>JAUMHR010000048.1:2955004-2986716 GCA_032361145.1 Enteromius fasciolatus | reverse complement strand
TTTTCAAACGCCTTAGATTCACATTAATGTAGCACACAGA
This sequence comes from Enteromius fasciolatus, assembly GCA_032361145.1. NCBI lineage: Eukaryota > Metazoa > Chordata > Actinopteri > Cypriniformes > Cyprinidae > Enteromius > Enteromius fasciolatus. The sequence continues at coordinate 2,986,676 of JAUMHR010000048.1, read as the reverse complement.
ATGCAAAACTACTATTTGAATTTGATTGGAACCAGGATAGACAGACAGACAGACAGACAGAGAGACAGATAGATAGATAGATAGATAGATAGACAGATAGATGATAGATAGATAGATAGATAGATAGACAGATAGATGATAGATAGATAGATAGATAGATAGATAGATAGATACAGTAGATAGATAGATAGATAGATAGACGTATTCAAGTAAAAAGATTTAAAGACATTAATTCATTTTAATGAGCATTAAATTGATTGAAGCATTAAATAAAAGTAATGATGTACATTGTAATACAAATATAAACCTTTTTAAATAAATGGGGTTATTTTAATTTTTTGACTATTTTTGACTATTCATAAAAGAATACTGAAAAAAAAAATATCCACAACCATGGCTTCTACAAAAATGCAGCAACTAAAAACTGTAAACGACAAATTAATTACTCACCCTCATGTTCCAAACCCGTAAGAGCTTCATTCATCTTCTGAACACAAATTAAGATGTTTTTGATGATATCAGTCCATATGAAATCAGTGGATCAACTGATACAATAATCAGTTGAGATGATACAATAATACTTTTTTGTGCAAATAAAACAAAAATAACTAACTTTTCCTGTAACTTACAGTACTTCTTCCGCCATTTTAGAGAGTATCTCAACCCACCGTATATGCAACATTTAACATATTTGACAAAAAGAGCCAGGTTTACATCTGGGTAAAAGCACGCGCAGGTGTGTAATCTGCAGCTGTTTATATGTATGCTTACGCAGTAATATTCTCTAAAATGGCAGAAGACATACTGTAATTCATATGAGAATTATGAATGAGTATATGATGTTATTTTTGTTTTCTTTGCACACAATAAAGGATTCTCGTATCGTCGTTGATCCACTGACGTCACATGGACTTTTTTTTACCAGTGTGTTGGGATCATATCAGTAGTGTTGATGTCTACAGAGAGACAGATGGCTCTCTGATATCATCAAAAATATCTTAATTTGTGATGAACGGAGATGAACGGAGGTCTTACGGGTTTGGAATCACATAAGGGTGAGTAATTACTGACATTTTAATTATATTTAAAACAAATAGCTGCATACAATTACACCTGTACCTGACTTTTGTATTTACATTTATGATGAACTTTTGACTCAGTTGACCCACCTCTTACACCTTTACCAACCCTTAAACCTTCCCATACCACTAAACCTGTCCCTAACCTTACCCATATCACACCTCAACAGCAGAAGTGTTTTGCAATATAAGTACATAGTAATTTAAGTACATAGTAGTTTAGGCCACCCAATATAAAGTGGGACCACAATAAATGTTAGAATGATTTCTGAAAGATCATATGATACTGAATACTGGAGTAATGCCAGCTTTCCCATTACAGGAATAAATGGCATTTATAATATACACAGAAATCAGTCATTTTACTGCACAACCCTGCTTTACAACGAAGAAAAGACATGAAAGGTGTCTTTGAGCTTCATGGAAGTAGTGCTTGTCCTTCACGACAGTGTCCTGAGCTTCATGAGCTCCACAGCCAGGCAGACGTCTGCAGACAGTGAACACAGTTAACAATGTGGGGAGCTGTTCTTGGCACTGCGCAGCCATGACACTTTGCCCACGCACTCTCTCGCACACATGCTGTCCGCTCATTCCACGCTGGTGGGGGAGGATACCTCGGGTTTGAATGTCAAAGAGTCAATGTATACAAACAAGTCTGGAAAATTGATGATGCTTGCGTATGCGTGTGGTCCGTAAAGAATGTTAATATTCCCTGCGCCCATGCTATATCTCTTCGAACGGGACTGCTGGACTTTGAAGATGGGAAGAGGAGGGGCAGAAATCGCTGTCCGTAAACTCCAGCCGCAGATGACATTATTAATCTCAATTTAGGAACTCTGTGAATGCGCACTGAGCTGCGACCAGAGGAAGCGATACAGTAGCAGAGCTCCTCCCAGCGGGGTGTTCCCAGATTAGAGTACATTTAGCCTGAGCGTCCCCCGCGACGCATCAACGTGACAGCAGTCCGTCGACGGTGACCTTTCATAAAGATAGCCAAAAGTTAGCTGTCAGATGCTCGCCATTACACCCCAAAATCATCCTGGAGCAAAAAATTGATTTTTGTTCTGCAGCAGCCAGGCAGTTTATGGAGGGCAATTAAGAGCTGTTTTCCTCCACTGGAAGTGGATTCCCAACGCTGGGGCCAATGGTCTACCGAAATGGCTGTAAGAGGATGTCTAGCAGCTGTGATGTTCGCTAAATCGAAGCGAGGCCGATAGTCGGTGGATCTTTAAGGACTAGAAAGTCTTTTTCAGTAATAATAAGGCATGCAATGACAGCTGCCACCGTTCCACTTATTGAGTAAGTGCGAGCCTAGTCGCATAGGAGAGCAGCCCACCATGATGGGAAAGATGTCACCGAGTAAGGAAGATGCAATTAAAGGCTCACCTGAGAGAAAATGAGTGCCGGAGTCTCGGCGGGCTGTTATGAAGCCCCACGTGCTGTGTATTAGAGATAAAATGGTTCATGAGAAATTCTCTCCGAAAAAGGCAGGAACGGTCGCCGTGAGGATTAGAAATCCCTTGTTATGATATTCATTAACATAATAAAATAAACAAGTAAAATCTGTGGGGCATTAAAATTATAATCCACATCAATGGCTTTTCTGAGCATTTTTTCCCCCTCGCAGAGAAGACCAGGCAGCATAAAAATGATGACAAGCGCAACAAATATACCATAAAACTTGAAATACAGCCACATCAATTCCAAAGGAACAGCCTGCACCTCAACCGGGATTTCTAGCATTGCATCTCTCGATCGGTCACCTTTGCGAATCCCATTTTCATCCATAGATGTCGGGATTATCTACACTATCTCCCTGACACAGTTTGTTTCTGTTTACACTGCCATGTGGCGTTTTATGTGCTGTTGTATTGTGCATATTGATATTTCACACCAACACAGTCCTCTGAGTTGTCACAGGTTGCATAACATTCATTCTGGCTGATACGCTGCCAATTCTGCTCTGGCACAGGCTCCCGTCGCCCATGGCAAAATAAACATCAAAACCTCACCATGCACGCCAAACCCAAAGAGATTCAGGAGCGACCTGCACGGCTCAACGTGGATGAGGACGAAGCCAAAGAAGCAGATTTAGAATACATCACAAAACCTCTGATGAAAAAGAATCTCATCTCAAAGGGTTTACCAGCCGTCCACACAGCCGCTGGAGGAGCACGTCATGTTTCAGTCACTGAGAAAAAAATATATATATTTTGATAAAAATAACTCCAAACATGTGACCAGGAGCACTAGAGGAAAACCTGATTCATGTCAAACTGCTGGATAATAATCCACACAGCATAATTTCAACAGATGGGATGATGTCTAGTGGGACCTGAAATGTAAGGCTTCATGGAGAAATGGCTGAGCACATTAGAGTTAATATCCACCTGATATCATCTGTGATCTCCAAGTACCAGCTGAAAAGCTCCAATGTGAGGGATGACGCCAACATCTGCTGCTCAAAGTGTTCGCAGACATTCAAACTACAGTAGCTGCCCGTGAGCCTCTTTGTTATGCCAATCGCAACACGCAACAACCGCCCCGGACCCTTCAAGACACGTCTCTCACCCCAATGTCAATCACAGCTGCAAAAATGCCAAGCGATTCCGACCTCGCTGGTGCTTTTTAAACAGAAAATGTATGTTGTCTTAAGGAATGCCATCTGCATAATACCTCATAATCCTGTGAATCCTGCAAACGTCTGTCTGACAGCAACATAGGCAGAGCCCGCAGGAGAGGTTTAATCAAAGGTCAGGACAGAATCTTAACACCGTTTACCAGCACGGGCCCAATCCCTCATTTGGTGCACCGCCAAATCCCAACTCCAAGGGGAAATGTGATTTCGAATGACTTATTGTACAGTGCATGCTGATGAGAAACTAATGTCATTAAGAGAATATGCCAAAGCAATTGTTCAATGCACTTTTAATGTGCAGGAACATTTTCATCTGTTTTGATACAACAAACAAATGGCACGTCAGTGGTTTATGACCGCTCATACCCCTGCAAACGGGGGGGAAAAGCATGATTTGCCTTCACAGGCGGACTATATATTCAGGCTGTCAAAGCAATACTGATGACAGACAGATGGGGTGTTTGTTTTGCACACGGGAAAATGCAGCTTTACACTGAACGCATATTACAAAATAAACTTTACTTATTGCTTGCGCTGGTCAGTCCACACAAAGCCGCCCTCTCTTCCTTTCAGTCTAACCCCCTCAACTGGTTTTCCTCACATTCAGAATATCTGCTTAACATTAAGATTCTTCTGTTTTAGAGCTTTCGCTTAAAACGATTGAGGACAACAGGACATTTTCACTCAGCCACCACCCCCTGCATCAGAATGAAGACGAACGGTACGGGCAAAGCGCAAACATCTGGAAATCCTGAAGAGATAGCGGCACTTTTACAAGATTAAATAGACCACATTTAATAACATTTTACTGGGGAAGACTAATGTTTCCTTTCAAGCGCATTAGCATTTTGATAACCGGCTGAAGACTTTTCTTCCATTTGCGATAAGGAGAGAATGCGAGGCCGCGTAGACAGCGTGAAATAATTGGCACGCTGCATGTGAAAAGTCAGCATTTAAAAAGGAGAGGGGGTAGAAATAAGGAAATAATAAAAAAGAGGAGAAAAAAAAACATTTCCAGGTAGATGAGAACCGAGGGAGTGCTGATTCTAGAGTTCAGAGATGGTTCGCCACGGCTCAGGGTGATTTCACAATTTTAACAGTCCTCTGTGTTGAATAAGTGGAGTCTGAACTAATTATGTAAAAAACTGTAAAAAAGCATGCCTCAGCACTATGCCCAGAGTTAGCCTGACGTATTGCACTGTACTACTGCTGAATACAAAGCTCGAGAGCCCCTCTTGCGATCGGCCTCACGTCTAAAATAAGAAGTAGAGTAGCCTCAATCCATTATCATGCCTCTCAAAAAAGGCTTCAGATTGCGTTGCGGTGTAAACGAAAAAGTAAAAGTAAAACAATGACTAATCTGACCTATGAGTAAGGCTTGGTGTACCACACCATGGTAAAGCCTCTGGCGGATTTAATACACATTTTCCGTGCAGCCGTGCCACGGGGTGTTGGTGACCAGTCTGACAAGACCATGCTGTGCGAAATCACTTTGAATTATCACTGTTATCATCACCAGCAGGCCCCGGCCTCAGAGCACCTAAGGACAAAACGCCCAATGTTCAGCTACGAGCGCTTGATGTCCATGAAGACTGACGTGACAAGCAACGCTTCTTCAAATACAAAAGCCTAGACGGATGCGCAGAGCCAATTAAATCATATACAAAACAAATACAAATTAAAAGAGATGTTAAGCGTGCTGCTAACACCCGTCAGCGAATGTCATTGCAACAGTGTGTTTTTCTTCACTTAAAGGCACAATATGTGAGATTTTTGTAATAAAATATCCAAAAACCACGTGCACAGGGTTATATATTTCATGCAGCTGTGAACTTACGTTATCTCAAAAGTTCTGTAGGATTTGTAAATTCAAAGAAATTCCAGATTTAAATAAAGAACCGTCCCTGTTCCTTGTCGCCTATCAGTGACGCAATATCCGCGCTATCCTCGGTTTCCGTCTATGGAAACTACGGCAACACGAGTGGACAAATGCGGAAGTGATAGTTATTTATGGTGCATTTCCATATCATGGATCATGATTACAGTCTCCACAATCCCAAAAAACATAGATGTATACAAAGTGAGGCAGGAAGATATTGGAAAAGTAAATGAAATAAAGTGAGAGAGCATCGCGATTTTAATAGACAGGTAAGTAAATATACATTATTCATTGTGCAATAGTCATGTGCAGGTGGTTAGGGGATAAAACAGATATAAAAGAGCTTTTCATCTGTGAGCATAATTTGTGAAAACAACATCTCCCAATGTTCAACACTCCGTCGTTGCGTCATCGAACTTCGACTCTGTTATTGTTTTGAAAATGTGACCTCTAGTAGTAAACTTACATATTGTGCCTTTAACTGCTCTGGAGCTATTGACCTGTAAAGTCACATTTCTAATCAGTACATTGTAACACGTCAAACATATTTACAAACATTACCAGTGATAAAAGCATTTGTCAGTGACTCATTCTGAAGTCAGGAAAGATTTGGTCACCCCGCAGGATCTCAAAGCTGAAAAAATGTTTATTGGGAACTCCATCTGGTGTCTGAAAATACTACAGAATCACGTTGCATCAAGTCATTTCAAGTCAGTTTTATTAGTAAAGCGCTTTTCCCAACAAACACTGTTTCAGGGCAGCTTTACAGTTAATCGGGATGTTAATATTTATAATGCTTTACAGTCGCATTTAGCAGATTAGAGCCGAGTGTTAATGTTGTTTACATAACACAAACAAATCTTAATTAACCTGCTATACTTCTATAGAAAATAAGTTAAACGCATCATAAGTTAAAAGTTAAAATTTTATCTTAAAACAACCTTATATAAAATATGTTATTTGAACAGTTATGACCATTAATGTCTGTTTTAGTTCACATACTAGCATAGCATACAGATACCCAATAAGCATCCTAGCTTAAATATGCATTCCCTGTTGGCACACACACCTCTCAGATATGTCTACATTTACATCTGCAAGACATATTATTTAGGTTTTTTGCTCATCATCTGCAATACGTCTATAGGGTGTTTCCTTTTAGATGTCAAATATATGTCTATTAGATGTCTTTAAGATATTTAGGATTTAGAATGTATGTAAAACTGACATCTGTAAGACGTCTGCCAGACGTTTGTAGACAGCAGATTGTTTCCAGATCAAGAGATCTTTAACAGACATCTTGCAGACGTGTGTGTGCCATCTGGGTTAGCACGGCTTAGAAAAATTATCCATGGTTTTACCACAAATTAAACCAAAAGAAACATGGTTACTACAGTTAAATCATGGTAACAACAAATTAGCAATAGTTTTTCTACACTAATCATAAATTAACCAAGTCGAAAAACATGGTTACTACCCTTTCACTACAACAAAACCATAGTTTTTCCTGCTAACTTGGTATTTAATAACCGGTTAAACATTACACTGCTGCTATTCATTTGGACCTTTTGTAGCCAGCAGTGCTACCAAATAATAACCAGAAAGGCTATTTTAATCATCTAAAAGAAGAGACGGCGATAACGTGATACATTTTTTTACAGGCATTACAAATGGTCCAAAGGGAATAGGATTCTGCCGGGAAGATATAATCTTGCACAACACCGGGCAAATTCCACTTAGGTCTAATTAAATGACTGTTTTGTTTGGCCATCTATGATTTCACTGATTAAAACAAGAACCTTCGAAAGGTGTCACCACATCTTCATCTCTTTATCCTCTCCTAAGCAATATAGAGATGCAGCATTGCTCTGCCCACCGCGAACGTTATTTCAATTACATTAAATATGTCAACACAAATAACTGTGCCAGCATGAGATCTACAACCGAGATACTATGTGCTGGGGCTTCTGTCTTAAGCGGATGATGCAGGTGCTGAACGCTAATGGTTTTGAGCGCTACAATCCACGGCCAATTAAGATTTACGAACGCGTGTTTATCAATGCAAACAGAGTCAGGATTAAAAACAGATTATCCTGAAATCCATTGCCATGAGGGCCAACATACTCCATTACATTCCAATAAACTGGTTTCTACTCCGGTCCAATCAGCATCTCTCTCCCTGAGGCTATTAACCGCCTATTCTGCTAGTCTTCTTCATTCACAGACCATCTACAAGCAGCAGTATCGATTGCACTGGAAACCCTTAATAACCCAGGACAACAAACAACCAACATGGATACTTTCTTCTTGAAACTGCAGTTACAGTTCGCCCTCTGGGATTACACAATAAATCACTTGCTTATCGCCCAGCATTAGACTTCTTGGTTGGTACATCACATTAATGAGATTCTTCACATGTCTGTGCTTTTAAATCTTCATCATGCGCTGCAAAAAAAAAAGACCAGGTTCGATGAATGCTGTCTAGTCTGCATTCTGAAACAGACTGCTTTCAAAACCTTTATGCTTTAAAAGAGAAGGTTAAACAGTATTGTGCGCAAGTCAATGACAACCGTCACAGTCAATGTAAAACTTATCTGTTACGTTCTCTCTGGAAATGAACGTGAGCATAAAGAATAAAAATGTGACAAAAGTAGCAAAATTAAAAAGGTCAATTAATCATCTTTCATGTATGAGCTTCCCCCTTTGCTGGATTAACCCATGTCTTTTCTCCTCATAACATGCTATTGTTTCATATAATCTTCCATATTTCTCCACGGCCCATATAAAATTTAGCATTGTGAAACAGCCTACAAGCTTGAATGACTGGTACCGAATTGGTTGAATAAATTAAACGGGCAAGCCAGTTACAGAATTATGTTATGTTAATGGAATGTGCCTTCACAGAAAAGATTTAATAAAATTGACAATAAACAGATTACAATTGGGAAAGAACAACTTCAAGGTCTTCTGCAACGAATGGAAAAAATGTGTCTACATTCATAACACCACCAAACCCAGCATTTGCCACCAAAAATATAGCCCTAGCTTGTTCAGGAGCTTTTTAACTTTTAACATCGGCTTTTTAGACTAATACTTTATTATGATACTATTGCCTGGTGGGGGAGAGACAATTAAAAGAATACTTGGATTTGAAATGTTTAATAAGGCAGGTAAAGCAAGTGACAAAAATCATACAGTTCCCTTCACAGCAGTTAGGAGCCTTATCCTTATTTCAATACTGTCTGTTCAAAAAGAGCTAAGTGCCCTGACTGGCCAGTTAAGGCTTTGACTGACAGCATTTAAATCATGCCTTATAATTTGCACTGCCCTGTGATGTCCTTCCTTTAAGTATGTTCCTCTGGTAGCTGACTGAAAACCGTCTGACATTACAAGTCAAAGTAGACTATATTTGAAGGAAATCGATCTTGAAATTTGATCTCGTCTTTCTGGTGTGTCTGTTTTACTCAGTGACCATATTCCTTCACCAGATTGTCACAAAGCTTGTTCGTATATGCAGTGAGCATACAGTTACTGCTCCATGGCATATAAATGCAGAAAATAAATTGAAAAATCACACAAAATGAATGCTGCCAATCAGGACCTTTTTTTTCCCCTACTCGTTCAAAACACCGAGAGTGTTACAGCTAGAGAATTTCTCAGAAAAGCATTTAAAAGTTCATCTATTAGTGCCAAATTCATTTGGTGTGGAAAATAACACCATAAATCATCTGAGGCACGGAGAAACCATACAGAGCGTTTTGACATATTGTTGTGCCATGGATCTTGGCACATTTTCTTCCATTTGTTGGCACCGTGTCATAGCCATAGTGATTCAGTCTCCATTTATTGTTAAAAAAAAAACCCATCGGCATTGTGTAGGACCATCTACGGGCTCAGCTGTTGTTTTTTCTGCATAATATTCCTCTGTGGGAAACCATGATTTTAACCATTGACTCCAGAATGAAAATTGGTCTTTTGCCATATACTAAGCAGGGTGCAGGGAGCACTCCTTTATTGCAGCTGGCCATTAAGCATTATAATTACGAGTCAAAATTGTAGGTTCACGTGCTCTTGTGCCTATATGGCTAACAAAACGAAAATAGCAGATTCTTAATTACCTTATTACACTATTAGTGTTAGTTAAACACAAAATGCCCCCTCTGTCACGATGAACTGCTGTGTACTGAGCAAAAAATAAGTAGCTGGTTTTAGGTTATTTAAGACATTTTAACTATCGTATACAACAGTGGCTATTTTAAGCAAATCCAGGACATACACTGATCAAGAGTGGCTTTGCACCGCATTCTACTGATACTGTACAACTTAGACAGGGTGCAAAATAATGCACTATTCTGGAGACAAAATGACATCTAATAGTACGTATTAAAGATTTTTCTGACCATGCAATGGTGACAGTGGCTAAACCACTCGAGCGAGGCATTACAAGTGTCTCTGTTGTTAACCTAGGAAAGGTTAAGACCTCTTCTCCAGGCTGCTTCAAATAAACCAGAGCCTGATTAAACTGGAAGTTACAGTCGCTCTCGTAAAACAGAATCCAGGGTCTGTGTGTCTACAAATACACACCTGTCATCATAACTCGACTGAAATAACTAGAATGATAATCTGAAGCAAAAAAAAAAGAACAGTACATAGAATATCGGTCTTTACCAATCAAAATTATATTTAAAAAATGATTTCACATGTAAAACACACTACAAAAGGTCCACGCATGCCTTCTACACCGCTAGACATTGTATATGAAAGGTACATTTCGAAAGTCTCAATATGAAATGAGGTCTACATGTGAGAAGTTGCTTAAATCAGTCAGTTTGTGACAAAGCCACTTCTCCCACGTCCACGAAAAACTACTCTATTCCCACAGCACAAGGCAGTGAGAAAGCGGTCATCAGTCCGTCTCCAAGTGACAACCTGAAAGGTGTTGTTATTGTGTCTTCTTTGTAACCCATTTCATATTTCAACTTCAGGTACGTTTGCAATGCACAGCCTCTTTCTACCCAATCTGACTCCCCCTATATCAAGCACAGATGCATTTATTGATCTCAGCGTGAAAAGATCCACTATAATAACCTGAACTTTCCAGTCGCAGGTGAACCAGGGAAGTCCTTGGAAATAAAAAGTCCTTTAGAAATGGTATCATTGTGCTGACATAGACCATTAAAGACAAGAGCATGAGATATGGACCATTCCTTAACTCGGGAGATCTCGGAGCATGCCTGTACCCAAACACATGCCATGCAGAAAGCACCTGTCTCTCTCAAGTCCCTGAGAAACGTCCCTCAACGCCACAAACCTCAGGCGTGCATCAAGATGCAAGAATACAAGCCAAGCTGTTGAGATGTCACCACTAACCTTTGATGTTGCAATAAGGCTCAAGCGAGAGTCGAAAGAGAAGAAAAACGTGTCGGCTGAAGATTTAACGGCGGCGCACTGAAAACATCCCACGATTTCGCGTTCAAATTCCTCCTCTAACCAACGCGCTCATTTTCCTTTCTCCCCACCGCTCATGTGTCTTACCTGAAGGGCATCTCCCACGACTGCAATTAGCTGCCAAGATTTCATTGTGGTTGGGCAGCGAAAACGCAAAGGAAAAGTGCCTCCTGTTTTCTCAGTGGAGGTAAACCGATTGCGCGCGGAGAGAGGCAGAACGGGCAACGGAGAGCGCGCGAGTGGTAGTCAGTGGACCGTATCCACGTGGTGCCATGTAAATGACTGCATCTGTCACTCCACGCGCCTGTGCCACAGTCATCCTTGTGATCCTTCTCAAGTTCACACCATTGAGCCTGACTTTGGCTCAGGGGTTTAGTGTAAACAACTCGAAAGTAATGCACAAAATCCTATAGCTTTTCTGCACCACAAGTCGATCTAGTTAAGTGGCAGATGTGGAGCTATGCATTCGGTCTGAAAGTTATGTTCTGTGGAGTCACCTGCTTCTTTTACAGTAGAAATACATGAATGCATTCTGTTAATCTTAAATAAGATCCATACTGTATTTATCATATGTCACGCATGTAATATAGACCGAGGATTGTTGCAAAGCCATCAGTTTAAAGATTAGAGGTGAGATAGCTGTCAAACACGACCACCTCCCTCTGAAAAGACAGCGGAGACTATAAAAATAAGCATTCATATTGCATCATATATATCTCAATTACTGTTGAAATTATGTAAATTAAAATAACAGTTACATTTGATTGTCAAAGCACACACATACAATATAAAACACCCAATTACAGTTACTTCCCAGCAATGGGGTTGCACTTTACATTCATTTACACAGTTTATGGAGTTTTGTGGATATATAAACTACTTTGTCCCACTGTAAGTGGCCTTAACTGCTATATACTTATATTTAAATTAATCATATGGTACAAGTCACTTATTGTGTATACATGTCTTGATAATTACACTGTTGACCCATCACTTACGCACACCTTAACCCACCCTTAAACCTACCCATACCAGAAACCGGTCCTTTACCTACCCATATGCCACCTCAACAGCAGAAGTGTTTTACAAAACATGAACATAAACTTTTTTTTAGATGTTAAGTACATAAGTACATTACTTAATATAAAGTGGGGTCAACTACTTTAACTCACTGATATAAACGGCAGCATTTGTGTTGAAATAAAGGTATATTCTATATAGCATGAACATGTGGAGTTTGATTAAAACCAAACATTCAGCATCTGTCATGTTGTCATTATTTTGTGACCTACCAGCATCAATTGTGTCACTTCACTGTCATTTACAAATCCTTTCCCCATTGCCTCACGGGATAGTAAAGTGTCCATCAGACGCAAACATCAGGATCTTGCCAGTAACAGTATTTTATTCACAGACTTTTGCCTACTAATTTCTGAATACTGAGAATTGCCATTGTCTCGCCATATTGTTCCTGCTCTACTATGTAGTAATCAAGTATGTGATTTTAGATGCAGCCGCCTCATCTTTTTTACGCTCTGTGTGTTGCGGCACTCCTCGGTCGCCACTTTATTTCAAGCTAAAACAATAAACCCACTCCAGCATCCATATCTGCGGCATTATCTTCTTAGCCACCTTCTTTATCCTCTTACAGATCTGACAGATATACATTGCCGTCGGATAGCACGTGAATTCCCCCATCGTTAACCCCATTGTATTAAGCAGTCCGCTCTAACAGCGCCCTGCCTTTGATATGAAATACAATCACAGTAGTCAATCTCATGCCTCTTAGCAGTCACTGCTGATAAGTTAAGCATGAGGCCTCTCCCGGACTTACCCCATCCCCGGCATGAGGTCGAGAACTTGAAAGGCATTAGTCGACTGCAAGGTCCTTGGCAACTGTGACATCTGACAACCCTATGACAAGAAAATATCCTTTTTTTTTTTGGTGAGCAGCAGGAGGCTAGTGTAGATCAGTGTGATAGCAGTCACCGCTGCAAAATCCCGGTGACAGTCTACATAAATTGGGTTAGCAGCAGCCCCCACAGAGCTGCATCAGGCAGGGAGACTAAAGGACTTGTCATAGGTGACCTCTGTGTAACTACATCCCTGCTGCTTTGAAGTGCCGTGAGACATGATGTTTAATATGTATTCCATCCTGCCCTGACATTCCAATTTCTTAGCACCTCGCAATGTTTATTAGGGCGTTTTTATGCATGCTGCCTTTTTATCGTTTCATCATCAGCAGTGTCATCCGAACATTTTTTCCCCCACCGTAAGTGGCAAAATTATGAACTAATAGCCCTGGGATGTTTATTAGCTGACAGCCGTCCTTCAAGCAAAACATCATGTTTGGGGAGTCTAGAATTTACATTTTTTTTTTAATCTCTTTTTAGACCTCCAGTGAAATGGCACTGAAATGAAATGTAGCAGCAGACTTTAATCCTTTTCATCTAAGAGACACCACATTTTGTATTTTGTATTTTTTTCTTTCTGTGCCGTTCCTCAAGCCGTGACGCTATTCCCTCATGCATTAAATACCCAACACATTACAAAATAGGCCACCTTGTAGGGCCCTGCGTGTTAACACACAGCATCCCACTTTAGGTGCAAATGAGAGCAAGGGGACAGGAAGAGGACAGAGGCTAGAAAGATGGACAGTTCTGTACAGTGGATTAGAGATTCCTCCTCGGCAACATTTATGGTTATTTATGAGCCTCCAACACAATATCGGTAATGGGTTACCGTTCATCCAGGTCTCCTCGGGCGCACCCCTATACGTTTACACAAATTAAAATTGGCAACATGCCATTTGTTTCCACAGCGCCTCTTGCTTCCAACCAGGTCACTAATGGGATTATTCAGTTCTCGTTCTTATGAGCACAAACGGTGTTGGAGACATCTGCGCGGTGTAGATTCGTTCCCTTATTTCCGCTTTCTCGTCTTATTTAATTTAATTTCTGACTGATTTGTCCCGTGCTGTGATTGACAGATGCCGGTACACGGTTATCACAGTCTTAGCATTTCACGGAAGACACACAGGCGAGTTAGCTGCACATATACTGTAGCGCGTCAAGGACAACTCTTACGATAAGCTGATAGAATCTGGGCCGTAGGTAGCACAGGCAGCGGCAGTCTCTATAAATTGCCATTATTGAATATGCTGTTCTTCATGCCTGTGCGATAAGAGTGCATTAAACGAGAGGGGTGCACAATGCCGAGGAGAACTGAAAGGAGACATTTCGATTTCATTTTCATCTGTTTAATTTGTTCCTATTACGCGTAACAGCTTTACCTTTGAGCTCGGGCCTCCGAATCGGTTAAGTAATAATTGTAACGTTGACAAGTTGAACGATGACAAGGCAAAGCGGTCGAGGAGATCGTTGGTCACGTACAGTATATCCAGGAATAAGCTAAGAGGATTTCTCCCTCTCTCTCCGTAGCTCGTGGCGGGGGGCCTGCCTCGTCTCTTCATTGTCTCCGTGCCTGTTTAAATCTGCACAAATTATTTATCCGCCATTCCCGTAATTACCTCCTCCCTCTTTAAATAAGAGACACCGCTTGATCGCCAAATTGCCTGATGCTGACAATAACTCGTATTTGTCAGAAAAGTTCAGGGGCTGTGGCTTTCCATTGTGAAGTGAAAAAAAGAAGTCAATAGAGAGATTAGCGTGCACTGAGAAACTCAATATATATTCAAATATGAACAGCAATGCAATTCGGAGTTAGCCTTCTAGACTATTATCTTAGGATAATCTCATCAGATTCTGTTTATTGCTTTCATTTATTACTCTGCCGTCCTCCTCGATTCAGACCGGGCTGTTTCATCATCTTATTTACTTAGAACAACTTTGAAGCACTTAACAGTTGCTTTCCTCAGGAGAGCCGGTCAGGGCCTCGACGCCCGGAGCTGCGCCCTACCTCAGAGCCTAATTGAGGGAGATGGGTAATGGAAGTGACTCCCCTGCCTTGTGAGAGAGAAAATTCCATCTCGTTGCTAATCCACGACAAACTCTCAAGCTCAAAACTGTGTGACTCACCGGCAGAGCCCCGGCAAGAATTAAGATCGCAATCTACGGCAGATGAATGCTTATCTAATTGAACTGATACTTTATGATTTAAATTAATGAGGCGAGAGGCGGCGTGACAGAAGCGTGGAGTTGTTGCTTTGTAGCCGCTTCGTTCGCAGCCATGTAATTTTGTTAATACGCAGATTGCCGATACCAAACCGCAGGAATACCTTTGGGATCACGCCGTAACCGCTGTCGGTATGATTGAAATGCAAGCGGGGCTTTCCTCCATGCGCCGGGTGGCCTGTCGATGGGTATACCGATCGGTGGCTTGTCTTTGTAAGACAAAGGCAGCATGATGAACGCTGTCAGGCATGTTTAGAGCTGCCATCTCGATTTCGTCCTGCCTTCCACCACCTTTACCTAAAACAGGGATATGTTCTTTATTCTGGAGTGGGGCCACGGAGCCTCATCCATCAATGTGGCAACACATGGTGCAGCACTGCTCATACCTTTACAGCCAAAATCAATAAAACAATTCCAGCCATCTCCTTCACACTCCTGAGTTTCACAGTGATTATCTCGAGCAGCATTCATATTTCTTCCATTTGTGTATAAAATGCCTTGGGCATCAGGACGGAATGTTGAACATAATATTGATGGATGCAAGAGTCATTGACCTCTATTCCACCGTGTTGTGGGTGCTGAGGGCTCGTTAGAGCTCGCTGAAGAAATCTCCTGCAATAGGGGAATGGAGACTGATGAAGAGAATGGGCTTTTGTGTCTGTCTTCAATGCGAGCGAATGACTGTCTTGAGGTCTCAACAGGCAACGGCACAGAAAATGAGAGAGAGAGAAAAAGAAAAAGAAAGAAGGAAAAAGGAAAAGAGAATGTGTTGGCAGTGGGCGGATGTGGGCCAGGCAGCAGATCAGTTAGTGCTTAGGGCTCTTGCAATCCGTTAGCATTCCTAATAATCTCAATGGAAGTATGCGATCTGAAATGTGCCATCTTGGGACCACAGAACTGTACATACCATGTAAACAATGACGCATATAGTCCCGAACCCTTCTAACCTGAAACGTGTTAGTGTACGATTATACAGTCTACATAAATCTACAAGTACGAGTCTACGAGTACCGTTATCCAACTATGGATCCAATTTTTATCATAAGTTCAACGATTTTGTGTTTCCCTTAACCTATAGTTCCAGTGAACATTCTTAAATAGCATTGTAGTGTTATGCAGCTGGAAATAAATCATGTCATTTGTTACATGTTAAATAGTTGGAATTGATTTGGGATTGAGGAAAATCAAGCATTTATTTTTTATTGATTGGTATTGGCTATCTCAAGCCTGATCCTTATTGGGCTTGTGCTGTTCAGTAGGTGGCAGAATGCGTCTCCTTGTTGATTTGCCAACTGCCATTAAAAGGGATAGAAGAAGCTCAAATGTGCAAGTTCAGCTGCTGCTAATTCCAAAATAAGAAGAACTGTGTGTGTGAGACGCATAAGAACCAATGAGGTCTGTTCTAGCACGTCACACACATTTGAGTTCATTTGTTTATCATTTAGTTGTATCTGCTGCCAGAATATCTGAGACGTCTTTGTTTTAATGTGTCATAATGTATCATTGTTATATGTTTATATCTATCCATTTCTCTATACAGTATACAGTACTTTTATACTCTGCATAAATCTGTATAGGATCTAGACATGGTATCGGCAGATGACCAATGACCCAGATCAGATCATATCAGCGACACAAAAAACCCTGATCAGGACATTACTAGTTATATGTGGACTTGCTCTTGATCATGCTCTTGGGCAGGCTAGCATGCAGTACAATTTATATAATTCATATTTACACTAATGTCCTTACGTCTTTCAATTTGTTGAGAGAATGAAAGTGCTGTATTTGCAGAAAGTGCATGTGCTATAGAACCTCGTAAGTATGGCAGCAATCGAGGATTGAACCCAAAATGTGTAAATAAACAAATCAACATATGCCTCATATGCTTAATTATTTACATTTATTATTATTATAAGTTTTTACTTCTCCACCCGCGTAACATCATTAACGATAAATGTACATTTCTGAACCAATGAGGTATGAAAGAGGAATGTGTGAAGAAATTAATATGGGTTCTGGAAACTGTTATGAGCTCATTTATTTCTGCATCATCCTATGATAAGCACCACTAAACGGTCCCATGTAAGAAAGTCCGGAAAAACAAATCCCTCAAACAACAAAACCGCACAGAAAATGTTTTAGCAGACGAGATGTACTGAAGTTAATGTACAGTATTACTAATGGCTTAAAGAATAGATCTTCATAAATTGAAATCGTAATGTATGTTTGCTATCAGGGCTTTATCGTGATAGCAATTAGCGCTATGCTAAGCTACTGATAAACAACATAGGGTGTTATTGTGATGTCTTTCTAATCAAGAGCTTCTATTTTTAACCGTTTACACTATGCTAGCTAACCAAAGGCTACCTGAAAACACAAAGAAAGGGAACGGTTTCATTTGTTTAATGTAAGGTCTCAGTCAAAACAGACACATTTTTATGTTTAAGAACACCACAAAACTATTTTCCAATCAGGAATTGAATAGCGTACACATAAATAAAACATTCACTCCGCCACTGAAATGGAACAATAGATAGGATTGTACAGATAAGATTTTGCACAGCAACATCATCTATCAGCAGCCGCTGAGGGTGCATGCTAACCAGCCAAACAACAGCACGCCGCTGCACCAAAGCCACCCTCGCCACATCACCCTGATCAATCCCTGATTCCGTTGCACCCACGCAGAGCTCTCATTATCTTCTACAGAGTTTATTACGTTTAATAGAATGGCTTGGCCCCGCTCTGATAACTTGTATTGGGAAGGTAAGTCAATTGAAACTGTGAGATGTGCTGTGGAGAGACAGGAAGAGAGAAGTGGGAACTTTAGGATGCCACAATGCAGCTCTCAATAATTTGACACACGGATCCCCTCCACCCCCTCCCCGCCATTAAAATACAAGAGTTAGTAATAGCAAAGTAGGGGGACACAATATTACTTTCTTAAATTATGTATAGTCTGTAATACATACACCATGATAAACAACCTTCATGAAATATTTAACTGGCTCTCCTCCGTTCCTCTCTCATTCTCTCCATTGATATGACTTTCCTCTTTAATAGTGCGGCAGCAGCCACATAATAACCTTTGTCGTCGGAAACATGCTGCGCTGTGCGTTCGCCGCAGAAAAGAAGGGAAAATAGGAAGAGGAAAAATGCGGTGCTAAATGTTTGCTTCAAAATTCATAAAGCGCATTACTGGGTGAGATGGAGCGTGAAAGGATTCTATCCAGTGAACACACATGCAGGCTACACTGGCTCAGAGCATATACAGGCCTGGCTGCTGTTTCCTACCCTCATTTAATTGCACGTTTCCATGGTTACTGCCATACTTGTGTGTGGGGGGGGGGAGACAATAAACAACAACAACAACAACAACAAAACAAACTAAAAATGTTATCACCCGTATCGCTCAGCCAAAATAACGCTGGGGCAAAGACGCTACAAAATATATAAGCTCAATATTTATTTTGACAACATGAATTTGAAAAGGAAGTCCTTTGAATATCAAAGTCAAAGGCTTATGTCTTAGAGATGGTGAAAACTTTGCTTAGTCACCTAGGAGACTAGCTATATTTTTAGTCATGTAGCCTCTGGTGTTTTGCAAACATATTTCTTCCTTTGTAACGGTTTTCTCATTCGGAAAGTGCAACAGGTGAAGGTAATTTCAGACAAGAGGCATGCTCGGACACATTTACATGTGAAGAATACGGCCGAGAGCATGACCCGAGCACATTCATTCCGCGCCGCTCAAGAGTTCAGACTTAACTGATGCAATTCCAAAGCTGGGAAGATGCAACCCCGCTGCAGTACTGTACATTTCCCATCACCGTGAACTACTCGAAACCCTTTTTTCTTCTCCCCCAGCAGGAGAGAGCAGGAGACGTTCACACACAAGAGTGCATCTCTCCTTTTTTTTGTTTTTTTTTTTGTCCACCGGGGGATACATCAAATGAATATCCACCAGCATTGTCTGGCTTTTATGCTGAGAAAATGGAGAATGCCAGTATGAATTCAGAGTAGAAATAGCTTGCCTTCACCTAGCTCGGGGCTGTCACACTGTGTATGTCAGTCATGTGACAAGCACAGTGCCACTGGATGGGGCCTAGATATGCTGACCAAAGAAGAATAGATAAACTCTGATTTTTCACCCAGACGAAATGCAGCTGAGCTCCTCGACGAGCCTTCGAACGGTTTACTCGATCAAGAGCAACCCTCTTAACATAATGTCAGAGACAATACCCCCGTCACAAAGCTACCATCTGCCAGTTAGTTTGCGGCAATCTGCAAGACGAGTGACTAATGCCGGAATGGAGGGTTTCAGTTCAAGAATGTAAATGAAGAAAACTCAAAACGAAATTCTGTCAAACAACATAACACTGGAATGCAGTAAACATGAATTCTGTGTCCTTGTTGAAGGATTGTTGAGGAAAATCACATTTTTTCTGACTGGCATTCCATTGCACTCAAGTGAACGCACCTGTTGTGCAGAATTTAGGCATACTATTTCTATGTTAATTTAGTGATGCACTAATGTAAAAAAGAAACTAATATAATAAAATAACAGTTATAATATGAATGTTGAAGAAGTTTGTTACAATGATAAAAACATCTTCCTTGACAAATTCACTTTTTTATTTAAAACAGTTTTCTCTAAAATATTAATTATAATAAAAAAAAGCTTAAAACTACTTTAAAAACATAATTCCAAGTACAAGAAGTTAATTTAGGCATTACAACAAAAAAATGTATGAGATGAATAATGAATATTAATTTTGGGATTTAATAAAGTACATGTTACAAAACTTTAGTTTTCACATGATTGGGTAAAAACATGGATTAACATGCAAAACTATATATTTATTAATGTTACATTTATAAATGGTTGATGTATGGATATTAAGTGCATCCCGGCAGCCTAGCCATGATTAATATAGTGAGCTGCCTTTTTTAGCTTTTTTTTCCCTCCAGATGTCCACTATAAAAACACATCTGCCATCATTTTTAGGTGACCATTTGAGAACTGCTATCTTAGAACACCAAACCCTCGGTTTACAGAAAGCAGGTACAGCACTGAGAAACATTAATACATGGCCAAGGTCAGTACCTGGAGTCTCTAACTCAATAATCGGTAGGCTAAGATATAATCAGAGAGAGACAAGTAGTTGTTAGTGGTCCCTGCACACCAAAGAATGAATCAATCCATCCAGTGACAGAACAATTCCACGAGCGGGGGATCAGCTTTTCTCTCCAGCCAAGATGACAGACAACTGCTCTTGATTGGCTATTGAGCAAGATGCGTCCCAAGGAGCTGGAAGACAAAGTGACATAAATGCAATACAGACTTCGTAAGCGACAGGTTCTCGCAAAAAAAAAAAAAAGCGTACATTATCATACTCTTGTCCTTAAAGATGACAGTAATAGAGGAAAATTGCACCAAGTAAGAGATGCGATATGATTGAGTCTTATTTCGCAGTTTGTTGTCCCTCTATATGGACAGGATAATAAATATAATCAAAACGCAAAATGTGGTTTACTCCAAGCCACCTCTAATCACTGAATCTCAACCCGCTCTAAGTTTCCAGCAGGGATATATTTAGCCCACATCACGTCCACTTTTCCAGCGAGCGTGGAAAATACAGTGCAGCGTTCTGCCATTTGAAATTTCCCAAAATGCACTGACCATACTAAAACAGCTTGCATACATTTGCTCGTCCAAGAGCAAAATCAATTAGGTGAATGACCCCTTTTGTCACAAGGCGTTTACGCCGGCATGTTTATTTGTTGCTTTCTCCACCAGTCAACATGCTCTTATTCAACACGATCAAGGTCACTCTCCTCTATTTATTCTGCATTACTGAGCAATCGCCGCAAAACCCCTTTCCTCCGTCCGAATCGAGACTGATGCGCAATGACCCGGCTACTGTGGCCAATACAACTGTGGCGAGAAACCAAATTGCCTTAGTGACTCGGCCTCCGTAAGTACTTAAATTGCAACGGACAGATTGGACATCTGTCCTCACTGGACACAATTAAGCACAGAGGTCCAGCTAGTGAGCCCCAAAAGATCCCTCTGCCCTTCAGAGTTATCAGGTGTGCCTGTGGGACCCTGATAAGACCGATGAAGTCTGGTTGGGGCACAGTTGAGGAACGCTCCATTCATCCTCAGAACAAGCCTTTATCGTGTGCTCTCCCTCATCCTCTGTCAATATTCCCCAAACGTGCCACCGTTTGACCATATCAAGCAAATTACTGGCATCAAAGGCAAACGGCAGTCAGAGCGGAGCAAGTCGAAGGGCTTGAGTGTTTAGGTGGCATGAGCGAGAGATGGATCTTTGTCGTGAGAGAAAAGAAAGGAGAGGGAGAAATCCTCTTATGGGTGGAATACTGATGAGAGCGTGATTGAGCTGGTGCGCTAGCGATGGAGAAGTGATGTCACTGATGAGGCTATTGCAGGCAGCTGGAAATGACAGCAGGAACCTGACGCCAGCTCTGCCTTCTGGCTCAGACAGTCTCCTGCTGCTCACCTCTCACACTGCACAAACCATCTGAACTGGAGTCAACAAAATCTCCGGAGGTTCCTTTTGTCGCATCCACATCCGCTAATGGCTGAGAACGCAACTGTAAAAAAGGCCGTTTAGCAGCTTTGCAAGCACAAAAACAAGAGAGGAAATCCCAGTCTGCTACAGATTATACCTAATAACATCACGGTATGGAATACACATGAACGCTGCGTAATTTCCAAGCCCTATTTACATACCAAAGAAAGCAAACTTTCTGTAACAATCACATACGGCTATCCGAATGTGACATTCAGACAAGAAAAGGGAAGAAAAAAAGCAGATCATGACATTTTAACCATATCAAAGATGAAGAAAAGCCAATCAAAACATGAATATTAGATTTATTTTTTGTCCACCAGAAAAGGGCCCCGGCTCACTCATCCAAGGCATGAAATTAATAGCATTCAAAGCAGCAGGCAAAGGGGAAATGTGTTTCTCTAGATCCTCTGCTTCCTCCCCGCCCCAGGCGCTCCGCTAGACAGCTATATTTCACAGTAAAAGCTAACAATGCTGCCGTCTTAATGACCCTAGCAAGGCCACATTATTCCAGAATTTGTTTGTGCATTTCCACCCCCAAATATGCAATTACTTCGGCACTCGTAAACAAAGTAATATCGCTAGATTTCATATCTGACCCCACGGTACAAACCTATCCATTGTCCCCTCGTGACAACGCCAACGTGTCTTGCCCTGGAGACAATAAAGCGGGAGTGCTTTAACAAATCAATGTTTCATGTCTATAAAATTTCATATAAACAATGTACAGTGGGATCCGAAAAGTCGACCAATTGTGAAAATGCTTTGAAAGGTTATTTATATAACTCAAAATACATAGTTTTTATAGATTTATATAGACTTGTAAAAACCATTCTATCATGCTGGTTTCATGAAACATTTCTTAATATTATCAAAGCTGAAACCAATTGTGCTGCTTATTATTTTTGTTGAAATAAGCAGCACTTTTTTGAAACAGAAATCTTTTGTAATATTATGAACATCTTTGCTGTCACTGTTATTGAGTTTAAGGCATCCTTGCTGAATAAAAGTACTAATTGCTTCTTAGTCTAATTTCCCACGGTCTGATGTGAATGTGGTGGACAAAGAGAAGCAATTTATAATGAATCTGCTGAAAATTGTGAGTATGCTAGAATACCTGTTATAACCAGAGGTATTTTCAGCAATTCCAACCAGTCACTGGAGTCTTGTGCGGTCAGAAGTGAGACTAGAGGAAAGCTCCCTATCCTATATGTTTTAGGATGGAGTTTTTTCCTCAAACGGAATTAAAATGTACATTACAAGACTATATCAAAGCCCGAATTCAGCCCATTTCCACTGGATGGCAGTGTCTGTTCAATGAAAGGCAAACGGATGGTTCTACATTTGATTTTGACTTAATACAGCATTTAATATAACCTAACTTCATTTGTGCAGTTAATATAACATGCTACTTTACTTTTGCACGGTTCAGTCTAGAAGAATTACCCATAATAGAATCACACACTGATCAGGTCACTGGTTAGGTGACTGCATATGTTTCTTAGCATTCAAATTTCCGGTTTGTGACTAAAGGCATCTGACTCACATGTATCCCAGCTCATATCTCAAAAGAGGGCATCTTCTTATGACAAAAGATGCGCATAGAAAATGTGTTTCTTTTATATGGTCCTTCAATGACTGTCCAAAAAAAAAACCAACCTCTTCAGGATTCAGTTAACCACCCATTATGTAGATTGAAAAGATTGTCTGCATAACACAGACAGGTTTGCATTTCAGATGCAAATGGAAAGCAACAGCCCGGATTCTGTACAAGTGCCCTTGCTAATTTATTCTAAATTTAAATTCAAGTAGATATTGCTATGCAGAACATGCCAATATTAAGCGACCAATCAATAATTTACAATCTTTTCCACAGATTTTCTCAAAACCTAATAAATTTACCACTGTGCTAAAGACCAATGCTGAACTATTTGGCTTTTGCAACTACCCAAAAATATCCAGCTCACACATTCCCTCCTACGACAAACGGAATAACTACAGGCTTAACAAGATCCTAGATCAATCCATCTGCTTATTGAAGTGTCTTGCTGAACTTTTGACTTGCCTAAAAGTCCATCTGTGTGGCATTGCAAACACAACATGCGAAGAGGCTTCCCATTGGTGTCTTGCCTTGGGAATTCGCACGAAATGGGAGCCAGTCCCCGATTCCCCTCAACACACACACAGTTCTGCGGTTCTAGTGCCACATCTTGTAAGAGTGTCGAAAGGAATCCCATTAGGGACCGGGATCATGACAAAAAGACCTGGACGGAGTAGTCCGAGCCCAGTGAGAAGTTAAAGGAGGATCAGAGAGAGGAAAAACAAGAAGAGGTATGCTGCCACACAGAGTTACCATTTATGAGGTCACTGCCATTCCCCTGGCTCTGGCCTTGCAGCTATTTTGAACCGGCCTGACCTACATCTTGTCGGCAGCCGGCAGCAGACCTTTGCCTGACATGAGGCCATCTCTGGGCCAAGCAGTCGCACTGCTTTTCACTCGTAAATATCTGTTGACACGAGCAAAACCTCCTTTACTTTCCCATAGCTCATGTGCTTGCTGAGCATTATGGGTACTCGGCGAGGCGCATTAAATACTCTTATCTTCTTCTGATTATACGGTAGCACGTATGTGCACACACAGTTACTTTAAATCACTGCACCTTTTAGCCTGACTTAAGCCCAACTGTGTAATCACGGGTCTCCAAAGAATAAAGCCATTCACCCAAAATGATGAAGCCTTAACCTCACATTTCAAAGCGAGATTATCCAGTCCTTTCTGGACAGAAACCCTTCCACTTAAAAGGTGAAGTGAGTCATTTTTTATTGCTAAAACACTTTCTTCTATCCAGGCTAAATTTGGAGACTTAAGAAGGCCATTCTTGCCTCCACACAAAGCATTAGCAAAGGAAATCTGATGTGTTTTCAAAACATTGCTTTGTTTGTAGAATGCACCTGACCAGACCTGCATAGCAACACTTGCAACCAATGCCGTGAGTTTGGGGGCAGGGCTATATGTTTATCTGGCCAATTGCATACGCATGCATTTCTGCATAAAATGTGTGTGTAAAATGTTTTAATCGTATGAATATTTTAGCATTAAAATTTATGATAAGTTTAGAACAAGCTGCAACCACATTTCTTCTGGTGAAGAAATACACATTTTGGTAAGCCAGTTTTATTTGATTAGTTTTTCATTAGAAATCATTAGAAATATTAATTAGACTGTAATTTCCGATAAATAAAATAATAATGTTTTCTTGGTTATGAATGAGGGCAAGTTTAAATGTATGGTTTTCCTGCACATTTTTAGTGCGTAAACTTAATCTAACCGAAATATTCCTGAATGAAGCCTTTTATTTTTGCTTTTACCTTTAGTGAACTTATGGCACAGAAACTACATTCTTCAGCTTCATTATGAAGGTTCCAAAACCAATGGACGAGAAAGCCAGGAGACGTTAGTCTGTTAATAGATGACCAGCATGTGTGTGTCAGAACTCAGGGAGACCCTCTTGACTCAGAAGTGGTGTTTCTGGAAAAAAATCTCCAAAAAGCCTTTGCATCATTCTGCTTGACTCCTGCCCAGACACAGCCAGTGTGCACTCCAACAGCAGGCTGCAACGAGAACCAAACAGAGAAATGGCAACAGTTTCTGGAGAATGAGAGGGCCAAGCACTGGATGGCACAACAAAACAGAGTTAGTCGGGTCTGAACAAAGCACTATGGAAACATGGTTAGACAGCTTGAAACCCTGCGCCGTAACGGGCAGAAAAATAAGCAGAATCTTGTTTTTACATACAGTAGATTCATATTTCTAATCTCCAACCAATTTGAAGTTGCACAAGGATGAAAAGCTTATTCCAAAACCAGGGAAAACCGCAAAACCATCTGACTAATCCACAAGACTGTCGTCTAATTGAAACGTCCTGCATGCACTCATGTAGAAAACACAAAAATCTAAATCAATAACAAAATGATTTTAAAATGAACAAAACAAAACAACAGTTAATGCATGAACTGAAATTATCCAGCAACTATATAGCAGTCTTTTTTGATGCTTAATTATATATTGTTAATCGTTTATGAAGATATGTACATTTGAGTTACTTTATAAATGTACCTCTATACCTTTTTAAAGATACCATTAGGAAAAAGTAGTCTATTACAAAATACAAAGCAATTGGCCAAGCAATAAGATCAACACTGCAACAATATTACAGTGATATTAATACTGTAATGAGTTACTGAAAAAGAAATAGATCTGATAAAATAAAATATGGTGAATGAGAGAACTATCCTACTGTTATACGTTTAAAGAGTCCACTCATTAAAATGCATTAAAAACACTAAATCAGCTCAAACGATGCCACCACATGTGTTCATTTTATGGCCACTCGACTCTAAAGCTCTCTTCAGACCAGTTTATGAGTTATCGACAACCTTGTTCTTTTCATCTACTAGACTCTATCAACCAGCTGTCACGACAAAACCTTCAGACTGCTTGTGGCCGAGCTGTTCTCGTTGACTTTAAAGAGCTGACCAAAAGGCGAACTCTCCCCTACATTGGTATCGACTTAAAATTTAGGAACTCTCTGGCAGTTTCAGACCAAATTCAAATGCTCAAGATGCATCCGGTGAGGAAAATTAAATCTATAGTCATCAATCAGAAGGCTGTGGAGATGCTCAAGAGCTTGCATGGGAATGGCTTCTTTACCCCTGTCATCCAATAGCGGGGCAGCCCAGCAGTGATTATGTTTGGACACACTGGCTCTCATAAATAAGCTCTGCCATCCTGTAAGTGGGGACCTGAAAAGCGACGGGCCCCGGGGAGACATTTAGTGTGCTAACCGAGCCCGCGAGCATACAGAGATTAGAAAGCTGTCTTTTTATGTGCCTGCCAATATTGAGACGCTGTGTCGTTAAACTCATCACACCTCTAAATCGCAGCTGTAATATGCAGTAACATTTTAAATGGAGTGTTAAATATGGGATCTTGGTAGGTAAGGTTGTTCTGAGATGATAAGTATGCATTTGTGAAATCTGTCATTTTGCTGACACTTTTATCCAGAGTGATTTATAGAAGGACAATTGCAGAGACGGTCCCCCAGAGCAGCTCAATGGCACAGGGGAACCACGCATTCAAACCAGCCTCAACCTCATCACACAGCTTCAACAACACAACCGTGCTCAACCATCAGTCCATTAGCTTGTCTTTATCATGAGTTAAAACTCAAAACACAACTTAAAAAAAAAAAAAAAAGTATACTGTGAAGTGTACACTGATTTCTTGCTTGGTGTTTCTGTCTTGGTTTCCATGTTTAAACATTCTTAAAAGAAGACGACATAAGACATTAAGCCTTGCCTTCTTAAAAATGATCAAAATTAAGATTAAGCTAAAAACATTCAAAGAGAAAGCTCATTTATTTCTCTGAGCCCAGTGGCAGATGTTTTTTTGTTTTAAGCTTAACGCACTTAATTTTGATACATTTCTCAAAAAACAAGACTTTATGTCATTTTGCTTCTTAAGAGAATGTATCTTGGTTTTTTGTATTGGCATGGATGGGTGGGATTGGATGGGCTTTTAATAAAAGTTGGCTGTCTTTGCATAAGAATCAGTGCTGTACGACTAGACAAAACAGAAAAAAAAAGTAGAAAGTAGGAAGAGTAGGTAAACATCAACACCCATAATGCACTGGGATCAATCAGGCTATCTGAGTAGGGATACAAAAATAACTATGATCTGTAGTTTTCACAAAAATCCCAAATATAACACGTCTTTTGCTAACAAATAAAAAGGGATATCTTGGTGCATAGCACACATTCACCTTTGGTAAACTGCAACACATTGTTGATACTTACACAACTGGCACTGTAACAATGCAAAACTTATTAAATATTGATGAACTGCACTGCACTGTAAGAAGAGCTAAGCACACTAGTTAATGTTACATTGGGAGTTTAAGTAAAGTACAATTCAATTGACTACATTTCTAATAATGCTTCAAAAGGTACTTTGAAAGGAGGATTAATTAAACTAAGTCTAATCATACACTGTTAAAGGTACTTAAGAAAGCACTTTGAACTAAATTGCATAAGTAAATCACTTAAGTGCATAAAGTTTTTAGCATACTGTATTTAGTTACAGCAAAGGGAATTTGGTTGCAGTACAACTGACATTAAACCGAAATATGTGTTTGTCTGTATATGCAACATTATAATTTGGAAATATTTAAAGTGCATTAAAAGTTGTTATATGTAACTAAGTGTTACTAGGCTGAGAAATGGAAGGAGTTAAAACTTAATGCTGAATGTAAAACTTAAATAAAATGAAGTTGCAATACATTGTTCCAAAAAAAAAACCCCATTAAATACACACTTCATTGTATATTAGGTAGGAATATACTGTGAGTATATTACATTGATAATAAGTACTCTGTACGCTTAAGTGTACTATTCTTCCACAAGGGTATTTAAGCACATGATTGGCTGGTCCTTTAGAAGAACAACTGCAATAACTGCAGCGTTTGTTTTGTGCTTAGAGTATTAATACAGAAGAGATTTGAAAGCACAAATGATACCCTAACTAAAGTCATGTCTATCAGAAATAAACAGTCTTTGCTACCAGATTGAACACAGTAGGTGTCAAACTGAGCCAGTGATATTAATTGTTTTTCCTGTCTATTGGCGTAAGAACCTATTGTCTGAGACACTGAGAGTCAATCCACATCCAAATTTGTTTTCACCCTAGAAAGGCTTATCTTGTCTTGACATTTGAAAAAATGAAACATATCAGTAAATTACTCAGTGAATATTGAATCCGCAATAAATTAAGTACCGTCTCTCATGTCTAGTGGGATCAGTGTATCGCGATACACTTCAGAAAGTCTGAGGTGGAAGGGAGCTGGGGGGAAATTACTCTTTCTTGAAGATATCTCGAACAAAACAGCATCTCTCTGATATAAGGCCTCAGGCTTTTTATATGAATCAACCAAGCACGGCTACTGCTAACAAGTCTGGATTTCTGGGCAGCAGCTCTGAAATTTTACACTGCCTCTGTGGGATCCCAACCTACAGAACGCTTCTGAAGTCCACAGCTATGTCATATTTAGCTTTTTCTTCTACTGAGATCTGTGGGGCACCGCTGACATGTTATCATGTCACATGTGATTTGACTTTCTGATATTTTGAAACAAAAAAAGTTGATGATCTGTGTGTCAAACAAGGGACCTATCGCTTACGCACAATTCTCAACTGTGGTTTAGACGTGTATTGAAAGCTTTGGTTCAAAGAGGGATCAAAAAACACTATGTACTTTGGTCTGACTATGGCATAAAAGCAATTTGCATTGCATACAGCTCAAAACAATACACTAATAATAACATTGTTGAACTTAAGATTTATGTGGCAGCAAATTGGAATCAGTTAAACCGCAATAATCACCCACAATCTTTTTGTACAATTTTTTATATGAGACAATTAAAGGACTACATATATCATGATATATGTATATGAAAATACTAGACAACAGTAACTTTATGGGGCAGTTTCCTGAACAGGGTTTAAGACTAGTCCTAGATTAAAATAAATGTTAAGAGCTGTCTAAACTGGAACAAAGCTTGCACTGAGATATCTTAAAAGACATTACTATCCTTGTTTGGTCTTAAAATGCTCACAGATAATGCATTTTTTGTAAGACACGTCTCTAAAAATTCTTAAATGTCCTAAATTAGCAAAGGTCTAGTCCTGGCTTAATCCAATCCCTATCCGGGAAACCGGCCCTAAATGTTTATAACATTTCACAATATTGCTGTTTTTACTGTAATTTTGATCACACCAACAGTAAGAAAACATACTCATATTCCCATATTATACTCATATTCTGCATACACGTTACAGAAAGAAACCAGAGGTGGCAAAAGGGTAACGTACATCTGCATGCATGTTTGTGCTGAGTAAAAAAAAAGCCACAAACACTCAACGTCAATGTTACACTGATTTATTAAGACATCTCCAGCCTTCTCTATTATGTAGCACATATGAAGCATGAGCATACACAGCTGGAATGTGTTCATTACTCTAGAGCAATAACGTCAGAACAGTAAGCCCAGACAGTGACATCCCAGCATGTCCTTCGAAACCCACGGAAGGGTCGGTATACATTCACAGAGCAAAGCGTGCGAGAAAGTTCCAGAGGAGTCCCGAGTATCAAAGCACTCAGTCCTGGACAACAAGCAACGTCCACCTTCGGGAAACTCAAGATTCTGACACCATAGCTGCAGGCCACAGACACTGGATTCCCTGTCAGCAGCCAAACTTCTGCAGTGCCACAGAAGAAACCCAATTACATTCCCACCGTTGCTCAGCTCATCCCCTCCTGCCCAATCTGCTACATGATAAGGAATGACAGCAACATGGGAGAGCCTTTATACAGAAGAAGAACTAACGATCGATCCAACTTCTCTCCAATTAACAGCAAGGTAAATCCCTCTCCGGGGTCCCTTGAACGTGTTGCCAATTAGTGCTGGATGGCAGATGCTTGAGGGCACTTTCAACACAGACCTGCGTCTCAAATTTGTTTAGAAATGCAGAGGCTGTTATTCAATTTCGCTCGCTCTTAATACCTCATGCCTCTTCACACCGCTTATCTGGGGAATTGCGATTAACAAAAACGTCTAATGCACACGGGGTTACCGAATGCGGTGTAAAGGCCTTCCAATATTCAGCCCGTATCGGCTTTTGTTTATTTCACAGCTTCAGAGAGTCAGTTCAGGTATAGGCTGTTGCAGCGCTGCCTCACTCACACAGAGCTCGTTCCAGCTGTAATGAAACGGCAACAGAGGAACGCTATTGAATGCTTATTTCCCACTGACCTTAAAAATGCAGACGGCAGCACTGAATCTATATTTAAAGTAAACATGGGATGCACGCGGTGTGTTTTTTTTTCTTTTTCCTTCTCTGCCTTTGACGCTATCTCCACGGCACGTTTTTCTGCATTTTAATCCAGGGATTGCGAGATTTAAATAACCCCTGGTCTAATCACAGCCCTCGCTCCCGACATACGATAGAGAGCTTGGTCGTAGCTGGTTATTAACAATACACTTCATTACACGCCGCATACACTCAAGTGGAAAGGCAGGTTAAAAATAGCATGCTTTGAGATTTGGTTCGTATGCTTTAATAGCTCATGAACATAACTAAAACAAAATGTCCGAGGAGGTTGCCTGGCAACAAAGGCAGCTCGATTCAGAATGTTTCTACTTAATGAAACAGTTGAGTAGGTGGCGCAGAATCAGCCCAAGGAAACGGTCCAGTCCAGCAGACGCATGCAAATCGACATTTTCGCTCGCAATCTTAAAAGCACTGATGGCAAAACATTGTCTGGGGACTTCCCCTCTTCTTTGTGAAAATGAAACCAATTATAGTATGGTCAATTATTTCCAAGTTAATTGCCGTTAAAGCCCTCCTTGTCAAAGGCTAATGGCTATAATCCTGATAAGAGGTCTAATTACGGCAGTTATAGGAGTAAATGGATTTAAGAGTCTGGTGGCAGGTGAAAACAGTCTTTCTTTCATTTTATATTTTGCTCCGACGGACGAGTAAACTGGGGACCTGTTATCGGAACGCATCACATTTTCTAGCATAACGGGGCTTGACCCCATCGTGGATTGAACTTGCGCCTGCTCACATGTTAACAAAACACTTAAGATGGAAGCACCGTCAATCATGGAGACGTGTAATGGTGTCCTTATCTCGTTGCAGAGAAAGATTTTACCATGACAACTGAGGTACACTAGAAACCAAGCTGCTTTGTTACAATAACACCTGCTATATTACGGCTTTACAAACATCTGCTAATATCTAAAATGTCATTTCAAAGATTGATTATACAGTATATA
>JAUMHR010000048.1:2929694-2943409 GCA_032361145.1 Enteromius fasciolatus | reverse complement strand
GGATCGTCATCAAAAGGGCACGCCATGCTCAGTAACCTTCTGAAACAAACTAACCCTGGAACATAACCTGCTACCGATCTTCAAGTTCCTATGGTTACATACCCAGAAAGTTACCCCCGTTTTTGGAACCGAAAGTTAAGGTTATCCACTAACTTACCCTTAAACTTACCTGGGTATGTCACATAACCTGCTTTCTGGAATACCCCCCAGCTGTCAGACATTTTAACTTTGTTATACTAAGCAAAAAAATGCCTTCTTTCGCTTTCTCTACCTTTCTAAATACGTTAAAACGTACATGGACCCCAGAAGCTCTGTGAATCCATTAGGATCAATATTATGTGCTCTCTGTCGCTGCCTGGCAACAGTTTATTGTTTCAGCTGTCAACATAAATAGTGTAAAAGTGATATGTCGACAAGTAAATGTATACAGTTTTATTTATATTTTATATGTAAATTTCATTGTGAAGCACATTCAGTTTTATTGTAAATGCTATGTTAAAATTAGACTTCTACCAGACAGAGATATTCTTTGGTATAAGCATCAGCTTAGGGCCCTTGAGCCAGCAGGGGGCCCCACAACAATGTTTATGGCAAAAAGTGTCAATCACATAATTTGCAGGGAAAAAGTTACTTTATGATTCCAAAAAGGTTCATAAATATCCATCCATCCATCCTATATAAAAGGTTTTGTATTGGCATTGATGTGTCCATGAAAAACCTTCAACATTCAAGGGAACCTCTTCATTCCACAAATGAAAAGGTTTTTACAGTTTCTTAAAATGTTCTTCACACTAATAAAAATATGGTACACTTAAGAACTGTCCATGAATCACTACAAAATGCCTTTTTGGAACTTTTTAAAGAGTGTACGTACGTATTAGTGTGTTGCTATTTATTATATTATTTATCGTGCCTTTGCTATGGCTACTGTACATTCTCTAGATGTGAATACATGCTGATTTTGTTACGTGCTGGTTTCAGAAAAAGAATAGGTATTAAACAGCGTTTTAAAACAGATGTGGCATATGAAACGGTAGCATTGCATAGAAAAGTCATTTTACACCCTGTTCAAACATGGTGTCTCGTCACATAACATCATGGCCTGTCTTTTAAAGGTCACTAACAGATAAAGAGACTGAAATGAGGAGTATTTCAGGGGATTTTAAACCACTTATTTTGTCTGTGATCGAGCGCAATGGTGCTTTGCCTGTTTTTATTTTATTTTTTTATCCAGTGGTTATTACAATTCAGATTATAGGAGGTCAGGTTTGAAGCGTTGCCATGGAGAGGGGAGTGAGTAATTTCACGTCTCCTCTGGTTTAGCTCACCTGCTTGCCTCCGCTCTGCTGAAGTCAAATAGATTGTGAATCACATTACCAGTGATTTAACCAGAAATGCAGAGCGGTGAGCACTCACTGTCTGGACTCCATCCATATCTCCATCCACTTCCAGAGAAAGAGAGAGAGGCAAGAACCAAGAATGCAAGCACAGCACAAAGCAGTGTAATGCTTAAAGGAATTAAAATGGAAGCAGATACTGGAGGGAGTAACTACAAATATGAATAAATGCAGAACAAGATGAGAAGAGTGACTATGGTGGGAGTCAGAGAGGGGACACAGAGATGTCAGCATGAGGGCCACACCCCTACAGATGGACCATCTGCTCAACGAGAGAGAGAAATAGAGATGGATTGAGCTTTGGTTCTAGTTAAATGTGATTTTCAAACAAAAACCAAATCAAATCTTGGAACACTTCCTTCCTCATATCTTCAGCTGCGTCACTCAGTATCCCTCGGAGGTTGTCTGTATTGAAAATAATAGTAATAATAATTGCAATGTCTATTTGATGTTCTATTCTTACGTTTAATATTTTTTTGTTCACACGTGCACACACAGAAACAAAGACAGAGATCGAAGCCTTTTTTTCTTTGGCTTTTATTTTTTGTAGTTTTAATAAAAAGCTTAACACTGCCCCCTGTTGACGATTAGGGTTTTTTGATTGTTTTGTTTTTGTATTTTTTACATGCTGTCAACAGGCATGCGATACAAATACAAATTTGCCTTTCAAAAAAGATAAGAACATATCCAAGTTATCAGTTTTATCAGCATGCACATTTCATTGGAATCAAATCTATAAATGTTCTGTTGCTAGTATAGCGCTCCAGCAGTTAAGCTAAAAACATACATGGAGATTGAAATTGTGCACATTGGAGCTAGAATACTTCCCAAACGGTATTGCAGAAGTATTAACTGCTTCTTAGCATTAACAATTTAACAAATCAAACCCAAAAAGGAGAAGTTAGCATGGGTGGGGGCAGGAAATGTCTTGCGTTTATCAGACCCTACTAATATAAATAACGTCTTCTGCCGTCAAGCTATTTATAAATGTCTCTCATTTACGGCAAAGCTTGGTGTCACCCCAGATGTGGGTCTAAACTAGCAACATAAAGACAGTTTCTATTTTTGCAGGGTGTCGATCTATCAATCAATTCTTTCAGAGAAAGAGAGAACATTCCAGCAGGAGCCCTCACCTCTCCATGGAGACAGACGTGTGCTCATGGGGTCAGAGAGGAGGATGGAGATGAGCCGAGTGGAGGGGTCTTCTCAGCGTCACATGACAGCTGTGGTCAATCTGAACTGCCCCCACCTACACCTTGTAATAAAGCATAGAAACAGATTTATATTTGGCCCCAAAAAGAGGAACTTCTCCACATGACTGCCTCTTATTCGGGTGATGTACATTCACATTCATTTATGCACTTTGCAGGCCTTTTTGTTTTTTCAAAGCAACGGTGGTATTAAGGGAGACTGGAGTAAGTCGTCACTACTCTACAGAATATTTATGTAGTGGCTATTATTGGGACATGTTTTCATAATGTAACCTGCCATTAAGCAGCCTATTATAGGCTTCTGGACAGCAGTTACAAGTCAAGTACAGGTCAAGTACAGTTAATATTGCAAAATACCAAACTGAACTGATTTCAATGTTTTCCCTAAAATACCTTCATTATATATACCTTAAATTCATTATATGGTTAATTTATGGTTTATTTGTTTAGTTTTTTGCTTATTTAGCTATTTATACGATATATTTATTAATTTATTATGTATACTAAAAGTTTAAAGAAATTAATACTTTTATTAAGATTGAATTAAACTGATGAACAGTAACAGTAAAGCAAAATCTTTAATAAAGATTTCTGTTTTAAATAAATTATGTTCTTTTGAACTGTCTAGTCATATAAAAAATATTGGGCAAAAACATTTTTAAGAAATGGTTATTAATCAGCAAATTGGCATATTAGTATGATTTCCGAAGGGTCATGTGACACTGAAGAGTACTGGCTGCTGAAAACTGTTATCACAGAAAGAAAATACATTATAATAAAATATATTAAAATGGAAAACAGTTATTTTAGTTGTATTTATTTTACGATTTCTGTACAATTTATTTTACAATTAACTGTAATTTTGATCTTTTAGAAGACTTTACAAAAAATAAAAATCGAACCAACCCTAACCTTTCCAATATATACTCTTGTCTAAGTTTACATGTACAATCATTTTCATTTTATTGGTATCACTTGTTTACCCAAGAGCATGCAGCAAAAGTATGACGATATTGGAATCAATAGAACATGTAGAATAATGAAGCAATTCCATTGAATTCCATTATGTTCCCTGCATTCCGTCTCACATTCCTTTAGTGGATCCTTAAGTGATGATAAAGGGCAGAAAAGCCTGGGCCTGCTATTTATTTCATCTGCACTTTTCGCTGAGCAGTTGACTGTCTGTGTGTGTGTTTGGCCTAGCTGGACCAGAGCCAGCCATATAGAGCAGGAAAGCCCCAGGGAGCTTCCTTAAACACAGTCTGTACATTGACCTAGTGGCTAGTGGCTATTAATTACACCTCGAGTGATGAGTTCTGACTGACCATGCTCTGTGCCAGCCTGAGTGTGGGCTGGTGAGGTCACCACAATGACACAGAACTGATTACACATGAAGGTGGCTTCCAGCCAGTGTAGTTATAAACACAGAATTTGTCTCTCTATTGCACCCTCTTTCTCAAGACACAGATGGGGTAATAGTGCCATGTAACTTACCCTCTGCATTTCCTTGCAGCAAGGATGTAACAACGTATTCCGTTTTTTCATCCACTATAAATAATGTTACAATATCTGTCTCAGGCCACCCAAAAAGAAGAACGCTACAGAAATGCAACCCAGAGTTGTTATTAGCCCAACTTTGCGTAGGTTTCACGCTCGTATGTTTATTTGGAACTGGGGTTAGCACTGCGTTTGAAACCCTGGTTATAAAACCCTGCTCCAAAACGGTGTGAAATATTCAGGTGCGCTGTTTCTAAGTGCTAAATAGGCTACTTAGCGACAGGCAAGTCATGTGCGTCACATTCTCGGATTGTAAACAACTTAGCGTTTAAGAGGTAAAATGTAAAGTGGTGACAGAAACCCTCTGGTGTTGTTTGATTATTTTAGCCTTAATACAGTACTTAATCGGCAGGGTCGAAGGTTTACTGTATGTGACAAAACCATTACTATGGAGGATAGCAATAGATGTCTGCTTCCGTGGTCTAAGATTGTTTATTCCTGTCTGTCAGGTACATAGCTACAGGTATTTTAGTTTTAGTAACACCTTCGTTCTGAGGATGACTACACTTGCCCCTCATTAATTCATGGCAACAGGACATGCATCATTTTTATCCATTGATAATTGCTCTCTCTCTCTCATTCTCTCTCTCTCTCTCTCTCTCTCATTCTCTCTCTCTGGCCAGTATTCTGGCCTCTTTAGCAATTTCCTCTTCCTGACCATCTGCTGCACGCAGGGTACTCACCTCATCTCCTCAGTGGCAAAGTGGGAACGGGTCCGAGCAGTTGCCATGGAAACAAAACACAATCGTCAGCAATAAAGTTATTCTAGAAGAGCTCACACATACGGATAATGTGAGTGATCGTATCACAGTAAGAGAGAAGCCTCAGCTGGATTTAACACAGTTTCATGGAGTGTGACTCCAGAGAATATGCTCTTCCTTGCTGAGAGGGAAAAGAGGAAAAGAGGAAATGTCATTAGATAGAGACTCAAGAACAAAAAATGCCAACAGGAGAAAGGAGACATGATTTGAAACGGAGACATGTCTCACTCCCTTTTTCTCACTTTGCCACAAAACGTTGCACACCAGGAACTTTATTGCATATATAGCTAGGAAATTACCTAAAACCTTCTGTCTAAGAACATTCTAGAGAATACCAAAATGATATTGCAATCACAAGACTGTCAATAAGATTTTTATTTCATTTCTTGTGCTCACCAAAGATGCATTTATTTGATGACAAATACAGTAGAAATTGTATCACAAAAACATTGCGAAATATTTTTTTTTTCTATGATGGCAACGCTGAAATAGCAGCAGTCATTACTCCACTCTTAAGTGTCCCATAATTCTTCAGAAATCAGTCTAATATGTCTATTTCTCAAGTAACAATTTTTGTTTTGTCAGTGTTGACAGCAGTTGTACCGCTTAATAAAACCATGCTTTTTCATGATTATTTGATGAACAGAAAGTTGAAAATATAACACAGTTTCATGGAGAAAAGTACAGTGTAAAGGTCTTATATTACTTTACTTTCATTTTTATTTCTTTAACTTTGGTGAAATGCAATGCATTCCATGCTAATTTCTTAAAAAAAAACACATGCACATACAAAAAACTGAATTATCCCAAGCATTTAAATGGTTGTTCATATGTATACAGATTGTTTGTGCAGTCTAGTTATATCAATAAATCTTATTTTTATTAAATCAATCAGTTTTATATCTTACCAAGTCAGTTGCTTAGAAACCATTTAGATGCACATTTAGATCAGATAACTTGCCTCTGTGTGTCTAAGAGCATGACGGATTGTAAACAGCATTGCAGATGCACTATATGCATTAATTAGGTTACGTTATATAATTCATTAAGATTAATTTAGGTAATTATATTACATAGTTTTAAATATAAGTTTGATACATACTGTACAGTCAAAATACATCTAGTCTGCACAACTCCATACAGTCATCTACGATTAATGAAGTTTTGATCTGATGTGGATCTGGCTGTGCTTCTGAAATGACATGAAACAACCAACAAGAAAAACAGTTTGAGCTAAACTTATATTATTCTCATAAGCACACTGGAGTATGGAGACATCTGTCTGATGTGGCTAAAGGCACAAAATCATGCTGCAATCATTAGGTGTCCCTCACTTGCACAAAATCATATCCCTAAACCAATATTACTGATACAGATGTGTGTTTTCTTTCAGGTGCGAGCTTGTGGTTCCTACTGAAAAAAACGAAGCAGGATGCTTTTATAGATGGCATCTGCCAGATATACAGTAGGTGTTAATGAGATACCATCTTAATCAAGTATCAAAGCTACTTCTCAGTCTTTTCTCATACACTGCTAACTGTAAAACATTAATTTCAGAAAACATAAATAATCACCTTTCTGACAAAGCAGAGAGACTCTCTGCTCCGCCTCATACTGTGCAGAAAAAAAAAAAACAGGTTCTGACTCTTTTATCAGAGCAATCTTCAAGTCAAGAAGCACATCTTGAGCTGAAGAAAGAGATAAACATACTCAACCCAGCTTTAAAAGAAGATACACTATTTCATTCTCCAGTGCATGCTCAATGTAAAAAGCAAGAATATTTAGAGAGATATTTCTATAGGATCTGACTCTCAAAAATGACTTTTCTATGGTGTATCCTAACTAAATGTATGCTTTTAGGATCTTTACAGGACTGTACATCAACCCCAGACGACACTCATAAAGGTTACTGAGGCAGTACCTTTACAAAAGGTACATGTTTGTATCTATTTTGGTACCTTAAGAAGCATATTAGTACTTAAAATGTAGACATTTGAACCTAACAGGTACAAAAGTGTACCTTTCAAAAAGGTACTGCCCCAGTGACAGATTTTGTACCTTTATTTCTGAGAGTTCAGCCGAGTGACCAACACATAACATGCGTTTAAGTACTGGAGAATAATTATATAACAGGCAGTCAGGATACAGCAGCGGAATTCCATTTACTTCTGCATTCTGACCTGTCGAGGTCACTTCAGGAAGCGTAACTTACAGTAATTATTGACAGACAAGGAAGGACATTTGTCAGAAATGGAGATAGAAAAGGAGTTAACCCAGAATTACCACATCTCAGATCCATCTGGATATCAACCAACGTCAGTTTCACAGGGGGGGGTCACAATTTTCTTCCTTTCTTTCTTTTTTTTTCTTTCTATCTCTCGTAATTTAAAAAAAAAACTAAACTTGCGTAAAACATAAAAAAAAAAAAAAAAAACATGGTAGAATTTTTCCATGAAAGTGCTTATGTGTCTTGAGATGTTGGCCTGGTTCCTGCAGGTGCATAAAAGG
The DNA here is from genome assembly GCA_032361145.1 of Enteromius fasciolatus. Lineage (NCBI taxonomy): Eukaryota > Metazoa > Chordata > Actinopteri > Cypriniformes > Cyprinidae > Enteromius > Enteromius fasciolatus. The sequence continues at coordinate 2,935,975 of JAUMHR010000048.1, read as the reverse complement.
TTTGCGCAGGGGAAACACCACAGCCCCTAATGCATGTTATCTGAGTAGATTACTTTTACATCCTGGCCTGGACCATATGATCAAAACCTTAACATCCATGAACCTGAGCAGGAACCATCTAAATCAAAATGTGTGTGCTCAAAATATAGACTATGCAAAACTTTGTCTGGGTGTTGTGAAATGCTTAAATAGAGACTAACATTCTCATATGGTGTTTTAGAGAGAGAGAGAACGAGAGCGAGAGCGAGAGAAACCACACACTTCCAGCTAGTTGATCTCAGGGTTTCCTGTCGCATGCTTTGCCACTCTAGCAGAAGTGCAGAACTTGTGTGTTCCTTCTCTAAGTGCAGACATTGCTCAAACAAACCCAAGCCTGCACACTGGCTTATTTAACACTTTACCAGGAAAGAAAATGACATAGGAACTTGTGTATTAGGCTAGCTATGGTTTAAAATATTATAGAAAATAATAGCTTTGTGGGTATTCCATTTACATTCAGTTATATGTTTTAAAAGTGTTTCCAAAGCGTTTTGGTAACCATGACATTTATATTACAAGATAATGATAGGAAGAATATATTGCAAAACGTAGTGTTTTGTAATATATAAATGCAATTTAGTATAGCCTACCTAAGGTGGTAGGCTACCAAAATACAATTTGAGTTTTGAAATACGAACCAACTCTAAATTGATGGCAGCAATTTTTATTTATTTTTATTTTATCTTATTTTATTTTTTATTTTATATATTTTTTAATATAACACCCCAATGAAAGTCACTGAAACAATAGTGCAGTGATACACAGAGTTATCACGTTGGCCTTTTCAAGGGGCGGAGACAAATGTTCCGCTCGTTTTTACAAGTGCATAGTGTGCCAAGCGGAGCGCGCAGGTAGCGGACTAGCTCTTCAGTAGACTACTGGGTGGTTTGAGAAGGTGACTTCTGCTGCAGGTGCTTTGTCTTTTCTTCGTTGCCGGACAGTGAAACAGCGAGACTACGGTAAATTATTTTGCTTTTAGTTGTATTTAAAAGTTGCACCGATCAAAATAGATGTGTGAAGTTTGACAGTTGCAGCCCACTTCGGTAGCGCCGACACACAGATGCTCTGAACTTTCGGTTCGTGTCCTGAAGCTTAGACCTTTTATGTTTCTCATGATACTAAACTCTTGATTTAAAGACATGTTAAAAGCTGTTGATTTAGAGACGTGTTTAAATGTCTAGAATTAACGGGTATTCGAACGTTCTGTATGAAATTAACATATATATATACAACAATATTAATGTTGGTCAGGATGGCGACTGAAGAGCAGACAATATCCAACACTGGTAGTACTGGAAAGTCCAATACTTAAAAAAAAAAAGCTCAAATATGTTCATCAAATATGTAAAAAATTGCTCAAGGTTTACACGTGTTTGTTCGTTACGTGATCCCTATACTTCCAAGTGTGTTATAGTTTTGTGTTATATAGTTTCTAAATCTCTGTATTAAAGAATTGAAAAAATGCTATACTGTATACATGTATACTGTAACAAATTAATGTCAGATAACTTTGATAGAAAGGTAGGCTATGTAATGGATTACAATGAACCAAAAATAATGCAGCTGTTAAATTTACACATTTCTATAATAACTGTTCAGCTCAACCAATTAGCAATTTAAGAAAAAGAAAAACACTTAAGCAGAACATTGACAGGTAAAAGATTGTGAATATGTTTTCATCCCAGTATTTATTATGCTATCCTCACTGAACCATAGTGTCCTGAACCCACTAAAAATATCAAAAATATCAAAATATCAATTCTTAAATGATATACAAAATTGTCCAAACTGTTTTATTTGGCTTTACTTGTACATACTCTGTGTCCAGTTGTAAATCAGCGTAGTCCTCCCCAAAGCATATATTCCTGAGGTATGAAAACACTTGGCCTCAGCATAAAAGCACATAACACAGAGACCATGTATCGAGGGAATGAGACTATATAGCTTAGTGTTTTTTCAATAAGCAACTTCCCTTCACAGCAGTCAAATCAGCTTTCACTCTTTAAATGGCTTTTTTGTTTTTCTGTCTTTCTTCCTTGTAATGGCTGTATTGATCTAGTCATGTTTGCATGAACCCTGAGGCCTGTGTTTCAAGTTAAAGGAAAACAGCAGACTGGTTTTCAACAGGTAATGGCAAAGTGCAGTTTTCATTTGCATTAGGTATATTCATTTACATAGTTTTAGTTTTGTTATTATTATATTACAGATTATTACAGATATTATGGATATCTGTGAAGGGCGGATGAGCCGTGACAGGTTCAACAGTATTGACAGTGTTAAGGATTATTTCATCAGTTTAAATTATAAACAAGGACGCTTGAATTTCACTGCTCTTTTCAGGTTTTCTAGTTCATACCTCTTTTTCTTTTTTGTTAGACTTTTTAATAGAATGCAGTATTACCTCACTTTAGTTAAAGTGTCTATATGCAAAGAAAGGGTCTAATTTGATCTAATGTATTCTGTGTCTCTTTGTCTCATTGATTATATTCTGCCTATTCTTTCACTATCGTAGTCAAATTAAAGTCAGTTTATATCCACAACAACAAAACAGAATAGCTTTTTTTTCCCACAAACTTCACTAATTGTGCGTCATTGAAAAGAGAGCAGACAGTGTTTCTGTAACACTTAAAGTCAGGGAAGAAATTATGTTTCTAATTATCGTATGTGGTTCAATTGCACTACATTTCATGTGAAGTTGTTGCTTTTTGAAAATGCATCAGTGGGTCTCGTCTGTCCCTGTCTGCAGTACGACAGGCGCTCTGTTTAGGGAAAGATAACTGAGCACTGTGGGACTGACAGAGTGCATTAACATGACTGACAGATCAGCTCTCACATCTAATCGCTGCTCATCTGAGAAATGGTTTTTCACAAGGCCAGAGGGGAGAGGGAGGGATCGGACGACTTCAAATCCATGTCTCACAATGTGGCTTGGTGTAATCTAGAGGTGACAAATTAAAATAGATGACATCCAAAACTATGTCGGAGTAGGACACTGCAAACCAGCGCTTGAATAACCTGACACAGCATGTACAATATAAGGTCAAAAACACTACATGAGATTTTTCTTAAAAGTTTCGTTTCGCTTTGATTTTAAGTGTTTCTACGGAATTGTATGAATTGGAAAGTCGTATGAGTTTTTGTATATCATTACCAGTGCTCATGACAATTTATACAAGCTTTGGTACCCGATGAAGGGTTGATTTTTGTCTTTCATGACTCGTCCCACAATGTTCTGGAATGTTCCAGAAAACACTACAATATTACAAAATGTTACAGAAGCCTCTAGAATGTTCCCATCCTTGCAAAAGCAAAACATCTTTAAAAAAGCATGTGTAAATAGTACAGATTAGTAGATAGATAAACAGATGATATGTTTTTTAGATTGTATAAATGATAATGGTAATGATTAAATGATAATTAAATGATTAGATGCACATGCGTTTTGTTTTTTAATAATGGACAGTATTTTATGAAGAAAGCATACATACTGTAAGCTTGTTTATTGTTAGTACAGTCACGGGGTTAAAGCATCTTTGTCAATTATCAAACAATATTGCACACACTACTAGTCTGTAGTCTACTTTGCAATCATTTTAAGGTGTAATATGCTTGAGAGAATAAAGTCATCAATGCCTGTACAGGAAAGAAAGAGAGAGATTCTGCACAGTGCGGCATTAGATGTTCTGTAAAAAAATAACATTGTATGAATAACATTTTTAAAAAGAATACAGTTGTCCACGATCTTTTGTAACGAAAGAGTCTGAGCCTTATGTACTGAGTGAAAACATTTAGCAAAAACTTTAGCTCTCTTTATGAAACAGATAAACCTTTTAGAACAACTGGGTTGTTGATTCATGCGTCAAATGGATGCTTCTTAAAAGCGCAGAAGTGAAAATAGACTGTTTAATTTGAAGTGTGAAAGAGGGGAGTAGAAAATGATACCAAAAAAAAAACCTGCGTTGAACTACAAAACTGTTATAAAAAACGTACAGTACCGGCAAGGTCACCATGCAGGTACTAATTAAGTGGTAATATGTACCATTTAGGGCTTAATGAGATACAAAAAGGTTCATATTTTATATTTCCTTACAAGACTTCAGAGGGCAAAAGAAAGTGTGATATGTCCCCTTGCAATTTTGGGTGAAATGTCTCCTATTGTTCACAGAGATCCATGTAATTTGTCCTTTTAACATTTTGGTTCCTTATAATTGTGTTGCTCTGGTCTTAACGAGTGGACCCCTTTGTTAAATAGGAAGCATTTTTCAATATGTATTGTGAAACTTAAGGGGACAGTTCACCAAAAATAGCAGTTTAGTAAACAATTTAAAAGAAAGTTAGAGTATTAGAGAGAAAGTGAGAGAGCTACAGCAGATTATATGATTATTAGTTGATAATGGTTTTTGTTTTGGCCTCACAAAGTAAGTGCCTGACCTAGACAGAAGATTTGATTAACCTGCTTTCAAAAGTTGATAAAGGGTTAAAGAGGTTTGTGTTACTACAAAGTTCCTCTTATAGGGAGCCAAAGCCACATTTCTTGTTTACCCATGTGTTTTCTCTTGGAGGATGGATCTCAAATGGAGGATGGGCAAGGACATGCATCATACTGTTGTAATTAAATATAATTTAATCTGCATTTCCTCTTCTGCTGTTTGTGCAGCTCTTCTTCCTCCTGATCCTGCTGGAAATGATCCTGATTACCAGCATCCCTTTTTTTCCTCTTCACTCTGAAAAGCCCAATTCAGAGGAGAACAGAGAGGACCTTTAAACTTCTCAAGCAATCCACTTAAAATGATCAACCAACTTGCTTTAAACATCTTCTTAAAGAATATTTCCCATGCACCCATTGCAAAGATACCGGAGGAGTTGTGTTTGTGATGGAAAGAATTAAAAGGGTTTGTTCTCTACAAGAAAAGATCAAAAAAGCCTGAAAAATTTGTAAATAATTACTTGTGTGTCTGTTTCCCACTGAAGAGGTGTCATCTGACTTTAGAAGACCTGACAATACAATAGGGTGCAGTCATGTAGTATACCTCTATGGTTTTTCATTCATTTTCACCTGTCTGTGTCTTTTCTTTAGTTGGCGTTGTGATGGCCTCTTGAAACCTGCTAAACAAGAGTCTCAACATCATCAGATCACAGGATTTGTACTATAGTAAGTTGTGATGTCTTCATTCAAAATTATGAGTTAATAAAGTCATTTATTTCTTTATTTTTCCCCCTTTAAAACTTTTTGAGTGGTCAAAACTTGAAAAATGAACAATACTGAGTGGCCTTCTTTGAACCAACTTGTTCCACTTTTGCATTGCATACAATTGCCACTAGCCAACTAACCACAGCTGCACGCTTCTGCTTAGCTAGAACTTCAGCAGGAGTTTGACCTCTCTGGTCTTTCACAAGCCTGAGGTTAACACATTTACTCTAAAATTACTCCTCTTTATCAACCTTGTTTCTCCAACCTGTAATTGTTCTCTGTCCCCCCCAGGAGCTTGGCAGCTAGTAGACCTTCTCCTTCACTAAGCCTCTCAGTAGCTGACCATGGAGGCCAGAGGAAAGTATGACTTCAATGGCACAGCAGAAGATGAGCTCAGCTTCCGGAAAGGAGACATTCTGAAGGTGAGTGATAGAGTACTCTAATGCACAAAAGACTAAAGTCTTTCAAAGGCCACTCAGCGCACGCTTTGCGTTGACCACCACATGAAAAGTGTTGCAGATGCTAGCAAAATACGGAACAGTGTATAAAGGAAACAGTAAAAACAAGTATTTATAAGACAAGTCCAAATATATTTCTTGACAACATCGCCGAAAGAAAAACTTGGTGAACATGGGTTTATACAGGTCTTTGAGATGATCCATGACTGATGAGAAAATTAAGTATTTAAGATGTCTTCATAAAGTTTGAGAAGTTTTTAAACACAAATGTAGGTGCAAAGTTGGACCTATCAAACCAGTTGGGTGTAATTTGTGCTATATGTACTATGGATAGTTATAAAAAAACTGGTGAAACATTTTCAATAATTAAAATAAAACTATAATAATAATAATAAAAATTGTATGAATATCATGATTGTATAGTATATTGAGCAAGGCACAGATTCCCCTACTGCTCCCTCTATCTATCTATCTATCTATCAGTGGCGGCTACTGGTCTGTCAAATAGGGGAAGCTCATTTTTAAAAAATATTGAACTCTGTAAAAGTGAAACAAGGAATGTGGTATATAATTGTGTGAAATGTATGATGAAA
>JAUMHR010000048.1:2884899-2905566 GCA_032361145.1 Enteromius fasciolatus | reverse complement strand
GTTACAGTAGTTTACTGTTTCACTACTGTTTCAAAGTTTTATTATTCTTTCATCTTTAAAATAAATGAACACTTTTATTAACCAAGGATCTATTAAATGAACAAAAAAGTCACAGCATATATTTACATTTATGTTTTATATTTGGTAAAAAATTATGTTGTTTTTTTACTTGTTATTCATCAAAGAATCCTGAGAGAAAAAGTAAGAAAACAAATCACAGGTTCCAAAAAAAAAAAAAAAAAAAAAAAAAAAATATATATATATATATTTTTTTTATTTTTATTATTATTATTATTTAATTTTTTTTTTTTAAATAAAATAATATTTCACAATATTACAGTTTACTTACTACTTACAGTTTACTATTTGTGTGAGTGTATAAAAGAGATAAAATAAGAGAGACAGGCATTTTAAGGTGGTGCTGGTGTGAAGATGTTTGGGACAGTGAGCTGACGAGGGGACGAGGGGCTCTGGATTGAATTTCAGCATGACAGCATTCCCCAGCGCTGCAGTGAGCGTGAGAGGGAGTGAAGACAGTGACCTACAAACAGGTTTAAGTATCTGTACTGCACTGACCAAGGAGAGGACAAAGTTAGTGGTTCAAGGTACAGGAGAAAACACCTCCTGTTGGACTCACAGGGTAGAGCGTCTGGCAGAAAGAGGGGACAGTAGATACACAGCTCATGGTGTGGTGCAGGTAGGGAAGAAACACGGATAGCGTGGCCTAACTATTCTGGATTGAGAAACACTAGTGCCAGAGGGTAAGTGGAGGGACAGTGTGTCTTCTCAGAAATGTTTCAGAGACCCAAACTCTGGGAGATTTCAGAATTTCAAAATGTCAGAGTTTGGGAGATACTTGCAAGGGATTGTGATGTTTCTGTTAAACATTTTTCGCCCTTTGACTTCACTTAAGTCTTGTTTTATACTTGAGGCCACAGGTGGTTTTGCTGTCTTCAGTTTTGATTCTTATTATTGTATTGTAATTTTTTTTTTGTCTGAAAGTAGTCTTGTAGTCGCATTCTCTGGTGAGGATCAAAATGGTAATGGATCTGTCAGCAGGAGTCAACATAGGGTTCGGATAGAGCACATGAAATGTTTGTATATGATTTCATGGAACGACAGGAGACATTTCTGCAGAAGATTTAGATACTATCAACAATTACATAACTGGAACAGGACTGTATGGATTTACCAAAGTCTTGACCAGAGGCACTTCATTTATTATTACACAGTTTAATTAGCATTATATTACTGACTAAATGTCTTTTGTATTATAAATTTGCTTTAATTTGAATAATAAATAATTTTTTAAATTGTAAATTATTTATATATACTGGAGTATACAAAAAAGTTTTTTTTTATTTATTTTTTTAGTAATTTCTGAGTGTTACGTAAAATAAAATTTCAGTGTTTTATTATTCTACAATTATTGTATACATTTTCGTAAAATTGAATTTACATAGAGAGCAAATTTATTGATAGTAATTTATTAAGATGTACATAATAGTTATGGAATTATATAATGCATAAGTATATACATACTATTATATTTTTAAATAAATAATTAGACATACAATTGCAAATATGTGCAAAATAATTTAACAATTTAAAATCTTCACTTAATATTTAATTAAAATTAACTAAATATATCCGTAATCAGAAAATGTATTCACAAGAAGCTGGTTTTGGAATGGACGCTTTAGGAGAAATGACCACTTCTGTTAGTGTTACATCAGATGAACTCCATTTATAGCTTTTTACAGTCCTTTGAATCCTGGGCTTCTGCTTGGCTGAAATGACTGTGTTTTTACCCAATATATCAGACTGAGTAAACAAGAAGGAAGAAGAAGAGATGGACAAAGGAGGAGGAGAAGAAACGGATGGGGGAACGGAGGTCAAAAAACCAGCAGAGGAAGAGATCAGCGAAAGTGACAAGAAGCTCAAGGACCAGCGCAACAAAGCAGAAAAAGGTGACAAAGAGAAGGGTGAGAAGAAGAGAGAGAATCGAAGATCTGGCTCAATGTGGAGAGGAGGCTGGGCGCTGTCCGAACGACTGGCCATCAATGTTTCAGGCATGCGCTACGAGACACAGATTCGAACCCTGGCCCAGTTCCCTGACTCTCTGCTAGGAGACCCCGAGCGCCGCCTGCGCTACTTCGACCCGCTCCGCAACGAGATCTTCCTGGACCGCAATCGATTCTGCTTTGATGCCATCCTTTACTTCTATCAGTCCGGAGGGCGTCTGCGGCGGCCTGCCAATGTGCCTCTGGACATCTTCATGGATGAACTGCGTTTTTATGAGCTGGGAGAGGATATCATGGCTCGCTTCAAAGAGGACGAGGGCTTCACCAAGGAGGAGCCTCAACCTCTGCCAGACAACGAGATCCAGCGCAAGCTTTGGATGCTCTTTGAGCACCCTGAGTCCTCTGGAGGCGCCCGCATCATCGCCATCATCAGTGTGATGGTGATCGTGGTCTCCATCCTCATCTTCTGTTTGGAGACACTGCCAGACTTCAGAGTCGAGAAGGAGCTGAGAGAGGTGAGAGGAGGTCAACGTTACACTATCTGACTCAACAGTACACAGCTAATAAAATTTGCACTACTGTATGACACACACACACACAGTTGATATTTAAAATACAAGATTTATTTTTTCATTAGTACACTTACTGCACAAATCACAAAATATGAACAAAGTCATAGTAATAAGAATGAATCTTAAAATGGAGCAGATTGGGTTGCTGAGCATAAAGATGAAGGAGCATAAATGAAATAAAAATGAAATTTAAAAATTCAAAACTTAATGAATTTGAATCAAAATTTCATATCTTGCTCTTCTGGTTAAACTAATTTCTTTTCTCTGGTGATGTACTTCTCTAATTACTGCGTAATCAACTTACCTTGGTGTATATAACTTTCAGATGAATACAAATCTTCAGAGTTTTATAATGGCAGTTAATGGAGTTCAAAATTTTAAAGCAAAATAAAGTGCATAAATCCGTCATGAAAAGTGCTCCACACGGCTCCAGGGGGTTCAAAATTGTTGTATTTTTGTATATTTATATTTTAAACTTTATAAACTGTAATCTCTAGTTTCCGCTAACTGTCGTACAGCGAGGAACTTTTTTACTCAAGATTTTACTAGAAAGAAGAAAGTCTAAAGTCCCCTAAGATGGCTTGAGGGGAGTAATAAAAAAATGGCTGTGATTTTAACCTTGAAAAAACTGTGAAAACTCTATGGGAAAAAACTGTTCAATGGTTAATGGTAAATTCCTGTAAAATTTACAGGGGAAAAAACATAAACTGACATTCCCAGAATTCCCTGCATTGCATTTTTTACATTTTGTTTGAATTTGATGTTTTTTCTTTGCAATAACTATGTTTCTTCTTAGTGTTTTCCTATCAGTTATGTTTATTAGGGTTGTGTGTCACATGTAATTTTGTTAAATTAATGTTTATTGCATATTTCAGTTAAATGAGGTGATGATGTTTAGTGTTTGTGTGAAGGACTCTGAGCTGCTTCTTTATATGTTTATATTTAATAGCTGCTTGTGATGAGCCTTGTTTTATCATGTGTCTTTCTCACCAACACCTGCATTTGGTGCTTATCAGTGCATTTCAAAGCTACAAAACAGATGTTAGTACTTTAATAGCTTGGAATAGTAATATAATATCAGTTAATGAAATTACGGTATTTAACTGTAAATTTAACTTAAAACCGTAAAACCTAAAACGTTGTTACCGCATTTTGTCACATTTCGGCAACCACAACTGCCAGTTTTTTTACCGTTAATTTTACAGATTGTTTTTTACAGTGATAGGGTAATTTTCATTTTTGGGTGAACTTTTCCTTTAAGTTCACATAAGTCCTGCCTCTTTTTATAAACAACCTTATTAAGATCTGCTTTCATCCAATCAACAACCGAAGGACAGAACCCCACCTTACTTTTTTATTTCAATAACCTAAGTTGAGAAAGCTGCTTGGTTTGAAAGTGACTTCTACTATAAGCTGTGCTTTAATCATCACTACACTGTTATAAATATTCTGTTATAAATATAAATATGTATTTGTCATCCAAAATATTATAAAAACAAAAAAGTAAAAGTGTCTCCGGAAAGTATAGACCTGTACAGGTTTGCATACACCTTTCAAATAGTAATAGGGTAACCTTAAAAGTGTAATAGGGTGCATTAAAAAAGGGGAGGTAAAAAGAAGCACATATGAAAAGTTCAGAAGCAGTGTAGGGTTATTGCTGAGATTATTTTAGACGTGTCGTTAAATCTGATACACAGATTGGGAGCAGAGACTCTGGGGGGGTTGGAAAACAGTCAAGTGACGTGTCCGTGGAGAGATGCAGGCACAGATAGAAAAAAGAAAAAGAGATAAGAAAAGACAAGATGACAGGTGACAGTATGAGCACCTGGGCTTGATCAAGTGAGTGGGGAAAACAGAGAGATGCAGGGTTGGATAGGAGCAAAGAGGGAAAGTTAGTAAAGAGTATCAAATTAGTTCCGCAGCAGTGACCCAACCGCTTCGGCACAAGACCGTAACCTCGACGCGCTGCCAAAGCAGCTCAGTAATTCTGCATGGATCAGACCGTCAGCGACAAGTAAACTAAAGCGGGTGAGAGAGAGAGAGATTGTACATTCTCAGATTTCACCTTAGAGATCTGAGGCCTTATTTTTAGAGTAAGGACAACCCTTCAGAGCATATTAACACAGATACAGGGGCTTGTATTAATAAACAGACCCCCTCGAACACTGAAATAGGAATGGAAACACACTTTCGCAACATCTTATGATGACTTTAGCAAAATCTAAATAAGCACCACGATAGGGAACACCCGACACGAGATCACACACACCATGTGCATACAAACTCACATCTCACATGTCTTATTTTCTGATCTCCTATCTTGCTATTCATAAATATGTTTCCCATGCAAACACATGCTTAGCTTTGAGATATATGACTGGAAATTTAAGAAAGGCTATATGTGTTTATGGATACGTATTTGAAAATACCCCTACTCTGGTTACCTCTTGCCTACTGATGTCGTTTGTGGTCGTGTACACATTAGACTAAATCTTTTTTTATGGAGTCAGAGTGATAAAGAGTAAAAATGACTGACCTTTGAGTGAAAGGTCTGGTACTGTGACCCTAAAAGCAGACAAAATGGGACATTCAACTTCAAGAAGTGGGTGTCAAATCAGCAACCAAATAGTTTCTGTCAGGCACTTACACGTGTGGTCTCGAGTAGAGAAATTAGCTTTCTATATTAAACAGTTTTATTAACTTAAAGCTATAGTATGTAATGCTGTATACCCTCAAGTGTATGAATTCAGAAAGTTTATACTGATCCATATATATATATATATATGTGTGTGTGTGTGTTTATGTAGGGGTTTTAAAAATAATTTTTGATGATTTTTAAGTAGTTCAGGTGATTAAATAAAATAAAAAATGAAAAAAACATTCCTATAATCGTGTCAAAATGACTTGTGAGGGAAGGATTTGTATTCTTTTCATTACAGCCACATAAATCCTTGAACACGCTACATTTTTTGTATGGTCCAAATTCAAGTGGAACAAAGTTTTGTACCAGTCAGATGAACACTCCATTAAAAATAATAATAAGAAGAAATAAGAAATAAATTCTGAGTCTCGTACTTTACACTCTAGCTGTGTATAGTATGTTTTTGAATGGCATATTTTAGGGTTAGTATCCAAGTATTTGTATCCCATTTCTGCATCTTAACCTTTTTTCTTTCCTCTGTCTCTTGCAGCAAATGGCATACCAGGCTTTCCTTGCCGGAAACAACACCTCGCAGATCCCGTTGTCCTCTCCCTTCCAAGATCCATTCTTCCTGGTGGAGACCGTGTGCATCTGCTGGTTCTCCTTTGAGCTGGTGATGCGTTTCGCCTGCTCTCCCAGCAAGATGTCCTTCTTCAAGGACGTGATGAACATCATAGACTTCTTCGCCATTATTCCCTACTTCGTCACACTCGGCACGGAGCTGGCCAAGTCTAAGGGCGCGACCCCATCCATGTCCCTGGCGATCGTCAGGGTCATCCGCCTGGTTCGAGTCTTCCGGATCTTCAAGCTGTCTCGCCACTCCAAAGGCCTCCAGATCCTGGGCCAGACGCTGAAGGCCAGCCTGAGGGAGCTGGCGCTGCTCATCTTCTTCCTCTTCATCGGAGTCATCCTGTTCTCCTCGGCCGTGTACTTTGCCGAGGTGGACAACCCAGGAACGTCTTTCACCAGCATCCCAGAAGCTTTCTGGTGGGCTGTGGTCTCTATGACGACGGTAGGGTACGGTGACATGTACCCGATGACGGTGGGCGGGAAACTGGTGGGCTCCATGTGCGCCATCGCCGGAGTGCTCACCATCTCCCTTCCCGTGCCCGTCATCGTTTCCAACTTCAGCTACTTCTACCACCGCGAAATGGAGTGTGAGGACAACCAGGAATATACACATGTCAGCACCTCCCTCTGGGAGGAGGAAGAAGGTGGGGAAGAAGGAGAAGGCGACGAGGAAGGGCCTGGGGAACAAGGGGACCTTGTTCCTCTAGAAGGAGGCACAGCCTACAGGGGGATCTGCACCCCTCCTAATGGGACTCTCCTGGCTGGGCTTTGCGCGGGACAGACCGGAGTGCAAAGTGTAGGGACCGTTTACCCGCTGGTCACCCAAGTCTGAGAGACTGGAGATCAATGAGATATAAAGGAATGAGAGATGGAGGTGGTCCTGTACCGTGTTTTAAGGTACATTGCCTCACTGTGACTCACTGAGTATATGTGGATGACAGGAAGGAGTAAATGGAAGATGCAGAAAGAGATGGTACAAAATGCAGACGCAGTATCCAAAGGAAAGGCATGAATAGTTGCAAAAAACATTGACTTTCTATCAATAACACATCTTTAAACCGTTTTCCTGACGTTCCGGTAACCAAACTTTCTTTGACATCACACTGAACTTTAAATTGCTAAATGTATTTCTTTAAGAAAGTGTACAGAGAGTGGCATTTCAGTGCGTTTAGAAAAATAGCTGAGGATGAGCTGAGCTGTGTTGTGCAATAACAGCGTTTGCACCTTTGCTTTAAAGAGCTTACTGAATTGTTGTTGTGTGTAATATCGGACCCATTCATAAGAAGAAGTGCCATGCGGTGTCATTTAAATGTCATGTATTTTGAATGTGCCAGGGATTTGTGTGTCCCGATGAATGGATAAAGTCTTAAGCATCATTCATCTGGAACAGTTTTGTGTTACTGCTGTTCGGACATTGTTGAAATGCTGTGAATGATAGATGTGTGTGTGTGTGTGTGTGTGTTTGTGTATTCAAAGGCTTTTTAGGAAAATATGTACAGTAAGATATGATGCGTGAACTGTGTAATGCCGAGCCATGTTTGTGTACTATTTATTAAAATTTTTAATCACATAAAAACCATACTGAAGTGACAAATTGAAAGCCAAATGCTCTCCAGCAGAATTTTAATATTTAAATGAACAATTGTATAATGTTCAATATAGCAAAATTTAAGTCACTTAAATTAATTTAAATAATTGCATACCACAGCAAATAAATAAATAAGTTCAAATAAATACAGTTTTGGGCAAAGAAAAAAATACAGTAACAAAACATCTGAAACCGTGCAGTCCAGTGATAATGTAAAGCATGCCTCCATAACTGATGCTCTCCAGTCCTCATTTCCTAGTATGCAGACTGGGACTGAAGACAGTCTGAATATGTGGCTGATGTTCTATTCCTAGTGGGTCGTCAGAGTCCAGGTTTATGTCCTTAAGATTTACCACTTGAATCTGTCTGTGCTCTCCTTTCCCTGCCATCGCAACAGGGAGGAACCGAACAAGCGGAGCACCGTGTTTCTGCCCAGAGAAGAGCGACACAGGACTCTTAGTGTGTGGAGAGAGGAAAAAAGTATATCCATCTGCCATCAGCAGTTCCTGGAAGGTGCAGTCTCCTTCAGTGTAATACGGCTGAAAAAGAAAACAGAACTCAGTATCAAATGTGTCCAAGGCTCTGGCGAAATTTATAGTGTATAATTTGATTTAAATGGCAAATAGTAAATGCTAGTATCAATTTTATGCATACACTGCTCTCTGGTGTCATTTTTCGGTTTTGCTATATTTTCATTTATTTGTGTTTAAGTTATCATGCTCTATTAGATGGTTCAAATTTGTGAAGATGTTTGAATGACCAGACCTGTCCTTTCAAGTTGTCTTCGTCATCCACGCAGAGGAAGAGAGATGTATCCACGCTCTGGATGACCGTCTCGCCAGCTTTCACTGAAAGCAGCTTCATCACACCTGCAGATCATTCACACACGTCACCTTTGGACCTCTAATATTAACAACCACTGCCACCATAAATATTTTCATAACATTTACAGTTATTGTTATTATTTACATAACCCCCGTTATCGCAGATATTATGAATTATTATCTTTTCCGATAAGGTATTTGTCCTTGAAGGACATTTTGAGAAGTCAGTGCCATAATAAGAGTTATTTAATGATTACGAGACTGATGTTGCTTACAGCTGCGCTTCTTTTCTGGAGACCCTCTAACGGAGCCGTCAGGTTTCATTTCAAGGAACATCCCATACCTTCTGTTATCTAAAATGGACAAAAGCACACACAGACACGTGAACACACTTATTACCATTACCTCAAGCCAGTCTTTGCTCTTTAGGAACAAAACACAGTACAATTACAGTGCAAAACGAATGCCCTGAAACTAAATGCATTAAGTTTTATTAACTGAACAGCTGATATCAGATGCACATGTCACAGTTACCCGCATTCAGCAGACCCTAACATCTAAACACAGCATCTCAAAAACAAGCAGAAACTGACTCGCAACTACTGCAACAGGTTAAAGGTTAAGATTACCTGTGTAGAGCAAGCGTTCCCTGACTTGCGTGCTAAACGGCAGAAGCACGTTCTGTACAGGAACATACATACACCAACGAAGAGGAGGAAACAGAGCAAAAAATATGAAAAAACTGGTAAAAAGCATGACTGGGCGAGTCAAGCAGGTGGCCATCAACACAAACGGATGGTGTCCAAATGTAGAAATATCCTCAAAAATAAAATATCCCCAATATTAAACCTTAAATGTGACTTAAATGTCGATGGTATACAGAAACTAAGAAGCTAGCTCCAGTTAGTGTAAAAACGAAAAACTTGAGCAGCGATGTCTTCAAGACTTCCAGATGCTAAGATGGTCTACACAGAAGACATGTCCCTGTAAACTTGTATTTATACGGTACGCATGAGAGAGCGACAGAGAATCCATGAGTCACTCAAGTACGAAAAGGAAAAACGATAACAAACTTGTTTTCAGGAAATGAATGATAAACTGATGGTAAGTCTCAGATGGCTATTCCAGCTATACGCCATTGATCTCAGAGGACAGGGGACCCCCCGACTTCTGTACAGAGAGTAAAACATAAATTTGCATATCGCAGATAAAACAAATTGTTTATTTAGTATAAAGTGTTTTAGATATTTCCCTGTATTAAGAGGAAGTGGGAGTGGAGGTGGCAGTTTAAACAGAACAGATAAGAGGCCATAAAAAGGACTTAAAGGAGGCTTCGTGCTCATCTGTGCACTTTCACTTAGGACAGGATGGGACATGGAGACAGGACGCTACCGTCCCGTCAGCTAGAGAGGGCAGTGTGGTGAAACATTTTATGAAAATGTTCAAGTGTGCAAGTCTTATCTTAACAAAAGTTAGCATGAGCATGCTAACCCAGGTCTGTCAATAATTGTTAGTTCCCTGTGAATGATTAAAGATTGTAAATACTGAGGTGTAATTGAAACAGTCTTTTATAATGGAATCCCTAAAGAATAACCTCATTTCTCCAATTGCCATTTTGCCCTTTCATCTTAATGCAGCTCCTTTAAGCGTCTCGGTGACGTCCAGGGTCCCCACAATAACGTCAGTGTCCCTTGTAATCATCTGTCTCTTGCTTCACTGTTGTCCCTGGATTGACGTCTTTCTGGCCATCTGCTGCTCTCTCCCATCCTTTGCTCTCTCCCTCGCTCTTCTTTGAGCGGATTAAGTGTTTTGATGTCTTTGTCTCATCATTGTGCGAGGAAATTTTGACTCCGCGTGCACGAAGGGATTTCGTTCGCCCACCGGCGAGAGTGAGACGGGATTTAAACATACCTCGTGTTGACATTGACTCTTACACAAGAGGCATTAAAGGACAAAGCACTCAATAAGTTAAATAAATTGTTACGGTTTTATTATGCACACAACAGACAGCAGCAGATTTCATGGGGAAATAAATCTAGCGGACATACATCATGAAGAACAAGCTACATTTTACTAGTTCAAGTAAACACTAGACAACAAACATAACCCATAATAGCAAATGACAACAATATTAACATCAAAGTAGTTCTCGTATTGTAAAGGAAAGAAATATATTGCTTTTTACGGGTTTGCTCTTTCATCGTTTTAAAGAAATAAGAAATCAGAATCAGAAATGCTAATGCAAACAAATGAGATGATTGTCGATGTACAGTACAGCTATAATGTCCATTGCTTATGAATTAGGAAGGGTGTGATGGGTATTACTGAAATATGAGATGCTTGAGTTCAGACTTTGGTATCATGGGATTTATGCTAGCATTCAGAGGTTCGGGGTTGGTAAGATTTCTGAATGTTTTCTAAGTCTCTAATGCTCACCAAGGCTATATTTATTTGATAAGTACAGTAAAGACATTTAAAATTTTTACACCTAGATTTTTTTAGCAGTCATTACTCCAGTCTTCAGTGTCATGTGAGCCTTCAGAAATCATTATAATATGATGATTTAAGCACAATAAACATGTATTATTATTATTATTAATGTTTAAAGCATTTAAATGTTTTGTGCTGCTTAGTGTGTTTGTGAAAAAGCAATATATAAAATATGCCAAATGTAATTTCAGCATTCTTCAATGAATAGAAAGTTCAAAAGAACATCACATATTCTGTCACAGAAATCCTTTGAAACAAATACTGACCTCCAACTATTTAACCGTTAGAGTTGAAAACTATTATAATTTATAATCTTGCAAACTAGTATAATATAGTCTTTAAATAATACTTATCTTCAAAGAAAATATTGCTAATTCTTTGGCAATATGTTCTAATGTATGAACAATTAATTTAATAAAATCAAATTTCATTTAAAAAAAAAAAAAAAAAAAAAAAAGAATAGTTCACCCAATAATGACAATTCTGTCATTAATTACTCACCCTCATGTCGTTCCAAACCCATAAGACCTTCATTCATTTTCAGAGCACAAATTAAGACATTTTTGATGATATCAGAGAGCCATCTGACCCTCCATAGACAGCAACACCACTGAAATGATCCTAGGTCTAGAAACGTGGTAAAAACACTGGTTAATCCACTGATGTCACATGGACTGTTTTACCGATGATTTTGCTATGTTTCTTGACCTGGATCATTTCAGTTGTATTGCTGTCTATGGCGGGTCAGATGGCTCTCTGATTTCATCAAAAATATCTTAATTCTTAAGTCTTATGGGTTTGGTGAGTAATTAATGACAGAATTTTTCATTTTTGGGTGAACTAACCCTTTAATAGGCTGGATGCAAGTAAATTACACTGGCATTCATACTGCATGACAGTGGATGACTGCATGCTGTATGCAGTGCAAGGACAATCAGTATAAAAGAGAAGTACGATGTGAGGATTTTTTTAGTGCACATTGAGGTGCGTGAGTCGCACCCTGATGTCACACCCACTAATATAAACAGTGTATTGGTTACAATGTTTTAGTGTATGAATCACATTTATACGATAAACGGACAGGGAAAGAACATGAGGGTACATGGAGAAATTGCATCATGCTACTCACAGCTGCTTGTGACGTCCTCACGTCATAAAACGGGAGATTTGGAACAACCTTTTTTGCACTGTTTATATGAACCAACTGCTTCAACTCATTTGAACTGCCTGTTGTCATTTTGTTAATGTTGCACTGGCAACTGACTAAACTAAACAATAAAAGTAAACCAAGGCGGCTCAAATGAGCAAAGGCTATCTATTCCATGAACGGTTGAGTAAGTCTGGGTTTTACAGTGCAATGACATCCAGTGTTATAACCTGCATCCCAGTAGCCTAGATAAACTATATAATAGGGAAGTCACAGAATAAATAAAATCAAAATTGGCCCAGCACGTGCAATAAACGCTCAGAGCCACTCATTCGGTTTATTACTGAAATCCCGTAAAAACAAATAAGTTGCTAGACTATAAAGCTGATTCTAAGAAACATAGCGAAGCCTCCATTCACTTATGTCAAGTTTCTCAATGCAAAACAAACACACCTAGGTACTCAAAGTCTTTGCCAAACAACAAAAATTCCAGCGTTCTGAGATATACGGAAGAAGTATTGTTAAAATGTGCTACAGCTTTGTCTGTTTGGCTCAGGGCAGGTCACAAGGTGGGATGTTGTGGCGCCTGTCGTACGCCGTGTCGTCGCTTTCTTCTCCATCGCTTGCCTCGTCCATCATTCTTTCTTTCTCCTCTTCCTCCTCAGTCTCGCTCCCTTTATCCCGCTCCCGCTCCCGCAGTCTCAATCTTTCTCTGTCCCGTTCCCGGTCTCTGCCTCGCTCTCGGAAACCTCTGGGAAGAGTGGTAACCTGCGGGTTGTGAGGTGACGAGACACTTTTAACAGCTATGCACAATTAAATCAGCTCAGTATAAGAACATCAGAATTACTTGACCGAACTGAAAGAACAGTTTATCAACCTTCATGTCAATAACGTAATTATTACAGAAAAAGATGTTGCAGTAAAACCTGTTTATTGATTAACTGTAAGGTAACATATACAGTAAAAAACTGTAAATGGTTTACGGTCACATTTATGGTTACAAGTAAACTTATAAATTGCAGGGCAGTAAAAGGGCATTACCCCAATCCCTGAGAGGCACATCACATTTTATATATAAAAAATGTGTTTATTCTTATATTTGTTGATGGTATTTTGTCTTTTAAACTATTTTACAATTAACAATAAATAATTTAATTAACTGTACAAGTATAATTAGTAAAATATACAGCAACAAAGTGCCAAAATCTTATAAAATCTAAAACACTTTTAGGAAAACTAGTACTTTCAAACAATTAATTGCAATTAATCATCCTATGGACCTATGTATCCATTATGTATTAGAGAGTGTAACTGAAATTTACTAAGTTTAACAGTGTTAACAGTTTAACAGTGAATAAGGACTTAGACCAGATGGCTGTCTGTTTCTTGCACAAAACAACTCATTTTTGTCATTTTTACAGCACGCCAGTGTATCATACAGAAAAGAAAAAGAGTGACTTTTGCATTCCACAGAAGAAAGAAAGTCATACAGGTTTGGAACGTCATGAAGGTGATTAAAAGTAAAATTCGAGGTGATCCATTTCTGTGAGAAACTCATAGCTTAAAAACCCTAAATCAATCAATAAACAATTTATATATATATTCTGAATGAATGCTCACCTGGTTGTCATGAGTGGGCAGGGCGCAGTATCCAGGCTCCGTCCTGCGTAAAAGACGAGGGGAATGTGTTCGGAAAGGCCTCGGGGAGTGAGAGCAGACGGAGCGTGGGGAGGGCGAGCGGATTGAGTGAGGGGACGGAGAGCGCACAGAGCGGGGCGAGTGCGGGATGGAGTGCGACTGAGATTGCGAAGGGGTGAGAGATGGGGCGTGATGGTTGAGTTTTGGGGGACGCGGGGAGCGAGGGGGCAGTTCGGGCGGTTTGAGAGGGTCGATGAGGTCTATCTCAGTGAGGAGAGGCGGAGGGGGCACAAACTCCTCGTCTGAGAGAGGGATGTCCCCGTCGATCACAGCCAGCTCTGCCCGTGATAGGTGGTCCACAATGCCCGCCCCGAAAGAGTCACCCACGACGTTAATGGAGGTGCGCATTCGGTCTCTGAAGACACACAAACACAGCTCTAAACGCTGACACAGAGCGGCTCAGGACAGCTGTTTATGTTCGTGACGACAGTTGATAATTAGTCAGGACAAAACCGGGGCCTGTGCATAACCCAAACAGAGCTGTTTGAACTCACAGAAGCCAGTCGACGGCGACGAGCAGGCTGATGTCTTGAGTGGGAAGGCCCACAGCCGTCAGGATCAGCAACATGGTCACCAGACCCGCACTGGGAATACTGGCTGCTCCCACACTGGCTAAAGTCGCTGTCATACTGCAGAGAGAGAGAGAGAGGGATTACACCACCACCACTGAGACAGTACAGGTGTTGAAAAAAAAAAAAGTTAGATGGAGGAAAGAGGGAAAATAACACAAAGAATTTGAAGAAGATGCTATCTCAGTAAAAGGAGGAACATCTGTGATGTAGCTGCAGGTTAAAGTGTTGTTTTGTAACTGTGTTATAGAGCTATAGTAATAAAAGGCAATTATTAATTATATATAATCATAAAACCAAAACATAAATCAAGAACCAGCATTTAACCCATTTTAAAGTGGATTATAAAGAATGAAGTCTTATCTGAATAAAAGAAAATAAAAGCTAAAAAGGAAATACATTTACAATAAAGGAAATTTGTTGTGTGCTTTTGTTGTAATGCAAGGGTTTCTTTATTGCAGCCACAGCTTAAGCCACATTTAGTTTCAGTTCTACATCTCCTTACCTAACAGTGACAATCTGTCCTCCATCTAGGGCAATGTCATTCATCTGAGCAATAAAAATGGCTGCTACGGCCTCATAGAGGGCAGTGCCATCCATGTTTATGGTGGCTCCTATGGGCAGCACAAAGCGGGTCACACGCTTGTCAATCTTTAGATTCTCCTCCAGACAACGAAACGTCACTGGCAGTGTCCCAGCACTGAAAGAGACCACGTTAAATCGATTATAATCATTTGCTCTGACTAAACATTATTTCCAAAATGACCCACAAAACCAGTAATTATAAAAAAAACAAAAAAACAAAACAGCTGATAGGATTGAATGCATATTTTGTGCCAAACTGACAGTTGGTTTGACATTTAGAAAATGGTTTGGCACAACAGATGTAAACCCAGATTTATTCATAAACAACTCTCTAAAATATGTTTCCATAATTTCCCATCCATTTAGACTGATTAATCTTTAAACTTCTACTCTGGAGAACATGAGAGAACGTGTTTGGGCAGATGAGGAAGCGTGGATAAATCATCACGCAGCGTCTAAAATAGAAGTCATCCATCTGATGGATTTTTTTTGATAATGTTAAGGTTTATATTAAATCATCTGAGAGCACATACCAATATAAAATATAATTTTTCAATGTGAAAATGTGTTTTGGCTGTGCTACATGTGAAAACAACAGAGATAGCCTTTGCTTCTGAGAACTTTTTAAAACCAAATGTGACTTTTAAGTCTTCGGTCTGTGCTGCCAGAGCTCTTCAATCAGCAAATCAACAAACACATGAGTAGTCGTCTGCTGTCTGTACCTGCTGGCCGTTCCCAGAGCAGTGATCCAAGCCTGGAAGATACCAGAATAAAACGTGAAGGGGTTTTTCCGAGTCACGGCGAAGAATATGACTGGCAGGATGAGCCCGCCATGAATGATGAGGCCGACTATGACCGTGACCATGTACATGCCCAGCTGCCTCGCCACCACTTCCAGGTCACCAATAGCAGCGATTTTCCCACAGATGAGGGAGGCAATGCCTACTGGTGAGTACCTGAGGACAGATTCGTTGAGTTATTAGTTTTGGACAGTTTAGCCGTTTAGATTTGATTTGATGTTGACTGAGCCATGATACTTCTCCAGCTTTGCTTGACAAGAATTAAAAAAGCCTAAAATAAAATCACATTTTAATGCATTTTTTGACAATTTTGTTTGTATCAAGTTTGTATTTGTGGAAAAAAAAGTATAAATATTAAATAAAAAGATATATAGTATCAAAAATAAAATAAAATATAATTTGTGGATTGGCAAAAGGGTTCAGGGCTGTATAAATAAAAAATATTTAATAAAAAAAGAAAATATATATTTTATTAAAAAATAAAATACAATATTTTCAATATTCACAGCAGAGCAACAATATTTATACAAATAGAAATTGGAATTAAAAATCTAAAAATGTTTCTTTTCATATTCATTATCAGACTGTATATATACACATCTGTACACGTGTTTACTGCATGCATGTGTACAAAAGCACTTTTATTTTACATTTATAATCACGCTTACTTTTTTCTTCATACATTATAAATGAGTCTTTATTCATATATAGCTGATATACCTTGCAGGGAGATCATCGTATTGGCCCAGTTTTGCAACCCGAACACCATATGAGATGATGTTACCTTTTATGAGGTCTGAATTAAATTAATCTGAAATGCTGTGTATAAATATTTCACAGTGTGTTATGGTAAGCAACAGATGATGTTTACTGTTCCATCTGAACAGTTTACATGCTGTGAACGGAAAACACAGAACACAGTTAGTTACAGATGTGACCGTCTCAGGGCTGAGCGGGGACTGTCTTTGTTGTCATACGCTTTTATTTTGGGCTATTTACGTCTTCCATGCCTGTTCTTTTAATGCTAAAGACATATTAGAATACGAAACGCACGTTCCCTCCCACGTCTCACTTCTTTTGTGCTGTAAAATGGCCCGTTAGCATTACGGATCAAGCATTTCATTCCTGCAGACATGATTCAAAAATTCAGTGCTCTGTTTTGCTGCTATGTCTGTCTTTGCCAGCGCGTCGGTATCTGTCTGCGGTTTATGTGTCGGAGGATATATTACATCCAGAATAAAACTCCCACATTTACTCATGGGAACACAAATACGATGCACTCTCTCAGATTCCTGTGCTGTTTTTTCTCTGACAAATGGCCCTCTCTCCCTCTTCCTTACATGCTATATCTGTAAGGCTGAACATATCTGACAGATTCAAACATAATAATTCTATAGTGCAAAAAGACCTTCTAGACTTTATAGCCTGTTTTATCCAAGCATAGAGAGATTAATTAGTGTTATTTATGAGCAGATGACACCAATAAAATGAATAAATTCATTTGTTTCAGTTGCAATAGATATATAATCATGATGATGAAGGCAGAATACTGACCACATGATCATAGACACCATTTTCATGATGATCTCATTAAGGATGTTGAAGAACTCGCACATGAGCTTCCCCCTCTCTCCCATTTTCCCCATGCAGATACCAAACGTGATGAAGAACCCAATCAAACCTTACAACACAGAGGTGACAAAAATGAGCATTAAAAACTTGGTATCACTTTATTTTACGCTTACACATATTAGTTGCTCATTAGCATGCATATTACTAGAATATTAGCCATTTATTAGTGCTAATTTAGCACATATTAATGCCTTATTCTACACAACCTTATTCTACATCCTTAATCCTACTCAATACCTTAACTTAACAACTTACTAATTATTAATAAGCAGCAAATTAAGAACATATTAAGGGAAATGTAGTAGTTAATAGTTAACACGTGTTATCTATTCTAAAGTGTAACCAAAAACTTAAAACTATTGATAAATCATACCATTATTTGATATTCTAATAATGACTAACAAACTGAAATGACACTTTTTGTATTTGCTGGTGCTTTGAGCTACATCTAGGCTATATTTTACGTTTTAAGTACAGAGAAAAATATATATATTCTAACCTAAAACATTCATTCCCCACTTTAGTTCCAGTTTTTTCCTGTTGACAAGGATGGGTTCTGTTTGGTTCTGGACTGGGACAGCTACTTTTTTCAGCACCGTTTGAACCTGAAAGGGGAAGCAAGAAACAGATGATGAGTAGTGAAGCTGTAAGCAAAACTACTTTGGAAAGAGAAGTTTAGTCTAAATATATTATTATCATTATTAATTATATTATTATAATATTATTACTGCACTGTAAATGTTATTTTCATTATCAAACATTCTGTTTAATGGGGAAATACTAATAATTATAAGAATAAAGTACTAATTAAAATTTAAAGTATGGTGAAAAATATATAGTAGTCAACAAGATATGTCTATAGAAAAATATTGTTTTGTAAGTAACCTTTGATTATATCTCACTAGTAATAGTCATATTACTAGGTCTCTATCCTCTGAAATGCTGTTCTCAGAAAATGTCTTAACTAGGGGTGGGCACAGATTAATTTTTTAAATCTAGATTAATCTAGATTCATTTTGAAATTAATATAGATTAATTTAGATTAAAATGGCTCCTTTGAATTCTGCCAAAGGCATTCAGAATATGTGTGCTACCTAAATAATGACTAAAAGTAAAGCCCTATTCGGATGGGACTAGTTTTACAGGGGGTCGTAAGAGAATGTTTTGTTTCACAGACGTACTTGGTGATTTTAATCCTGTCAGAATTTGCCATGTCTGTATTTTTCTCTCACAACCTCTCTGATAATTCTAGAGTCCGAATCCGAATGCACAGCACGTTAACGCCGAAAACGGCCCACCACTAGTCTTAACCCACTTTCATTAGAAAATACAAGTATTTTTTAAGTGTAGTGCTGCTTACTGTATGTGATGTGCAACGCATTCAAAACAAACAAACTACCAAAGAAAGAGCTCAAGATCAAATGGTGTATGTAAGGCTCTACAAACACAACAATTAAAAGGAACTTTTTGGACAAGAGCTTAGTTATCTGGAATCAGTCTCATACACACTAATGTTTATTATATGATCCTTTAAGAGCAGTGTCTCACAACATGACCATTTGTCCTCTTTTTCCTGGACATGCTCTGGCCGGGATTTCTAAATTGCATAAGATGTCCAAGTCAGCGTTTAACATTAGAAAGCAGACGCTCTGCATTCTGACAAATCACTCTCATGGTATTTAGTCGTCACACAAAGATTGACACTTTTTGGCTTTGTTTTCTATTGGTTTCATACTTGATGAAAGTAAACACTGCAGAGAAATATGACCAATAGCATGCTGGCATTGTACATGGTCGACCAATTATGGCATGTGAACCAAGGCAAATTTTAGACGTTTTCAGCAATTCAGAAATCTCAGGATTTATGGTCAGCCTAAGCATTCAAATACCTCACTTAGAATAAATTCAGTTAATTTAAAAAGGAGTGAACATCATAAATATGTAGAGTGACACATGAGTGATGTACAACATTTTCATTTTATCTTTTAGTTTAGAAAAAATAAAAATCCTATGAAAACTATTCATGCTTAGGTCTTTGAATTCAACAACTGCTTCCAAAGTAGCACTAAATTTGAGTAAAATTTGGCTGTGCTAACTAACTTGGATGTACTGTAGAAATTACAACTTCCAACACAGATGAAATTGCACTGAAAAAACAATAACTGGACAATAAATGTCTGACAGCAGAAAGCAGGAAAAAATGATGCTTGAATGAAAATAATAAAATAACCGTCAATCATTACGATTACAAAAAATATAGGTCACTTTAAAAAGACAAAAAACTCAACACTAATTTATCTGTCGTAAGCCGGACAACAAGACAAGACAAATTAGGCAGATGGACAGGACAGGTTGCGTGACATGCCCTCATGCTCAAAAAACATGAACAAACAATGTAAAAAACAACAGCTGTGAACCATTGGCCACAGACAGCATGAAATGGTGAAAGGGACCCCAGCATCCCAATATACATCACTGTTATAAAGGATTCACACTTTCTAAACAACAGAGATGCAAAAAAATGACAAAAAAAAAAACAAACCAAAAAATATATTCTGAAGAGAGACTTTTTTACCTGTTGAAAGCAGGCCTGGACCAGGTTCTCAGGAAATAGGTTTCGGATCAGATCCAGAAAGGCATCCAGACTGCTCACTTCTTGGTTCTTGGAGGCAGAGCTGACCTGACCGGACCTGAGTTTTGGGTTCCCAGGGTGTATTCCAAGCACCAGGATGACACCCAGAACAGCAGCGATCACTGTGGTGGACATGTAGTACACCATTGCTCTGGTGCCCATTCTTCCACTGGAGCGAGCATCCAAACCGGCCAGGCCTGAGAGCCAGACAGAAGGAGACAGAGATCTTGTATCAACATCATTGTAAAAAAGGCTACACGTTTCTATTATTCTAACCGTTCCCTTTACGTCTCTGCCTTTCTGCATGTCGAGACAAGCACACAATTTGAACACTTCACCTGAGCCAATCAGCGTCCAGAAACCTTGATCATCCCCGCCCTCACAGAGATGCTAGTACAGTGCAGCGAGAATACGGAGTCGGACGAAGTTACTGCGACATCATTGTTTATAGACTGTTTAAAGATCGCCTTTAGGACTAAGTGTTGTGCGTGAAATTTGTGAAAATTCAGTTGTCTTTTTATGTAGACAACTGCCTACAAAGTTTCACTTCAGTAGAAGCAGCAAAATGTTTTGTTGACAGAATCAAGAACCTGCTGGCAGATGGAGGGTTTGAGTTGAGGCAGTGGTCCTACAGCATGACTTCACCATCCATCTGGATACACGATCCATTACCCCATCAACTTCTACAAGAAATCTTGGAGTTATCTTCGATGAAAACTGAACTGAAACTAAAACTGTCTGATCTTGCAGGTTTGCCTTTCACAACATTAGAAAGATCAGGCCCTTTCTTACAGAGCAAGCCACACAACTCCTGATCCAGGCCCTGGTCATCTCC
>JAUMHR010000048.1:2873996-2884799 GCA_032361145.1 Enteromius fasciolatus | reverse complement strand
AAAATAGGCCAACTTACATAGGTTTTCCAGACAACTGGAGGCCGCTTCTTCAAAGAAAAAGGTTGTTAAGAAAAAATATCTTGATTGTTAGTAGTGGGCATCATATAGAGCAGGCGCTTTCAAAGTTTTTGATGACAAAAAGCCCAAAAATATAATGTGTTTAAGTAATTACATTAGTTTTAAAGCTGAATAAACAAGCTTTCCGTTAATTTGTGTTTTTTAGGATAGAATATTCGGCAGAGATACAACTACAGTATGTGAAAATCTAGAATCTAAAATTTAAATATTGAAAATATCTTGAAAAAAGTTCTTGGCAATGCATATTACTAATCAAAAATGATGTTTTTATATATTTACGGTAGGGTGTTTACGAAATAGCTTCATGAAACATGGCGTTTATTTAATATTCTTATGATTTGTAATATTCTTACAATAATTTTGACCTATAAAATGTATTTTTAGCTATTGCTAAAAATATGCCCATGCTACTCAAGACTGACTTTGTAGCGGCCCTCAGTTTGAAAACCCCTTATATAGAGTATTACATATACTCCTAAGAATCATCTTGGACATCAATACTTAATAAATGTGCATAAGCAGCAAAACGGTCCATAGAAAAGTCAATATGGGGCGTAATGCACTGCCACGGCAGTTTAAAACTGCTGTTCTGGGCCAACCGGCTCACCACCACTGCTTCTGAGTCTAAAAATAGCTGTACTTTGATGATGCACTGGTGACTGCTGGGAAAATTCATGCCCCACTCCCCCTCTTTTGCTGCATCCCTCTTTCCCTCTCAATGGTGCAATTAGCACTAATACACTGGGATCCGGTCCACAGAAGTGGAGGAGACTACGGCCAATCGCTCAGATCAATTGGCATGAATGAGCGTACCCTCATGCAGTGAGCAGGAAGAAAGCAGAACGCCAGCATGCAACGGCATTACTGCAACCGTACTTCTCTTGCATTTTTGCAGTGAAGCAGCAGGGGGGGGGGAAATAGAGAGCGACTGAAAGAAAAAGAGAGTGATGGTGTCCTCTGAGATTCAACAAAGGGATTCTGTTCTACTTATGTGCATACACACGCTCAACCTCTGCTGTGAGAAACACCCCAACGCCCTGTGCTCACACCGATGCCGACACAATCTCACGCCGACTCTGCTCGAGTTTCCAAAGTGCTAGACCAATCTCAGCAGCAGGAATTGTGTTTGGGTCTTTCATCAGTCACACTCCAGTTCGGTGCATGACAACTGTCCCTATGACACTCCAGCAATCAAAAGCTATTGATCAACATCTGCATCCTCTCCTGAAAAGACCTGCTTAAAATAACATTTTCTTTGTTTGGTGCTGATCTAGCTGGTGAACCAGCAATAGTGAACAAGCATTGATTCTTTGATGACCCAGGAAGTTATGCTAAGATGCAAAAAAGCACGGTGAGTTCACCAACAAAGCAGTATCCAATTCTGAGAAACAGAAATCAAAACATAAGTAATTCAAGTTGTACAATCAGATAATTTTGTTAGATTTACACCATAATGCAGAATTATACATAACGCCAAAAACCTTGCCGTTGTCATGACAATCAATGTGCACTTTTCACATTACAGCTTCTATTTGACACAAAACGTGTCAATGGAAAACCACTTGTCCATGGCACAAAAAAGCTTTTCTCTTGTAAAAAAAAAAAACATATGTAAGCCAAGCAAAGTGTTTCTTCTAAAGTGGTGAGAAAAGTGTGACTTAACTTTTTAGAAAAGCAAAGTAACTTTGTCATCCGTTAGTATTACAAGTAACGTCTCCCAACACTAGTCATCAGCCCAAACGCCAAAGAGAGACGCACTCAGGGCAAAAGAAGGAGAAACAGATGGAAAGTGGAAAAGAGGAGAGAGTGAGTTTGGGGAGGTGAGAGAGAAAGGACAGAGCTGAAGTAGGACAGAGCGCAAGGGAGACCGTCTGTCCCAGATCAGTCCTTTACCGCGAGCAGAATGAGAGAAGGAGAAAAAACATGAGTGGAAGTGCATAAAACGACTGGGCTAAATCCTGAAAGCTTGAACTTTCCCCCTCAAGAGCCTACACAGTAAATATTAGAGGAAGGAGAGATTCACTATCTTCGACTGTTGGGCAAACACACACAGAGAGAGAGAAAAGGACGAGAGGGCAAGAAAAACTCAGACTGTAGAGAGGGGACAGAGAAGTAAAAGACTGGACGAGGAGGAGGGGAAGTGATCGGGGACAGTGAAAAAGCCAGGATGGAACTGAGAACAAACATAACCTGATAGAATTTAGGATTGAAACAGGAATGAAACACTGAACAGCATTTCAGATACCAGGCCTCCACGCTGGCCGAATTAACACAGATCCATTGGTATCGATCCATGCTGGCCAGGTAGCACCCGCTGCCTCGATTCTTTACCTCAGACAGGCAAATGTGTTGTTAGAAAATGCTCAGGATGGAAATGTTTCTTGAATGCCACATTTGTATCAACTTATTTCAAAGGACAGTGCAAGAAGAACTTGATCACACTCTGTGGTAGTCGTCAGGCTGTCCATATCTGCAGGATTAGAGTTGTGAGTGTGTGATCATTTATCTAAGCCTGCTGAAAGGGAGTGAGCTGTTACTATGTTGAGATGAGAACATTTCTCCTCATTTACCGTTACGAGTGTGAGGATGCGTTGCATGAGATCCTCCTTCTAAGCATAATGAGAGAGAAGTGTTTGAACTACAAAGAGAGCAGGGGTACTCGCACATACCGCCTCAGTCTCCAACGAAGATGTGGAAGAGGCAATAATAACACAATTAGAAAATAACTGGAAAGAAATACTAGGGATGGGTCAGGATGGTTGACGGGATTTTGCATACCGGCAGTACTAGTTCTACTAGTACTAGTCCTTCTCTTCAGCATGGATCCATTAAATTGATGATATTGAAGTGAAGTCTTACAATTTTTTTTAAGTGCTTTTTAAACTTCTATTCGCTAGAGAATCCTGGAGAATAGGTAAAATGGTTCAAGGGATAGTTCACCCAAAAACAAAAACTATATTTTTAATGAAAACCTAGAGATTTCTGAGACTGCAGTGGTCCTACCATGTTTAAAATCCAGAAAGGTAGTAAGAACATTGTTAAAATAGTCTTCAAGTGTCCTTTTATCAAGCTATGAGAAGACTTTTTGTCCGCAAAAACAAAAACCTACGAAGTAATCTTCAGCTATTATGGAGAGTACCTTGATGTACGCACATGCTTTGCTCATAAACGAGGAGCAGCACATCCATGTTTTACATGTTATTCACTATAATGGCATTAGAACATAACTGAAGAACAACTGCTAAATAAAGTCATTAATTTTTGTTTTCTTTGCACACAAGAAGTATTCCCAATGCCATCAAACTGTGCTTGAAACACTGATGTCACTGCTATTTTGTGGATCTTCTTGGTACCTATCTGGATCTTGAACGTGATATGACTTTTGCAGTCTATGAAGGATCAAAAAGCTCCCGGATTTCATCAAAAATATCTTCATTTTTGTTCCGAACGTGAATTAAGGTCTTATTACGGGTTTGAAATGACATGTGGGTGACTAATTAATGAGTTAATGTGTAATTAATTATTATCCCTTTAAGCAGTAATTCTGTTTTCAAGACTGATATTAATGAGAAAATGTTTCATGTAAATGAAAATGGTTTTTGAAGGATTATGTGACACTGAAGGCAGGAATAATTACTGCTTAGAATTCATCACATGACTAAGTATAAAATATGACAATAAATATGCAGTTTTGCACAACCCTACTGGACACATCCATCTGTACACATGTATGCATATGCTAATGAAAAAGAGAGTAGAGGCCGGGTTTTCCAGAGCACTGAGTGGAAGGGTGTCAGTGGCGCTCCAGTTTCCCAATTTA
Source organism: Enteromius fasciolatus (assembly GCA_032361145.1). NCBI lineage: Eukaryota > Metazoa > Chordata > Actinopteri > Cypriniformes > Cyprinidae > Enteromius > Enteromius fasciolatus. The sequence continues at coordinate 2,880,901 of JAUMHR010000048.1, read as the reverse complement.
TCAATGGCCCGTTCAATGTGGCTAATTTTAACTCTCTTTGTGTGCCTTTGTCTGATTATCCACTCTGTCATCCTCTCTCATATCCCCCTGAAGCAAACACACTCCCACTACACCAGAGAGACTGTGTGTATGTGTGTGTTTAAGGGGAGGATGGAGAGGGTGTGGTAAAAGAGAGCGGGTGACAGTTGTGACAGTGTGTGATTGAGGAAGAAATGTTTTATTACATGTAATACTGGCAACACCATTCTGCCCTATATATCTATTTGCCTCTTTTATGCTATTGTTGGCATTTTTTAGTTTTTTCTAATTAATTAATTTATGTTTATGCATATTTTGTGCAGGAAATAAACATCTTTACAATCTCTATGTTTTCCCCTCTATTTTTTATACTGCTTTTTTTTAATAAGCACATTTGCTATTTAAATTATTTTGAGTTTAAGCATAATAACCAATTTTGTAATGTGACTTATGCTTCAGTGACTTAAGCTTAGTAAAAACAAGTAAACACATCCTCTGAAAACAAGTCTTATTAGCTTTGAGAAATATTTATTATTTTACTGGGAAATATTGATTTATTTAGCAATTTTTCTAAATATTATCTTCATTCTGATGTTCTTCATTTTTAACAGCTGGTAGAGGTAATTATCCACAGATCTTTATTTCCTTTTGGCTTCGTTATTTATTTTTTCCTCCCCCATGTTATTTCTCTCTCCTCCTCTCTCTCAATAACTAGCTAGAAATACATATATCATGTAATTACGGGTGACCGCAGCAAAGACCTGCAACAATTTCCCTCTTCTGAGCACAGACAATGTATCAGAGGAGGATATATGCGAAAAACAAAGGCTTCTAATAATAGATTCAGCAGATAATGGCAGGGGACAGTCCCAAACTAAATCAACACACGCTCCTAGTGTAGCAGCACATACAGACTCAAGATCTTTTCAGATCCATGCAGAGGAGAGGATGTGTGCCACTTCTAGCCTTTGTGAGGTGAGGAGCCGGCTGTCTAGTTAAGGGGCATTCAGTGGGTTGTCTGAGCAGCAGTGTGTCTGTGGGCGGAGAGGAATCTGTAGCGAATGGAGTGATTATGGGAATCACCTGAAAAGTACCTAGCCTTATATTCAGAACTTTACTTTTTATAATAAATATTAATCTGGGATAAATGGCAGGTACTAGATAAATGTACTATATTAATAATATAGCCTATATATATATATTCTTCTTCTATGTTCATTTCCATGTGGAAGTGCATTTAATGGATACTGAAGCTTTTAAACTTTAGATAGAACACAAAAACATCCTAAAAGTGGTCGGTATGACTTTTAGAGATCCATTATTGTGCATCATTTTATATTTTTGTGCAGCCATACATACAAGCTCTCCTTGGCGTGTTTGCGGATTCGTGGTCACATAAAGTCAGACCTTTTTTTAATGAATCGGTTAATGTGCTTCATAATACCCTGCGGCGTGGATTTGTGCGCAAAGATTATCTTTAAATGATATCCTCCATTTCGGTCTGTACTTACAAATCTTTTGCATGCATGGAATACAGTGCACAAGTCATATAAACCACATTCAGCGCTGCTTTTATGATCTTCAGTTCACTGTAATTGCATGAAAAGAGTGACCGGTACAATATTCAATATTGGAGCATTTGTGCTCCACAGAATAAAGACGAAACGACATGAGAGTGAATAACTGATGACAGCATTTTCATTTTGGGTGAACTATCCCTTTAACAGCCAATTCTGTCATGCACTGCATATGCTTACGAGAAAGAAAGACAAAAGGCAGTGAACAGGAAAGAAAACTGATGTGGCATTTAAGAGATGCAATCATACGAGAGAGCTGCCACGCTTGCAGATCAGTCAGTTAGCAGTGCTCGGTGAGTAAGTCTGCATGCATGCCAGTGTATGTGGGTGGGTGTGTTTCAGGGAGTGACAGGATACTGCATATCAGGCTTCTCCCTTTAAAACACATTACACTCTGCACAAGGTATTGTTTTGTATCATTTATTTGCCATTATGATGATCATACTGCTCTTTCTCCCACATCCAGAACAACTTAACACCTGCCGATGCAGTATTCACCTATTCTTTCTGTGCACCTCCTGTATTAAGCATGAAAGATCAGATTTTCACGCTGCTGCAGCCACACTACAGATAATAAGCAACACCAGCCCATCACCTCACATCATTCACACAGCAGATGCACGGGTCGCCTCTGTTTCCCAATAGCTCATATTTCCACATCTGAATGGCTCAACTTTGAATGGCAAACCAGCAGCCGGCGTCTGCACTCCTAACCCCTCTCGCGATCCGTTCATCGCTCATCCTCCACACATTTTCACCAGCCTCCCCTTCCATGCATCCCCCGGCACAGGCGTAAGGAGAAAGAAGCCCCACTTACTGTCTTGCTGTGGTTGCCTCTATTTGTAGATCCCTCCTTTGTAAACGGAGAGAATGACAGCAGTTATAAAAGAAGGGGAAAATCCAGCAGCTGGTTAAAAAAAAAAAAAAATGAGGGGGGGAATACAACAACGACAAAAAGAGAAGGAGAGGAGAGAGAGAAGGCAGATAAAAGAAAAAAGAAAAAGAAAGAAAAATCAAATGAAGGAAAATAAATCACCGCGGCAACAATTAGGCCTTTGGAAATTACATTTTAGAGTGTGTCCTTCAAGCCGGTGAGCGCTGGGAGCCAATGCATATCCTCAGCGGGCAGACACCGTTCCAGTGGCCGTGCAATAGTAACACTTCTATTTCCTCGGTTCTGACAATCGATCTCACCCTCTCTCTCTCTCTCTCTCTCCCTCCTCCCTCCTTTTCTCCCTGCCACGTTCAAACAGCCCCGATCACTCGTTCTCTTTCAGCTGGTTGGTTGGCTTCGTTCCTCTCTCATCCTCTTGTTTCCCTCCCTCCATACCTGCCTTTCTCTCTCTCTCTCTCTCTTTCTCTCTCTCGATTTTGCCCCTCCCCCTCTCCTCCACAGTCTTCTCCATCAGAACCCAGATACACGGCAGACCCCTCCCTCGCGCTCTCCTTCACTCCTGCTTTCTTTGATGTTGTGAGGAGTTCACTTTTGGCTGAGGACGAGGAGGAGATGTCACAGACTATGGCGGTTTTCCGAGGAAGGCATGAAAGAAGGAGAGAGGCGAAATGAAAAATGCATCAGGGTACACATTCTGCACAGAGCAATAATGTGAATAATGCGAAGGGAGACAAAAGAAGGCAATTCGCAGCACGGGGGCGAGGACTACTGAGGAAGACGCAGTGATAGCGGTTTCATGAGTGAGCACACTTTTAGATGCGGTCCGCTGAAGAGATGTTGGCTCTGCAGCAAAGGACAACTGTGTTAAAACATGAAGCGAGAACAGAAAATACATCTGTAAGAGCTGTAGTCCTCGTGAACCACTTATTTGCTTGGGGAAGAAAAATGGAGGGGAAAGAAAGTAAGAGGGATTATAAAAGTAATATTATAGATGGGATTGAAAGGTTCAGTGAGTGCTTATTGGGACTGAAGAATTTAGTGAGGCAGGAAACAGTGAAGACAGAAGTAAAAAGTGGTGGGGAAATAACACTACTGGGACCTTTGCCAAAATAGGTACTCTCTCAGGAATAAGGGTACAAAAGCTGTCATTGAGACAGAGTACACATTTGTATATTTAAGGTACCAATATAGACTCTGTAGGTGTACTTTTTGAAAAGGTACCGGCCCAGTGACAGCTTTCATTCCTTTATTTCAGAGAGTGTAAAAGGAAGGAACAGGATTTACACAACAAATGGAAAAGTGTTTCTGTCTGAAAGGTTTTCTGTAATAACCGTCGTTTGGATTGAATCTGATTGCCTCACCCAAAATAGGATATCACCCAAGCATATCAGTGAACTTATTATGGCATGCAGGACTACTGTAAATTGAGAATGCTTTTTAAATGACAAATTCTGTTCCTGAATGTGAATTAAATTAGAATTGCTAGAACTGAGGAGAGCAAACCGGAACGTGGATTGAGGCGCTTATTTTAATTCATAAATGGAGAGAAAATACATTTAAAAATAAATCAGTTACTCAAAAAACACAGCAGGGTAAAAATACATATCGCATATTAAATTAAAGAAATAACTTCTAAACTTAAAAAAAAAAAAAAAAAAACTAAATAAATAAATAAAAGGTACGTGTTCAGCTAAATGAGCATTTGAGTCACGTGTAAAGCAATGTGTATTATAGATCTAATTTATAGCATGTGAGATACGATGCAATAAAAACATTTTTTTTTTTGAGATTGAACTGGTAAACACACAATTTAAAAATCGGAAATTTGACCAATGTTTATTATTATTATGTTGGATTTTCTGGTACACCCTAAAGCGAGACGATCTTGGATCGATGCATGATTAAAAATAAATGTGTGAGACAAGACAGACTATAAAGTTGTTTGATAAGAATTGTGTATCAGTTTGCATAGCTCTATTAAAAGCTATTTCAAAAAACAAACAAACAAAAAACAGATGACAATTCACAACAAATCAAATCAGACCAGTACCTTAAAAATACCTAGCGACAATGCTGCTTTAAGATTTTCGTGGAACAGTAGCGCAATAGTGTACATCCTTCAGTCATTTCTGCTATTGTCACAACAAAAACACTTCTCCACTGCTAAGCCTTGTTTTTATGGCTCTATAACTTCCTTTCATGTCTTCTGCTGCTTGTGCAAGTATTTCTCAGGAATCGCTTTATGCTTCTTCCTTCAACATTGAATCAGTCTGGGCTTTTAACTTCCATCCCTCACTATTTTCACCCACTGTTGTTATCAAGCTTTCATCACTTCTACCATTTACTTTACTTTATAGCACAAGGTGCTGTGTCTCTGAAACTCCCCCATACATCTTTCCTCACTCGTCCATTATCTCGCTACAAGCAGATTCTTTCAACCCTTCTTCCTCTTTGAGATTCATAGCTATTCGTTGTCTCTCTCTTTTCCCTCATTACACAACTGTTTCTGAGAATGAAGTATAGCTGTTTTACACCAGTGGTTCTGGTGTAGACATGCCTGACTCGAACATCTTAGTCTGTCATATCCAAACTCTGTGTTTGGTAATTCTATCTCCAGCAGACAAGCTCAAAACAACTGGAAAAAGACACTGATCGAGACAGCTTACAAATAGCTTAATGTCATAGCGCAGGTAATTCAATATACAATTTTCTGCTAAATTAGCACTGAGACATTGTGGAACTTGAACGTCCAGTTAAGGAGAGAATTCATCATTCACTTCTAGATTAATTTTAGTCTCTAAAAACACTAATACTGCATGACACATTTCAAATCTAAAGGGGTGAAAGTGACCCCTCTTTTCCATCTATTATCCATCCATTTTCAGCCTATGTGGATATGACAACAAGCTTTCAGACTGCTCCGGGTCTCGGTAAATAGCGCCATAAGCATGGCTCTCTAAGGGAGGTCACTCGTTCTTCATTTAGAGATGATGTTTTAACTTTCAGTACATATACAGTATAGTGCAAGCGTAAAACCAGACAAAAAACAGAGGGAAAAGAACACCGAATAACGCCTCCTGGGAGAAAATACGTAAATGACTAGACCTTAAATAAAAAATTGTTTTTAATAATTGATTCGCTTCGAAATATAATCGCGTAGCAATTATCAAGGGACATTTTATAACGGCTCAGTTTGAAGATTTCATTTTCATCTGAAAGAGCGAGCATATAATGGGATGGAGAGGTATGGCTGGAGTTAACACAAGGGTGGAACAGATGGAAAGGTTCATTTTGCCATTTTAAACTAAATGTTTAGTAACATTACGGTTTACAGGAAGGTGGGAGGGAGGGAGAAAGGATGGTTGGGTGTGGGAAAGGATTACTGAATAATTCAAAAAGAGAAGAAAGCACAGATGAATCAAGCGGGCTAGTGCCTGTCTCACACTGAAGCCGTATAAAATGGAGGATGCTACTGTACATCTCTTTTGTGGCACAAACCCGCCTAGATTTGGCAGTGAGCAAGGCAGTGTCTTCAAAAGAAGCAAAACCTTGGGTCACCAGATCTGAGTCAACCGTAAGAATTGCACGTTGAGGTCTTTCGTCACCTGCTCTCTCAGTAAACTGGAGCCTGGGTTTATGAATTGTTACATCCGCACAATGGAAGTCATGGTGATACAGCAAGGTTTTTGGGTCCTACAGTGTTTTCCGCAGTGCCTCAAAGGTTCAGTCTTTCACCGCCTCAATCTCCACTGCCTTGCTGCCTGTGTCCTCGTTATGAAAAAAGCTGTTCCACTTGGTTTCAGAGTTAACCCTCTGCTCACTGTTGAGAGAAGAGAAAATGGGTCATGAATGGGGAAAGAGGATGAACAGGCGATAAGAAACAAAGAGGAAGTGGACAAAGGGTTGAAAGAAGGAATGAGGGATGAGGAAGAACCAGAAGCACTGCAGCAGAGGTTGCTGGGTGAAAATATGGCATGTACAGAACAAATTACGTCTTTTTTTTTCTTTAAAAACAAAAGATATAATGTAGACCGCTAAATAGTTTGAAAGAAGATAGCTTAAACAAAAAGACTAGCTGTAAGCTATTAGGAAAGCAGAAAAATGCACGATTTAAAAATGCATGCAAAGACAGAGCAAACAAATATAATATGATGAAAAGAAGCTAAATCTGAATGAGCTGCAGTGATTGGTAAAAGATAGTGCTTACAATAAAGATGCTTTGTGGGTGGAATACCTCAGATGTGCAAATATATGCATTTCTATGTGTTTGCGAGCAGTGTTGGGAGTAACGGCGTTTAAGTATAACGGCGTTACTAACGGCGTTATTTTTTCAGTAATGGAGTAATCTAATTAATTATTTTCCCCATACTTGCAACGGCGTTATCGTTACTGAGAATGTTAATTAGCGCGTTACT
>JAUMHR010000048.1:2856571-2873896 GCA_032361145.1 Enteromius fasciolatus | reverse complement strand
TAGTGCATTAGAATAGCGAGTCTTTCAATCTTTCCAGAGCACAGAGGCCTATTTGAACCCCCAAACTGATTTATTCATCTTACAGAATGATACACAAAAGATTGCTTTATTTTTAAGAAAACTTAAATAAAGCAAACTATTTATTAATAAATCCTCATGAATAACTCACTAACCCTCTATAGTCTGGAAAGTATCCTGGGCTCGTCCCAGAGGGGTCCGGAGTTTAGAGAGAACAGTGAACTGAGCAGCCTCCCAAACCGCCCACTGCCACAGCACTGCCTCAGTCTTCAGCAGGGCACGGGGTACCATGGCGCAGTCTTTTTTCTCCAGCCGCTGACAGCTGTGGTACAGCCGCTCCAACCAGGGCTCCTTACTGCGCATGAAACAATGAATATCTAAGAAATAACTCCAGAGACACAACCCTTACAAATTGCTTTTACTTTAGATGTAAATCTTTTACAGTAGAGATTTGATCAAAGACGATTCGAATGAACAAAGGTATCCTTGTGTTCTCACCAAGGTAAGAATAAAGATACTCTACTCACCCCCCACGGTGGACAGTGCCATATAGAATAAACCCAATGAGGTCAGAGAAGTCCTGTGGGTGGAATGTGTTGCTAGGCACTTTACTCATGTGTCGGCGAATGGCCAGAGAAATCTCCTTAATTTCAGAGTGTCTCCGGGCACTGCTAGGAGACAAGCCGACAATTACCATCACATCAACTACAGCTGGAGGTAAACCTACAAGGAAGGTTTTATTGCTCCCCTCTGTTTTCTATTGTGTGAATTCAAGACAGGTGAAAAGGAGTCGTGCAAACCTCAATGCAACATGCATGGGAACAGATCTCAGCAATTTCCCAAAGGCCTGCCGGACTCGGACTGCTGAGTGGACTAGCTGAACTCGGCACACGTCCACGCACCTGCACAGAGAAAGCAGACAGAATCAGTGCTGATCAAACAAGATGGTTTTTTTTTACCTCCGCCCCCAAGTGCAGGAGGAAGCGCTACAGCACTAATGAATGTTCCTGCAGAAAGACAGCGTCTAATAAGCAGAGGATGTGCGATTACCTCTGGAGAAGCTCTGTGGTCAAGGAAGATGACACAACCTGAAGACTGTTGCATGCCTGCAGACATATGGTGGGGTCTTCATTCAAGGCTGCATAGAGGAAAACCAACATGTTAAAAAAACCATTCACTTGGTCAGCAGTTTATCATTCTAACCCATTATTTGTTAATCTGGACAATGACTCTGTCTTTATAACGTTTCATCTTTTTAAACTAAAACTCCAGAAATAACAACAGGGATATTAACTTACAATTTGCCAGTAAGCCTTTGCAAAATTTGATGAAGGATGGGAGTGAAAACAGAGGGGAGTAGGTTTCAGATTTCTTCATCATCAGAGACACCTCTAATGACCAGGTGAGTAAAAGCCGCCTAAAAAGACCAAAAAAGTCAAAGGGAATTACTAATAGTGGAGGCTGAGACCATAACAAAAATCAGTAATTAAACATCCGATTTACATTTTAAAGTAAAGTTTTAGGATTCGGAGGTGGAAAGAAAACAAACACTAGAAATAGATTAAATGAGATTTATGTTAATACATTTTTTCAAATCATGTGAAGATTTTTAATTCAACTTTTACATTAAACTATTATGGTCCTAAATTTGAATATTGAAAACAAAGCTTTTGGAACCCACTGCATATTTCCTAAAATGTTCAACTAAATACTGAACTGTTGCCATATGCAAACACATAAGGAATTAAAAAGAAAGGTGCAATTACATCTGTCACTGTTTAAGTGATTATAGGAGCTGAAAGAGCAAGGGGTTCAGATTAATTAATCACAACAGGCCTCATTAAAGACAGGCAGTGTGAGCTCTGTACCTCGCCTCAGGGTTGAGATGATCCTTGCTGAGCAGCATACCCAGCAAATTAAGCAGCGTGCTGAAATGCCTTTTGGTTGCCGTGGTAACTGTGCTGATGACAGCACCGTCGAAAAGAGAGGGGGACGAAGAGCTCAGGCTGCTTGAGATAAAGTGATCATGTCTTGAGAGAAATAAAGAGAAATGCAGCAGTCTATCAGTTATCACGCCTGGAGAGAGAGGCTCAATTCAAGTAAATGAGTGTTTTTTGACAGTTTTATGTACACTCAAAACATCATATCAAAACCATTTAGCGCTGCATAATTCATTAAATAACACTGCCACTTGTTAACACTTCAATGTTATTCTGCATTTCTCACATTATTCGCCCAATACATTTGTGAAACAGCACAATAACTTTCTTTTTCAATATATTTTTCTAAAGTAATGTCATTTAAGATGGTCACATATTGACTTGGTGCTCAACAAACATTTCTTATCACTGTCAAAAACATTTTCTACTTCTACATATATTTGTGGTAACAGTAATGCTTCAAAAGCACAGCATTTATTTGAAATAGAACAGTGTAATCAACAGTGTGCAAAAATATGAAATAATTATACATGGCCAGGAAAACACTATGATTGTGGAAACCTTGTAGCATCACCAGGTAAGTACAGTTGTTGTTGGATTGTTACCTGGTGCAGTGAGAATAAAGAGTGTAGAGCACAGCATATTGGACAGCAGGGTGATGAACTGACAAATCAGAGTGAACTACAACCAGATTCTGACTGAGCAGGGCAAACACAGTAGGTGACAGAGCCCACATCTGTAACAGAAAAAATAAGCGTTATTACTCTCTTCTCTTTTACACAATTTCTTGTATGACTGCAAAAAAACGCTGACCCCAATGAGGGAGTTCTTGGTGTTGCCAATGGTGGTGAGTGCGCTGAGGTTGAAGATAAGTATAAATTCTGCTCTCTCTGGGCTAAACTTCTGCTGGCTAAAGGCTGGATGTTGTATGTTAGGACAGGCAGCAGGCAAACCAAGAGGACTGAGCAAACTGTTCAGCGCACAGCTCATCTCGCCCAAGACCAGTTTATAAGCTGCCTCCAGGGTAGGGATGTTCTTTAGGCTCAGCACAGCATGATACACTCCATGTGCTGCTGCCATCACCTGCGACACAAACACAAACAGTGTTAACTCACAGCAGTTATATTTATTTTTTAATAAATATAATTCAGAACAATTGAGGTTACTGATCGTACCTCTCTTTCTCTGTGGAAACGCAGCTCCAAGAGTTGGGAATTTGGGGCCAGCAACTTCTCCACAAAAGCAGCCGGGATGTTGGTGTTTATCTGGTCAACAATCTACACAAAACAAATGACTAAACGTGTGAAAAAGTATTTTTAAAAGACAAAAATAAAAATAAAAGTGACAAGGCCCACGCAAATCCCACAAGTTGTACTCCAGTCTGTTGATTATTGGATTAATTAAGTCAAGTCCTACCAGCGTAAGCAGCGTGAGGACGGACATGTTGTATTCTGGTCCGCAGCAGTTGCAGCTGCCCAGCTGGTCTAGGCCATAAGAGATTACTGCATCAATCAGCTGGTTGCCCAAGTCCATGCTCACCAGCAGGACACACACGCACTCATTTCCTGCTGTCAGCACTGCCTCCGAGAAGAACACCTGCTTAGCTGTGGTGACACAGGCTAAAACACGGTTCAAAACCTGCAAGAGAGAAAATAAATAAACAATTTACTTTAGACCAGTAAAGAATTGTGTGTGTGTGTGTGTGTGTTTGTTGATCTATAAACAAAGGTTTATCTTAGAGGATCTATTTGTATTGCAATAACACATATTTGAAGCAGAGGCCATGTATGTTGGATACTAACATCAGTGACATATGCTTCTGTGATCGGAGGCCCTCTGATAGGGTTGAATCGCTCTCCGATGCTATGCACAACTGTGCTAAAAACTCTCAACAGGGCTGCCAGTTTTGGCAGTGATACTGTGGGAGGGGGAATGTCCTCATCTCCTGATTCCCCAGATACAACATGACTCAAATCCTATAAAAGTAAAGAGCATTAGAACCTCCGAAATCCCTTAATAAACAGACCATCAGGAACCAAATTAAAACCATTTGTTACCTCAGCATACGCCTCCATATCTTCCAAAAACTGACCCAATAATGTAGTTGAAAAGGCCAAATCTGCAACCCAAAACTGCTCCAGACTCTGTAACCAGCCTAAAAATACATATTGAGACAGGTTAGACAGGTTATTTCCCGAAAAAGGGAAATGAAACTAAATATAAAACAAATCGTACCAGACACTTGTTGAGTAAGAGACTGTTTCTGTGTGTGGTCTATATGCCAACCTACTAAGATATCCACTGTGTCCTGAAAAACAAAAGCAGGAGTTAATTTACACCTTCTTTCATTTCAGATTTGCAGATTTGAAATTTGCGCTGCTTACTCTGAAGTTGGTGCTGAATATGTGTGGATAACACCGGGCCACAAGTAAAATACATTTTACACTTTGGCACAACAGCTCTGGTGTGTCCAAGTTCTCCAAGATAGACTGAAGGCTGCTCATCACCAACTGAATGACCAAATGGTAGAACATTTAAGCCACAGAAAAAGATTATACAGAAAGATTTAGCAATGGAGCTGAATAAATACCTGCATTACAGATGAAAAAGCCTTCTTCTCCCCTGCCGTTTCAAGTGCCCTGTGCACTGCCACCAGGTACAGAAGCTTCACCTCATCCTTTGTGGACACACTGAACTTGAGGAACATCCACTTGAAGATCCGCTCTGCTTCGTAACTGAGGCCGGCACAGAGCAATCCCAGGCAGCATGCGGCCTCCTGCCTGAGCTCCTGCAGGAGCTTACTACTGTAAGGCCAAACAGAAACGCGTCACAAAGGGCTGGATGGATTTATTATGCAATAATGGCCAGTTGACTGTACACTATAAACAAATAGACAGATAATAAACATTGATTAAAGTTTAATTTAGGCCAGATCTTCACCGCACAATTATCATGCCCAAAATAACCCAGGATAACAACAGTCCTAACCAAAAGACACACTTGTGTCTTTCTCTAAAGGAAAAGTAGGCTTCCACCTGATAATTACTACCTAGCATTATGTCTCAAAGTGTGGACCTGAATGAAGACTGCAAAGGGTGTTATTTGGGACAATGTATTATAGCGATATCTATTGACATTAAAGAAAGGCCATATTCAATTCCATATTTAACTTTGCTTATTAAACAGAGGTTTTTTTTGGCTGGGGAGATACACTTTGTGCTGCTTTGTGTACAGTGTTACAAGGGAACCTAATATCTACCACCACAACAGCGCGTCCCGTTGGCAGAGAATGTATTTGCATATATGCCGCCACACAAGGTACCAATCTGTGGGAAACACTGGAAAGTATACACAACTTGGTGTTGATTGGCATATCCTGCGGAATGGGGTGTCTAACACCCAGTCTTTTTCTACAAAAAATATGGTAAAATGTAATGATGGCTGGTTAGATTGTCTATGACTAGGGACTCAGTAAGGTGTTCATAACACTTCATAAAATGAAGTGCTAAATATACCCTCAATAGAGTGAATTGTGATAACCCCCCCCATTGTGTTAAAAATAGGTTGTCCAGTCATACCTCTCATTCAAAATGTCATTCAGGGTGCTCAAAATGGAATCCAACTGTTTCACCAGGACCTGTAATGTACGAATACAAACAGCAGATTAAAAACCGTTTAATTCTATAGTCACAAAAAACTCCTTTTGAGCATGTCAGACCGTACCACTTTATTTTCAGAGTGCACAATGAACTCCCTCATTTGTTTCATAGTGGCCAGTCTGCGTTCCCGGTCATCTTCCCGTGACACTCTCCGCAAAAGATTGGCCAGACGGGACTCCTCAGAGTGAGCCAACGGTCGGTCTGGGACATGAAAGAGAAAGCGATGCTTGTAAATAAATGAATTAATCTGCCCCACTTAAGCACCAGGGCAATTAATTCCAAACAAGCTATGTATGAGCACTGGAAGTATGTGAATGTACCCTGTGATTTCCTCATGTCCTTTGTAGCTAAAGCACGGTTTCCATGCTGAAAAGTGGTTATATCAGTAGTCACATCATTGATTCTCAACTCTTGCCCCAGCGACTTCCAACCATAAGTATTTTCAGAGAGGCCTCCATCAGCATCATATCCACCTAGAAACCAAGAATACTGTCAGTTCCCTTCTCTAAAGGAACATTAACAATCTTAAAATCCTGAAAAAACACAACAGGCATTAAAAGAAGCCACACGCTGGAAAATTGTGTCACTAACGTAGGTTCTATTTTTGTAAGCAGAACACAAAAACAAATATATATGGCGTAATCTAAATGTGACTATTCTTTTATTTAATTTCTCTTTATTAAAAATAAAGCAAATAACCAATAGAACAAATATATTATATTCACAAAAAATCAAAAACATAATTGGGGATTTATTTGCACAGGGAACCTCTGGGACCTTCCAAAAAACAAAAACACTCTCTGACGTGACTTTCTCTTTCTATTTCTAAAAAAGGAAACTTAACCAGTATGACACATAGATGAGGAATCAAATATTCTGTCAGAAACCGGACCAGCAGAACGACACATGGTATTGATGTTGAAAATAATGCAGGTTAGGGCTGTGCAATATGGACAAAATAATCATATTGCGATTTTTTGAACAAATATTGCGATTTTATATGCGATTTTGGCAACGGTTTTTGCTTTTTCAAAAAAGCTTCATACATACATTCTAAATGTATTCAGTGCATAAAAAAACATTTCACAATGAATGAAATAACATTTACTGACAATGTGCACATGCATCATATCTGTGCACATACGATAGGTAATTGCGTCGGTAATTTCTTTGTGCCGTTTCTGATTAAAAAATTCGGAATAAAAATCTAAATAATTTAATAGATAAAATTGCAGCCTTATGCTATTTAGAAATTGCATGTGCTTAAATTGCGTTTTTTTTGCGATTGCGATTAATTGCACAGCCCTAATGCAGGTGAAATACACTGGCAGACATAATCCAGCTGATTAAAGCAAACACCTCCTTCTTTGAGTATGTCTGTGGCAGTGAAGGCGTCATGGTGCAGTGGTGGGGTGCCAGGCTGGTCGGAGTGCAGGATGTCAAAAAGAACTTCTGAACCACGGTCTCTGGAGACACTGCTCTTCACACCGTCCTGGCTGACTGACAAACTTTCGCCTCTGAAAAACATTTGATACACCATCAGTGGCTACAGCAATTTATGTCCATATTCACGTTGATATCTGCATGCAAAAGCATAACCAGAGGTGACCCCCCTTTTTTTAACTGCCAGTTCAATGAACAATAAATAATACCCGTTATCTACCAAATTATGTTACTAAAAAAAAACTGACATTGTCTTAGCCACCATGTCATGCTAAATCCATAAGCCTTTCTTCTATGGAGCAACAAACAGTAAATTGGATCAGTTCACTTTGCAAATGGATCATTCAGACAAAAGAAGTGGATAAGTTGATATGCTGATAAGTCTATTGATCTCAGATATCCATAATCACATACACTTTTTTTTGTTGGCCAATCAGACATAATTGCTCATTCACATTTATTTTGGAAAAAAATGGGGCTAGGATATTCTTAAAATCTATTTAAAAAATTTGCAATTCAAATAAGAAAGCAAGCCATACAGGTTTGAAACATGTGAACTAACTGAACGGACAACTTAACCTCCTTTTTTGAGTGAATACAATTTTAATAATAATAATAATAATAACAACATTTTAAATTCCAACAGTTCACAGAGATAAAAAGTTGATCATTTTACCTCACCTGCAAAAAAGGTTAAACTAATAGAACTTTTCTAACATGGCAGAAAGCCTTAGTACTCACAATTTGAAGCATTAAGGCAAGACACTACAGGCAGGGTTTTTTTTTTATGCGGTGGTCAATTTTGAGATTTTGGGCTAGATTAAGTGCCTCAGAATGTGTTCTTTCAAAATACTATAAAGAAAATGTTAAAAATACATTAAAATTATTATTTTATAACATTTTGTTTACTTGTGACCATAACTTTCTTCCCGTATTTATATCTTCAAATGCTGTTTTCTCTAAATGAGCTTTTTGTCATTTTCCAGTACCAATATCTCAGCCCATGTTGCACCTATGTACACAACTTTCCAGTTATACTCTCACTAGTATTCTGAAGATATTTACAGAGGGATTTGTTAATAAATCATTCCTGGCCTGAGTTATGTGACATTTTAAAGAAAAAATATGGCAAAAACCGCTATTTTTAAGGCTATGGATGGTATATTTTAATTTTCTAGGTAATGAAAGCAGATATCCTAAAATCCCTCTGTAAACGAAAAAATAATTTTGCATCTGGCTTTATCCTATATTCAGATATACGTACCGGAAATATATGCAAATGTACGCATATTTAATGAGATATTGCCTCTTTTGCAAATTTAAACAATTTAAAAAAAACTTGCAATAAATGTTTCTCTCTTATTCATGCGAGTAATCAACTGGTAAAGTTTCATGGTCCTATTTGTAAGTTAAAAATTGTACCCTATTTCACCTGTAGTGGCTCGCCTTAAATCGACAAAGACACAAAATCATGAGCACAATTCATAAATCTTCTCCGGCTATTCACAAATATTGCATCTGCATCCGGGACTTATGGATAAAGAGTCGTCATTTGACAGTTTATCTGAGATTTCATTTTTCCACATGGTTTCAAATAATGCAACTCATCTGAAAACTGTAAATGGTCATCCTCAATACAAGGATCAAGTACTTAGTTTAAAGTTACTTAATGGACACTGACTATTTGATTAGGAGACAATATTAAATGAAACATTTTTTACTTTCAAAGTTCAATGTACTCGCTGCCAATTCCTAAGCTCTCCAGACAAACACAGGCACACTCGGCGGACTTTGTCCAGTTTAAACTACGAAAACGTCCAAATTAAAGCGGTTTAAAAATGGCAAATATTAAATTAAATTGTAAGGTTTGAAGCTAGGAATCCGCATCACGGTAAGCGACACAACGAAAATTATGGAGCTGGTTAGCAAAGGGACATGAGCCTCGCGATTGATTTGAGTTTCACAGGAGGAGTTTAAATAGTATGAAATCAGTATGAGACTAATACTATCCCGTATGTCTGCGATAAACATAAGTTAACGTAACTCGACTTAATAACTTCATCGCAAATGTTGAAATATTAACCTTGTGCAGCTTGTGGCTAAACGTCAGACCACATGCGTGTTTTCCCTCAGAAACCGCAAATGAACGCCACGACACATCGACGTGTTTGTCAAAACACACAAACCCCTGCTGTTACACTCACATTTCCCTTCAGTCTACAAGCCAAAGCTGGTGAACAAGCACAAACATCGCCAGCGTTCGCCGATTGTTTGTGAGTTAGCTTATGCTAACATCTGCTAACCAGCCTGAAATAATGAACATGCGCGCGTGACACTTGTCGGTTTAACTATTCCCACAGACCAGAGCTCAACCTCATTATCGCGCGACGTGATGCGAGGTGAACGCTTTAAAAAAAGTCTCTACACGAGGAGACAGACCGCTGCTGCGTTTCATAAAGAGGCGCAGAAGACCAAAGCCGCGCTGAAGCCTCGGTCTGTAGTGCGAGCGCTCGGCCGTGTGGTGCGCTACTGACCTGGGCTGCCAGTCATTCCAGTTTCGCTGCAGTTTGTGGGCGCTGCTCAGCCGAGACCCGAGGGCTTTGCGGCTCATTACCTTCGCGAAGACAGCATGACCCGTCTAACACGGGAGGAGTCCGCAAACAAACCCTACTTTCACCGTTCAGTTTATGTCCATGCACAGGTTTGAAATGCACTGAGTGTGTTTGAAAGTGAGAGGCAGCGGCCTGACCCTCCCATCGGTTTCTCTACTCTTTCCTTCGCTGCGGTTCACACGGAGACTGCCCCATCTGTCGGTGGCTAGAAATAACTGCAGCTCTATTGTTATTAGTGCAAATGCCGAGGCGTTATACATTTCCCATGGTGCCTGCACGCACAAAGGCAGAGCCATGGACTTACTTAAAATAACTCCAATGTTGTTCGTTCGCTTGAAGCTTGGCATGGGAAGTGGCAACTGTAGGTTGAGCAGGAAATAGTCATTTAAATATAATTTATTATTTAAATGTGAGATTTCACCTAAACTTCACTTGAGCAGAAAATAGAAACATCTGTTGAGATGCCCATTCACCGCGTGGTTGCCTAGTGACAACAAGATGTGCTTGAAATGGAGAAAAACAAAGAACAGCTTCAAACGCAGAAAAGAAATCAACGCAAGACGGCATTTCAGTGCTGTTTACCTGAAAAACACAGTGTAAAAGTTTCCCATTCGCCATTAGATTCAGGGAGGCATAGGGGTTCATATAGTTACTGACGGCTATGCTCACAACACAATACTTACATATTGTCAAAAAAACTAAACGTTTTTAAATCAAGAAAGGCAATATGAACACGAGAATACAATTGTTATTTATTTTCTGTTAGGTCCAAATCAAGCGATTTTAGGCTTACAACAAGAAACAAATATGAGTAAGCAAAATAAATATGTTTCACACTTGAATTATTTTGTTTTGAGCATAAACGTATTCATTCATTCATTGTAGAAATCATGTATTTCTCATGTCAATGCATTTCGGTTTAAGAATGTGTAGATGTTTATTAACTATCTTTAACTATAATAATTTGAACTAACTAATATATTATTTATATTAATAACTTTATTGACTATAATATTACATATTTGGTTGGTACTTAATTGATTTTTTAGATTTTAAATGGTTATTGGAATAATCTGCCAACTGATTTAAGAAGTAGTAAGTTTACTAGTAGTCTTTTTTTTATGAAAGGCTACTGCCATTATTATCCTTAGTAGTGCTATTGTTTGTAATTGTAAATGCTATTGTATGTTTATATGTTATATCTTACCTGTGTTTCAGATTTTTAGGTTGCCTTTTTAATCTGGCAAGGGGCATCAGATGCAAATTCTCTGGCTTAATTACAGTATGTTGCATTTGATTAATGAGCACTGTGCCTGTTAAATCAAAATAAATAAAATAAATAAACCAAAAAAAAGACCAACCCCATTGCAGTTTGCAGCATGAATGCCTGGTGTACATATTTCTGCAGATTTTGTGAACATGTAATGTTTACAGTGACCATGTCAACATTAACTGATTTTAATCTTACGCAAAAAAGCATTTATTTTCTTTTTCAAGCCAACTTTAAAATTTGTCTTGTGACAATTATGTTATATAATATTAACATTAATAAGAACCAATTGTGTTTAGTATAGTTTAAGGCTATTATTTGAGGACAAAGTGTTATTTGCCTGTCCATTCACCACACCCACATTGCATAATAATACCACAAGATGGTAGCAAGGAGCTAAAGCAGAATTCATCAGCTCAATATTTAGTTTCCTTCCATTTTTCCATCATGTCTTACAGTAATATCCAGTAACACTCAAGCCATCGCACCTGTTCCAGCAATTAGAGATGGTCCACTGAAAACGACCCATTCACTTGGGTCGTTTGCTGTGATATTATGCTTTTTGTGGCACCCTTTCCCACCTCAATGCATGGATTTGAAGTTGCTAAGCAACAATGTGCACAATAAACACTGTAGCAGTACACAGAGATGGCAGCTGGTAACTTAAGGAGATTAACTGTTTTGCACCCTTTGAGTTAAATATGACTGTTAATTAAGACTATATACTGCAAACCATTATTGGGCACATTTTCATGGTTTGTTGAGGGGGAAAAAAAGCTGCAGAAAGCATAATTTTATGGAAATTGCTCAATGGAGGTCAGCAAAAAGCTCTTATAATTAACAATACATGCAGCTGTTCGACTGTCCCGCAACAGTGTGTGCTGAACGTCACAGCTGTTGCTTATCTAATGTGTACCACCATCTGCCCCACACCTGAGGGATTACAAGCAATGTAGGAAAATGTAAGAAAAGGTAACCAGAGACATTTTTGTGGAATGAATCATCCCTTTTCAATGTAAAATGTACAACGTACAAGAACATATTTTTGGGAATTCTACCAATAAAACAGAGGTGCCATGTTTCATCTCATGTCTGCACATCAGCTGGCTTTGAACTGACTCAAAATCAATACCAGACTCAGAAAAGATATTTTTAGCTAGCTCACAGGTCTCAGATCATCTTCCTCGATCAGGTCGTGGGTACGCCCAATGATGCACAGGAAATGTCTGAACTACTTTCTCATTGTTGGCTTGGGTGAAAGCTCAGTGATCCAGGGAATGAATGCCAGTCATGTGGCCACGTACACACTGTAAAGTTTCAGAGGTGACAGTTGCATTTAAATATGACTAAAAAGTTACTGTTTTCAAGTTACAACCAAACTGAAGACTGCTATTTTTGGTATCCACTATTTTTGACCAAAATAAAATGACAGCAATCAAAGATAAGTCTACACCTGGCAGGATGCAGCAACAGGACATACAGAACGACTTATTTAGAGACCATATTTAGCAGCAATCCTATCTGAAAATCTTAAAAGGAGTCCTTCTTCAGTATAAGAATGAGTCATATCGCCACACTCCTGCCCTTAGCTCTTATAGGCGGCAGCCCTCACAAAGATAAGAGGAACTCTGTGCCTTTAATAGCATGGGCTCTGTAGGCCATGAGATAAAGCAGACATGCTATCAAACGCAAGACGGTGTCAGGGGAGACTAATGGAACTAAGCAAGTAGTGTGAAGTGGGTGTTCAATAACTCTGCAGAGAAGCTGGACGCCATGATATTTCCAGCAAATGATTACCAAATGAAATGTTTCCATAGATTTGAAGTTAAACGTTTAACAGCAATTTATTTGCTTTGTTTTAGTGGCAAACAGTGCTGGGGAAAGTTACTTTTAAAGGTAACACGCTAAAATATTGTATTACTTCCTAAAAAGTAACAAATTATGTTACTTAGTTACTTTTCATGGAAAGTAATCTGTTACGTTACTTTTGAGTTATATGCAATTCAAAAGTAATGCGTTATTTTGCTAGTTACTTTAAAAAAGTAATCTGATGACATAACTCGAGTTACTTAATTTACATATTTAACTTATAACTTACCCCAACGCTGGTGCCAAACATGTCGGCCATACTATAATGTTTGGGGATTCAATTTCTCAAGTTAAAAGCTAATGAGGAATCACAGGTCAGTTGTGTTTGATGTATCTGCAACAATATGAATAAGATGCTTTCCATCTGGTGATATGTAAAGGTTTAAATTGCAAAAGGATATATATGGTATGATATGATAACAAACATAATACTGATAACACTGAGACTTTAATTAGACTGAGATTTTAATTACTAAATTAAGTTCCATTTTGATAAGGTCAATTATTAAATTCAACTGAATCGGAAATAAAAACAATTCTGTTGAATATTAAAAGAGATAAGGCATTCGGTCATACTTTTTTCTGGTAGTTTATGTAGATTATTTCATATAGCCTCATTTGCTCCAGTCACAGTGTCACATGATTTTTCAGAAATCATTCATACCGATTTGGTGCTATAGAAAGCTCCAAATAACAGCATTAATTTGAAATAGACATTTTTATAACATTGTAAATGTCCTAACTGTCACTTCTGATTTATTAATGCATCCTTTCTGAGTAAAATATTAATTTATTTAAAAAAAAAAAAAAAGTCTTACTGACCCCTAACGTTCGAAGGATAGTGTATGTAGTAAATCGTCTGCCCAGGGAGCATTACATTAGGGTAATATATCAGGCCCTTGGGTTCTCTCTCTATTTCCCTTTCTTACACAGTCTGATGTCAGTGTTTTGGACTTGACCAAGTAGGAAGAGTCCAACAAAAAGGCAGGGGTAGAGGCTTACACACCCTAATCTCCCCAACACTCCACACTGTCCTGCAGTGCACATGCTCACAAACACACACACACACACACACACACTCCAGATCTCAATCTCCTCTTTTGCACTAAACATGCTCTGTTGGGAATTGTGTTTAGCCCTACTGATCTTCGTCTTCCCAGTGTGGGCTCTGCCTTCAACAAACATCAAGATCACACAAGGTGAGTGCCACCAGAACCAAAGACAAGGATACAGTGCAGACACAGTTAATATGCTTTAATTTGCTTCTTTACAAATAGACAGTCTCAGGCTAAACCAGAGATGCTTTGTCAAGTTATAGATGCTTCTGTTTATAATGCATAGCTTCAAATATCTTGCAGACAGTGTGCCCAGTGATTGAGGATGTGATATTAATGCTATACTTGCAATGCTTTATTGATTTACAAGAGCTCAGACTTACAGTGAAACCATCTTTAAAGGTTAAGTATGACTCAGATATGAAGGGCAAGAAAAGTTTTGTAACAAATTATGCTGTGGAATAAATGCCAACTAAATAATTAAATTGGTTTCCTTAACCTTGCAATTCATGTGTCATTTATTTACGAAGCATTTGTTTTTACATTTAGCTGACTTCAGTTATCGTAATGTTATATTTATTTGTACTGTAAGATTAATCATTTTTTTGCTGGAAAATTGTATTTGTTTTTGTTTCATAACAGAATTTCTTTAGCTCTTGCACAGTTCAAACTAAATTGAAAGCAGACTGGTGCTGTGGAAAGAAAACAATGACATTATATTCTGAAATCAGCTAAATACTCTCCAGATGCTGTTTCAGATAACGTAATAATATATTTTTATGGTGTTTGTAAGTCTTTGTCCTATTATGTGCTCGTGTACGCCACTGAACTGCTAAATTAAAACAGATTTAATGTCATTACCGTTTGCTCCAGCGCTGCCTCTGCAACTGTCAGACTCAAACCAGCCTGTCACATGTCCGCTCTTCTGGACTGAGTTTGAAGGTTACTGTTACCGCTTCTTCCCCTTGAACCGCACCTGGGCCGAGGCAGATCTGTACTGTGCCGAGTTTTCAAACGGACACAGATCTGCCAAACTTACCTCCATCCACAGGTATGGACTCGTCACTGACAGACAGTGCTGCCATTTGTCTTACAGTACAGGATTTTTCTGTAGCTTCTATTAAAATATACACTTAAATATACACTTTTTTTTTTTTTCATAGCTGGGAGGAAAATGTGTTTGTGTACGATCTTGTGAACAGCCGTGTACCAGGAATTCCAACAGATATTTGGATTGGCCTTCATGATAGAAGACAGGTAAATATTAAAAGCAACACAAAATACTGATTTTTCAATGATTCACTGATGTCTGAAGCGGTCATGATTCCTAGTAATGGATTAAAACATTAACAGCTGTGACTGACATAGCTTGTGTGTGTTGCAAAAGGTTAAGCCCAGTATGTAAATCCTGCCACTAATAATCCAATGAATGGAAAATATAGTTTCTCTGAGTGACGTTTAATCATTTCCAGACAGTGGTGAACCAATACTTTGGTCTAGCAACAAGTTGAGGTAGATCGTTTATGGATGATGTTGTAACAAAGGATCCATAAAGCACCAAAGCTGTGAACTGAAGATTTTAGTTATCACTTCAGGGTCAAGGAGCAAGCAAATGTGATAGTGTTGTTAATTAAAGTTTGTTGGCAGGAGGGCACTATGGAGTGGACAGACGGGTCACCATATGAATACAGTTACTGGGATGGAAATCAACCAGATGATGGCATCCATCGAATCCCTCAGAAGGAAGATTGTGTGGAGATCTGGTACCGACAAAACAGTGGTGAGTTCACATTTTTCTGAATCACATGACACATTAGTTTAGGTAATTTAGTCCAGTTAAAGGGTTAATCCACCACAAAATTAAAATGTTGTCATTAATCACTTACCTTCACGTTGTCCCAAACCCAAAAAAAGCTTTGTTTGTCTTCAGAACACAATTTAAGAAATTGTTGATGAAAAAATGGCTTGTACCATTGACTGCCAAACAATTACGACTGACAAGGTGCAGAAAAATATGAAAGATGTCGTCTGAATGCTCCATCTGCCATCAGTGGTTCAACTGTAATATTACGAAGCTACGAGAATACTTCTTGTACAAAAAGAAAACATAAATAATGAATTCATTTAAAGATTTGTTACCGCAGCATCACCGTAGTGCCATTTTGTAGATCATTCAGTGTACGCACATTATGTACGCCGTTCTGTGTTAGACACAATGGAAAGATATGTCTTGTGTATTTATGCTTTCATTTGTACAAACAGTGTATCTTTTCATTGTGTCTAACACAGAACGGCGTACGTAATGTTTGTCCACCGGATGCTGTCCAAAATGGCACTACGGTGATGCTACCGTGGCTAATCTTAAGTCGTTATTTTGATTTCTTTTAATTTTCTTTTTAGGGTGGGGTAACCCTTTAAGACAGGGGTGGGGAACCTTGGCCCTCATCCTGCAAGGTTTCTATGTTACCCTGCGCAAACACACCTGATTCAAAATGAATAGTGATTGTGCAGAACTTCATTGGCTGTTGGATCCATTTGATTTGAGTCAGGTGTTGTGAAGCAGGGTTGTATGAAAAACTTAGAGGACTGTGGCCCTCGAGGACAGGGTTCCCCACCCCTGTTTTAAGATAACTAACATTAAATACTATGTTTTTCAAATAAGTGTTTAAGCTCACCAAGGCTGCAGTTTATATTTAATCAATACAGTAAAAACAGTAATATTGTGAAATATTATAAATATTATTTTTCCATTTTAATATATTTTCAAATGTAATTTAACAGTGTGATGGAAAAGCTGTATTTTCAGCCACTCTTCAGTCTTTCAGTAATCATTCTAACATACTGATTTATTGCTCGAATAACATATAATTATCAATGTTAAATACAGTCAAGGTGCTAAAGATTTTTGTGGAACCAGTAAAAATGTAAGAGATATATATGGATGATTGACAACCCCACTAAATATGTCAGGACAGCACAAAATGAAGAAACTGTTTGCATCTTTCTATCTTTTGCAGCACTGAGGTCTTGGAATGACAACAATTGTGATAAGGCCTTTCCATTCGTCTGTAAGATTCCTACACTGGAAAACTAACCTCAGACCTGAGACAGTTTATCCAGTTGTTAATAGTCTACACTGACATCCCAACATCACTCAATCACAGTGTAGCAACAAGATGTTCGCTCATCTCCATCTCTGCAGTGATGATGAAGGGCTCTCTCCAGGCACTTCATTTACATTTATCTCCCCTTCACTCCAATTCCTTGTCCCCATTGTCCTCCCGTCAATGTTGTATATACAGTGGGTATGTAAAGTATTCAGATCTCCTTATATGTTTCACTCTTTGTTATATTTCAGCCATTTGCTAAAATCATTTAAGTTATTTTTTTTCTCATTAATGTACACACAGCACCCCATATTGACAGAAAAACACAGAATTGTTGACATTTTTGCAGATT
>JAUMHR010000048.1:2790696-2801218 GCA_032361145.1 Enteromius fasciolatus | reverse complement strand
TATATATATAGGCCTATATATATATATGGCAACACTTTAGAAAAAGGTTCATTAGTTAACATGAACTAAGAATGAACAATACTTTTACAGCATTTTATCATCTTAGTTAATGGATTTTTGTTTGTTAACATTAATGTACTGTAAATTACCATTAACTATCAATAAATTACTGTATTTTTATTAACTAAGATTAACAAAGATTAAAAAAGAGTGTTATAAATGTGGCGTTCATTCATGTTAATTAATACATTAACTAATGTTAACAAATGACACCTTACTCTAAAGTGTTACCATATATAAGGGTGTTTCTTCATCTAGGTGCACTTTTAGCCTTGTGAAGTTGAAAAAAAAACTTGTCTCAAGTCAGTCAGTCTCATAAGTTTAAATAATTTGTCTAGTTTTAAGTTCTGTAAGAGTACAGGAGAAATTGTTAATATTTAAAATTTTTCCAACCTGTAATGAAGTCAAATGTCACCATATCTTAATATACAATATAAAAAACATAATAACTTATGCCACTTAGGAATTGTCCAAGATCATTTTTGTAACTAGTTTTACCAGTTTTTCCACAATAATAATTATAAACTGCCCTAAGGACCAAATGCTGAACTGTACACCTGTCACGCTATGAAAGTTAATAGTGTTTTTAGAAAATAAATAACTTGAATTGTTATATTAAGGAAATATCATATGATCTCTAATGTGATCTAATGTGTGATGCCCTCCGGCTAACATGGAGCATCATTACGATCCTCTAATGAGAACTTAATTACATTTTTATTTTTTAAATGTGTGTGGTGGTGGAAATAACAATGCGTTAACATGTGTGCAGAGAAACAGTAGAGATATTTATTAGATAAAGTCTTAAAGGGTTATTCAATCCAAAAATGACATTTTATCATGTCATTAATCACCTACCCCCATGTCCTTTCAAACCAGTAAATGCTTTGTTAATCTTTGGAGAGATTTTTTTCAATCGTAATACTATGAAGCTACAACAGTACGTTTGTATGGGAAGAAAAAAAATAAGGAGTTTATTTAACAACTTGGCATGTAAAGGCTCTGTATCGCCGTTTTGTAGATCATCTGGTGAACGCACATAACGTATGCAGAGCACCATGTACTTTCACTGTAAGGCCAGCTGTAATTTATGCGGTTTGGTGTGTTTAGCGTCACGGCTAACATGGAGGGCCATCATTACGATCCTCTAATAAATATCTGCAGGGGTGACTGTGGTTGCCTCAGCCCCGGTAACTGGGGAAATGACTGTCCCAGACCAAACATTCAACGAGAGAGGTGAAAAGTTCAAAGAGGAAAATCTGTTAGTGTACGAGAAGCTTTTTCCATAGAGATGTCCAGTAGATCTCTCTTCAAATCAGCCTCATTTTTTGTGTTAGTCAGTGTATTCTGTTTATTGTCGCGCTTGGTTTCGCTCTCTCTGGTTTGAGAGGCGTTAAACAGCTGATTCATGTCTCCAGTGTAATGAGGCAGGAGTGAACAGCAGAATCCTAATGCTCTTTCCACCGACTGATCATCAGCCAAGACAAAGCCACAACCAGACTCTGAGACTGCACCAATCTGCCAACCTGTGTTTGTGAGCGCTTGCGCTTGGTTATGTGTGTGTGCGCGAGTCGATTGTGAATCCTACTGTGTGTAATAAAGTCTGAGGAATACAAATTTAAATGATGTGGCAATCATGGCTAACTCTACAACTAGCAAGTCCAGGACGCAAGCTAATTCTGCCAGAACATCCAGCCAGGTGCTCTGCTTTGAAGCTGACAGGAGACATTAGCTGTGCTTCAAACAGTGTTGTGTTGTGTATCTTCTTTTATGTTCAACAAAAAAAACCCACTCATATAGGTTTGGAACGACATGAGGGTAAGTAAATGATGACATCATTTTCATTTTGGAGCAAACTATTCCTTAACAACTTTTTTGCTAAACACACAACACAACAACGAGAGGACAGCATTTTCATTAAATAAAAATGTGTTCGGTAAAACTAAATTAAAATATAATAATAAAACGCATGACCTAAAACTAAAATGAAAACTAAAAACATAAAATAATTAAAGGTTGTTTTTGTATTGCATGCGTTTATAGCCTGGCTTCATTACACATAAAAACAAGAAACGAGAAATCAAGTACTGAACATGATTTCAATACTACTGGTATTATGTATTCATTTCTGCATCATTAAAAGCCTGAAACCAAAATAACTACATAAACTAGGTAACTAGCTACCAGTCATACTAAACCTTCTATATTACAACATTATAAACATGACAGTATGTAATATCAATGATATTATTTAAATTTAAAATCACTGGACTACAAAAGGCTTGACAAAGCCTTTTTATAGTCCAATAATATTTAAGTAGTTTAAGTAAGTTTTTTGAAAGAATTGCTTTACTTGGTCATATCTAGTTTAGCTACATATACGAGACAAACAGTGAAGAAATAGCTAAGATGTTAGACTTCCCATAAGTCACTTCTTCATTCCTGCCTGAACATAATGTTTCGCTTTGCACTATATTTCACTGCCCAAAGAGAAGAAGGGGAGGAAGCGCTATAAATTCAGTCACTCTTTTCCTTGGTGCCACAATGGTGTGTATTCAAAAAGAAAAGCAGTTAGTACTGTGACTGGCTTAGACTGACTCTGAACAGACAAAGACAGATGGTGAGAAACACACAAACACATACAACATACACATTCCAGAAATAAAAACAAGCACGCTTCACATTAAATATGTGTTTTGTGCATATTATTTTATTTGAAAATATTTGATACACTGGACTTTGCACTGCAAGTCTCACGTCAAGATACATAACCATAATCATATACTGTGTATCTAACCTATTGGCTCGTATTCTTTTGCTTATCCCAGGGTTCTCAACTAGACTCAACTCTGACATTTCTCTGAGACATTGCTCAATCTTTGTACAATACGGATTCTTAGCTGCCAAAACAAAAGCTAGCAGCCGTTTGAGATCATATTTGAGCCATTCAACTGTTTTTGAGGAGGCCAAAATACTTTCAAAACACTAGAAAAGGAGGACAACTGGTCCTGCGGTCAGTGTGGGTGTGCCCGTATGACGGACACCTGTCACTCAAACCCTGAGCTAAACAAAGTCGTCAAGCTGAGTGGAAATTCACCCCTAGCATCCACCTACACTTTCACTTGAGCAATACCCATAATACATTTCAGTGAAAGCATAGTGCCTCTACACACTTCTCTTAGTTCCTCATATTTATGACCGTTCTCACGTACTTCGTTTCAGTACAAAAAACATTCCTGTATTCCAAATAATTCTGAATGACCCTGACCTTCAGGAGTTTGGGGAGAGAAAGATTTTTTTGTGTTTTGAACCACAAAACCAGTCATAAGAGATTCAAAATTGAGATTTATACAAACTGAAAGCAAACAATTAAGCTAAAATATGCACTGAAAAATCAGGTTTTTAAATATTTATATCTACATGGAACATGATCGTTGCTTAATGTCCTAATGATTTATCCCATACAATGTATTTTTGGCTGTTGCTACAAATACACCCCGCGTCTTAAGACTGGTTTTGTGCTCCAGGGTCACATTTTTGTGGAATCCTTGATACAAGAATCTTTGATGACTAGAAAGTAAAAAAACCAAACTTCTTTGTTTGTTGTCTTTGACAGTCTTGCATCCTTGCTAAATAAACAATATTTCTCTCACAAAAATCTTACTGAACCCAAACCATGAAAGGTAGTGTACATCAACCCTAATAACATTTTCATTCTCTTAACATAAAAGCTAAATCTTTCTTTTCCACCTCGCGTCCTTTTTTTTGCTTTCCCCAACACTGCAACTCATAATACATAAAGGCAAATATCTGTGCAAGTCCTTCCTAAGTGGCAGCACATGTGATTATCTGCGTGTATGTGCATTTCTGAGAACGATTCAAGGCTGTGGTCACTTCCTGTGACAACCTGCGTCAAAATCCTGTCTGCGTGAGTTATCCCCGATATCCTCGGGTGAAAAAGCAGACACACAATAAACACTTAATAACAGGAGTGTACAGAAGACTTGTGACTTGCACAGATCAGGCACGGCGTGGATTGCCAGAGCTCAATTTCCAGCCAGTAATAAACACATGTAAAATCATGTTGTAGTCTCCGCAAAACCAGCTGCTGTTACAATTCCTGTTTCTAACTCATCTTCTGTTCCTAAAAGCATAACTCGGTTCAGAGACACTATATAAAAATAGATATTCATATATATATATATATACTCGTATATAAAAATGGCTGACCATTGGGACATAAATAAAAGTGAAAAAGGCTTCACATTCTGTGTAACAAATGAACAATTTGGTATATTCGACATTCATGTTCAAAAGTGCATCTAATCCGAATGAGTCCAATGTACTGCCATAAGACACTTAAGGCTTTTTCTTTGGCAGGGCTGGAGAGAAAACTAATATACAACCGAATGTGCTCTCAATATCTTGCCACACTCAAAATAACACTAACACACACTTACGAGATTCCCAATTGAACATCTCATCAACACTATAGGAATACTATAGATTAGCTGCATCTTAAGTACTGCACTGCTGCTCTCTACAGGACACTATAAGGCACTACTGCGGTACAAAACTATGTATTACACTACAACCACTATAACTTCATGCCCAGACCCTCGGCATCTGACCTCAGTCAAAAAACGAGAATAAGCTGCTTTCTGTAATGGACTAAAACAACCAAAGTGCCATTCTTTGAAGATTAACCCTTATATACGATTAATCATGAATGCAAACCGTTCGAGACTGACGACCCTCGACAAACCGGGACACAATTATTCCGTTTCCTTTAACACTAAGTGCCTGGAGTCAATAAAAACACTGACTTCACTACTCTACTGTGGACTGGATGAAACATTCATTAGGAGACTGAAAAACTCAGGGGTCAGCAAGACCCTGTTGGCTTTAGAAGGCACGTTTGGCAGTTGTTGTAAGAAGCAGCTCAGCGGCTCAAACTGTATTATGTTTGTTGCATCTGCTCATCTTGTGACTCCATCAATCTGTAATATAAAGAGCATGTGCATCACGAAAGTCCTGTAGCGCCCTCTGTTGTCCCACAGACATCACATTAGAGAACCATGTAATCCTGGTGACACCCCGGATCGGGTGCTGGCGGGTCACGTGCTGTGGAAATACAGATTGCCTTTGAAGCTGAGCTTATCACTCTTTAACAAGGAAAGAAATGAGGGTTTTTAACCCGTGGAAGCAGCTTGGTGGACATCTCAGCACAAAATCTGGGAGAAGGGATGTCTGAGCAGCTCCTCTGCACTCGGCCGGAACTTGGCCTCCACGAAGATGCAGCGGAGGAAGTCCCGAGTGTGCTCGGAGATGTGAGAGGGCAGCTGGGGGTTGGTGGGCTGAGTGGCAATCTTAAATATGGCTGCCATGGCCTCGAATTCAGCCCATGGGGGCTTTTCGGTCAACATCTCCACCACCGTGCAGCCTAGACTCCTGTTCACAGAAAAAGGAAAAACGTGGACCTGTTAAGTTACATGATATTGTTAATTTTGCTTCAAGTAAATATCTATTTTTAGAGATGTTTATAGACATTTTTAAATCGCAAAATAGGATTAAGAATTATTCTTTGCAACGTTATATGCTAACATCTGGTGACATCAAAGAACAGAAAACTTTCAGCCAATCATAATGTTCTGGTCAAAAGAGCTTGCTGTATGACTACAAGAAGATTTAAAAGCTGCATTATGTGATTAAAAATTATTTGAAAAGGTGAAACACACAATCTAAGTTTTTGGATTTCCACTATTCAAATATGGCTATATTTTTATAGAGTAAGTTTCCCAAAGTTTTACCAAAGAACCAAACTGAACTAAAACACTTGATATAATTTTTTTTTGACTAATTCTATAATTGTGGGTACATGTCTGTCCCCGTCAACTCTGTTATATTAAGAACTGAAACAATATTGTACCAGAATTGACATTTTTATTATTTTTTTTCCAAAAACTCCACTTGCTGGCATCCCTGAGCAATCTGTGCACTTTTTAAGGAAATAAAAATAACAAAATCATTTTTCTCCTACTTCAGCATTTGTTTATAAATCTTTCTTTGTTGATAATGGGTTGTTACGTTGAGTGGATGTTGCATTTTTAGACTCCGCAAAATAGATCACAATCATGTCTGCTTTAAAAAAAATATTTACAATAAAATTTGAGTCTTAGACTGGATCTCAATGGGGGAAAATTACTGAGAGCATCAAACCATTCCACAAATCCAATCAGCTTTCTTCACTTCAGTAAGATGAGATTCTTAAAATGATGAAAAACAAAGATTTTTTTTTTTTCTAAACCTCATAAAGTTGTGTGGACCTCTTGTGTGATGCATTTTGTTTATTCATAATCAAAAAGAAGAAGAAAAAAAAAGGCTCTCACCAAACGTCTGCCTTCCGGCCGTACCCCTCTCCGCTGATGACCTCTGGGCTCATCCAGTAAGGTGTTCCAGTCACAGAACGGACCCCAGTGCTGGACATGCAGATGGTCTGAAGCCGCTTACTGGCGCCAAAATCTCCCAGCTTCACATTGCCAGCTGAATCTCGCAAGATGTTGGCACCTGAACGCACCAGAGGAAGTGACCAGGGAGAGCTGTTAGCATGCAATGGACCGAAAGATCTTTGATCCAGTTTTCCTCTTGTTAGATGACTAAAAGAAGATTTACAAGCTATAACAGGTGATCCAAAACTATTAGAACATGAAAAGGTTTTACTCAAATAGCCACTACACTTTTACATTTCATTTTTAGATATACTTCTGTTTATTTTAATTGCATTTCAAATAGCAGACAAAACACACACAGTATTTGTGGGTCTGATGTCAGACGGTACCTTTGATGTCCCTGTGGACGATCATGTTGCTGTGCAAGTAGGACATGCCCTCCAGAATTTGTCTGGTATACTTGCGTGTCACATTCTCTGTCAAAGCCCCATAAGCCTTCAGCTGGTCTTTGACTGAACCCTGAGGGTCACAGAGCACAGCACCAGTGAGTCACACTGAACTCTACATCACGACCACAGTACTGCTAACAAACAAGCATGTGATGACACATTACAAACCCTTACAAAATAAATACTTTATTTAACAATATTTAATTACAAACGCCAAAATTAAAATTGTGTCATTTTTCCAGTGGAACACTAAAGTAACAGATTCCCTTGATATGTCTCATACAACAACAGTTTGTGTAATGAGTAATAACGTGGAATGATAATCAGCGTGCGGTTTGTAAGGGGGGATTCCCCCCCCCCTCTGGTCTATGCATCTTTGTCTCTGCTGAATTATTTTTATAATGATTTGCGAAATGCACTATAAATTCCAGTTCTGAATCAAATGATTCGTGAGCCGCTTGGAGCACTTCGAATCATTCTGCGACGCTGAGGTTTAACTGAGGTTTAAAAGCTCTGTTGATTTTCCATTGTATTAAAAACATTTAATGACATGACACATAAAAAGTTTTCAAAAGTATCCCCCCCTCTGCAAATCGCACCCTGATGATAATGAGACTTTTTCATCTTTTTCCCCTCACAAAAAAAATTACAATATGAATTAAAATATATATATAAAAATCATGGTAGAACTGTGTCATAATACAGAGTAATTACCCAATTAGGTACTTAGTAGAAGACATTGTACATTGTCAAAAGTGCAAGTAAAAAAATAATAATATAAAAAAAAAACAACAACATTATCATTAATCAAAGAAAAATGCATTCCACTGATTTAAAAAAAAAAAAAAAAATTCAAGAATGGATAAATACAGATTTTATCACAATTAGAAAGTTTTAACATTTTTAAGTTAAAATTTTAAATTATTATAATATTTAGTTATATTACTGTTTCTACTGTATTTTAAATCAAATATATGGTCATAGGTCCATGGACACTGTGAAATGCCATTTTAGGAAAAAATGCTTGAGAGATTCTTTTTGGGCATTCATGTTTGCAACAGCATGAGGATTAGTAAAAGATGACAGAATATTCCTTTTTAGTCGACTATAATTTGTTACTTGTTACTTATTACTTTCCCAACACTTGATGAGCCAGTGCTGTCTCAAACTCACCCCGGGCATATACTCCATGAAAATAGTGAGGGTCTTCTCATTACGGTCTCTAAGGCAACCGTAGTACTGAACGATTCGCTCGTGATGCAGGTTCTTCAACAGCTGGATCTCACACTCTAAAGCACTCACCTCCTGCAGAAAGGGGGGCAAGAGTCACGACACAACCACAGCTGACTGTGACCAGAGCGGGGTCTGAGTGAGGTTGTTGAGAATGCACAGGGAAGATCAAACGAACCACAATACACTAATACCAAACTGTGGTTAAGAGCTTTTAAGTGCATGTGTGTGTTTGAGTGAATGCATGATCATGAGAAATGCCTTGATAGACTCGCCTCAAACCACGCCCCCTGCACACACAATCACACACAGATACAGGAAGTGACAGAGCTATGTTTTTGCAATGGCAGACAGGAAAGGATTTAAAGAGTGAAGGGGATGTTTGAGAAAGAACGAAAAAAAAAACATGCTGGCAAACTCAAAGATAAAAAAAAGCACACAAAAAAAGCAACGACACACAAAACAAAAAAACAATTCAACAAACCACAACAAGGTAAAAGACAACACAAAGCAAAATGCAGTAACACACACGCGCACAAAAAACACAACAAAGTGTACTACCTTGCTGGTCTCTGGGCTTGCGGGGTCAAAATGAACCTGTTTTGCTGCAAGTTCCCTGCCTGTATCCACATCATAGCACAGATAAACCCTTCCAAAAGCACCCTGACCCAGCAACTTCCCCCTGCGCCACGTCACTGGAGCTGTAGGGGCTACATACATGAACACCACACATGAAGACAACAATGGCTGGCTGAATTAAACTGATGAATTGACAATTTCACACAAATACAAACATTTTAAAACACAAAGCATTCTCAAAATATTGTATAAATATAAAAAAAACACACTATACAGCATCAGGATCTATCTCACACTCACACTTGTGAGGGACTGGCCGGTCCTGTGGGCGGAGTCTGGCTTGAGTATCAACCAGCTGCCAGCTCCCCAAACTCTCCTCACTGCCGTTTAGTGAACGTCGCGACGGCACCAGCGTGAACAAGTTTCCCTGGGGACGACGGATCCGTGGAAATGTCCGTCGACCTGAGCAGCAGCATTATTTGTATTACAACATGGGAGAAACTAGAGTGTAAGCGTCCTAAATTTGAGTGTGTTGTACCTTCGCTGTGGTCTTTATGATGCAGTGACACATGATACCTGCGAGGGTACGTCCCTCCCTTCCCTACAATCTTATCATATACATGGTTTTCCCGGTCTGAAAGAGGAGAACACAGAAAGAGCGTGGATATTTGGGACAATATAATTTAAAACTGATATTAAAACTAAGAGTATCTTCATTAAGGCACACCTGCACAGTCCTGTCGGTTGTCAGGGTAACTCTTAACCCTGTGTGTACGAGGTTTCCTGAGTGAGGGACTGCGAAACAAGAGAAAGAAAGACGTGTAAAATAATACAGTGCCAAGTGCTCACCATTACAGTATCATTCAAACACGTGTCATTGTATTAGTCTCCTCACCTGTCAGAGTTGCTGTCCAGTGACTGACAGCTGCCAGACACAGAGTTTTCTGCACTGCTCCAAGGATCCAGCACCTTTGAATACAGGTAAACTATAAGTTAAATGTCCTCAGGAGGCATTTTAGTAATTTTAGCAGTGGTATATCATGTGGCATGTGTGTGAATTTTCTTATAGAACATGTGCCGTTCTATGGGAACACTGTTTTCCTATAACCCTGACACCGGTTTCACACTGCACGCGTCAGCTGGGCGTAAGCAGCGTGTGCCGGTTGTGCTTTCCCTCTGGCAGCGTTACGCTGGTTTCACACTGCACGCGTCAGCAGGGCGTAAGCAGAGCCTGAGCGGCGCGCAGCGTTTGTGCTTTCACACTGGCAGCGTTTGCCGCGCACAGCTGAACCGCGGCTTGTACTGCAGTAGACTATAAGACAAGCAGGTTATTTCTGTCGTATTTTCCAGCGTTCTTCTCTGAACGCCGTGTGCTTTAATTTATGTTATTGCCAGCATACTTTGTTGTGTGACTGCCTTATTATAGTTTACACAATAAACTTAAGCAAAGTTCTCAATATTTGTATATGGAGTACAAGTAAATAGAAGAGCCTGTTAGGAAAAACAATGTCTGACCCTTCTCACATGTTGTATAAGAAATATTATATTTTGCCATGCAAAGGAAGGCTTGTGTGCAGATGCTAGATTGAATAGGTTACACTTTAAGAATCCAAAACATAATTACAAACATAAAAACAACAACAACAAAAAAAAGTGTATTTGGATTGAATAATTAAATTTAGAGATGCACCGATTGACCGGCTAGTGATCGGAATCGGACGATTTTTTGTATGACCGGCCCAGATCGGTGACCGG
>JAUMHR010000048.1:2760012-2781486 GCA_032361145.1 Enteromius fasciolatus | reverse complement strand
GATTACAGATTTTAATTAAATTTCAAGGCTTTTAAAACGTTTGATTTATTTAACTCTACTCCCTTGCATTTAAATGTACCTAAATTCAGATTCAGGAAATAAATGAAAAATCCTCATGAGTTATGATTAACACAAAACCAGCTACCTGTCTGTCTCTCTGTCTGGTTGGATCTCTCTCTTTCTCTTTATTTGTCTATCTATACATCTATCTATCTATCTATCAGGCTTGCCTTTGCTCTTTCGTGCTATCATTCATTGATTTTTACTTCATTCTCTTTCTCCTCCTGGCCTCCCACCCCGGCTTGTCTCTGCACATGTCTCTTTCCCATCTTGCCCTTTTTTCTCCTTATCTTCCGCACTTCGCTTTACATCCTCTTGAATCTGCTCTTTTTTTTTTTTTTTTTTGCAATGGCATGATTGACATCTACTGCCTTTCTTTCTATACTATACCTTCCTACTCCTGCACCTTTCCACCAATCTCCACATACTCCAAAAACACCCCTCTACACAACCAAATCCTACAACCCCCCAACCACAAAAACACTAGAAGCTGCAGGCGCCAACCCAGTCTCCCCCCCAGCAGAGGAGTGGTTCAAGCCGGAAGGGCCACTGCTACAGCAGGACCTCAATGCCAATTCTGCCTCTTCTTGGATCAAACCATAATGAATAAGAGGTAACACTCAAAAAACAACAACCAGAGGTGCAGCGTAGAAATTAGTTGAATGAATAGATCTTAGTATTTAATTAATTCCATACAGCACAGTGCTATTTCTAAGGGGAAATATTTTATATGTTCAGATTTCAACAGGATATGAAGAATTTGTACAAAATATATTTAGCACGCTTATGCATTAGAACAACCATGGATATGAAAATACTAAACTAAGCTTTTATAGAGCTTATGTCTCTAAGAAAATACTTGATTTAAGTAGACTTGAAGTATGTCTTGTCATTAACAGGAGCAATGTGCCTTTGAGTCAGAGAGGGATAATGTTCTCTATATGTTCGGTCTCTGTGTTTGACAGTTTACGCACTGATATCACTTAGTATCAGCATAATATCATCATATTATTTAATATCTGCATAGACTGAATTCACACAGTGAGATCTTTTTTCTCAATTAATTTATTTTAGCCTTTAATATTATTTTAACTAAATAAATTATGCAGAATCAAGTTCTATTATTCTAAATTATATCAAACTTAAAATAAATTAAGGAATGAGTAATGCATAAGATATCTTAACCCAAGACGTTCTAAAATATCCTTTAAATAATTTATACATGTATTTAAATGCTAAACCTAAGATGTACATAGAACATAAACAGTGTGGAGGAGGTACATGTAATGCATTTACATAATTAAATGACTAAATAAATGTAACTGTAATCAGTTACAGTTACTGGGTTACTTATGAAAATGTAACTGATTACAAAGGGGGTTGTATCGAAATTTTTTCACATATACAAGTTTGTTTGTTTTTTCAATTTGCATCGACTGCTCTAAAATGGGAGACAACAATATATCAGGCGTTTAGGACACAGAACAGGACACATGCTTATTTAATAACTCTTTTATTTCCTATTTACATTTATTTATATGCTTTATTTTTCAAGGATATTTTTGTCATATACCAGTGTTTCCAAAGGTTTGATTTCAAAAACAGTATCATAGCTATTAAACTGTTTGTTGTTATGGTTTTAAATCTGTTTTAAGCTCAGATTGATCTCAAAGTAAAGAGACAGTCTGATGGTGTGCTGAAAATTAAATTGTTATAATCCTAATTCAAGTGATGACGGAAAATCTTTTGAAAGCGTGACGGTAATCAGTGTTGAGTGCTACTGTAAGTTTAACCCTGCCTGCTTTAAATGCTTTAAAATGATTAACATTTGAAAACATTTGTTAGAAATATAGAAAAGAATCTCACTTTTTAATAGGTGGCTTACTTACATTTGGTACATTGCACTTATTGTGTACACACATGTTTTTACATTGTACTCATATTTTAAAAATACCTATATGTAATTACATCTGTAATTAAATACATTTATAATAACGCTGTTGACCAATCCCTTGCACCTTAACCCACCCTTAAACTTTCTTTAACGAAGTAATTGAAATAGTTACACTACACTAACCTTCCCAACACTGAGTACAATACGACGAAACATACAGTATTCCATTTTAAAAAGTGGAGTAATTCACAATGGGGCATTTCTGCAACTTTTGGTGAAATTTTTACCCTAAACCTCCGTTTCTGACCCCGCTTCACAGCAGACCAGAATCAGTATCTCCTCTTTCTCTCTGGCTCAAATGTAAGCTTAGACTAGCTTTGAAACCTCTACTGTTTGTCTACACAAGACTAAGTGCTACAGAGTATTATTGTTGTCATTATAGCTCCCTCATCTCTATCTTTCTCACTCTCTTTCTCTCATTTTATCCTCAGAAGTAAACTTATGTCATTCTGATTATATTTGCGTCTGTTTTTTTCCTCAGTTTCTTTTCTTTTTAACCCCCTTCCTATTTATACATCCTGCATGCTCTTTTCTGTTGACCGAACTGAGCACCAGACATTAAGGATTGCACACAAGTTAACACGAGTGCACTTTTAACCCTCAGGTTCAAGACACACACACACATCCATACACCCACACATATGATGAAATGAAAATATGTCCAATATCCTAATTCTTGTGTGACACAAGGTTATTTGTGTGATTCCTGTTTAACTTGGGTGTTTGGGGGATGTTGTGTTACTTCCACACACCCACGCAATCGATGAAATGAAAATGTGTTTAATGTGAATTTGTGTCTGTGTGTGTTTGGGGATGTTGTATTTTCTGATGTGTGTTTTTTTGAGGTGCGCTTGTCTGACGAGCTGTTGTTGTGTTATCTCCTTCCTCAGGTTGTGTCGTGTCATGCGTTTGTATGTCAGCTCTTGTTGCTACACTGTTACACACTGTCTTCCCCTGTTCGTGTGTTGTCGTGTGTGTGCACTGTAATCCATTTGGTGTTGCTGTGACTTCTTCCTCCTCCTTCTCCTCCCTAGCGGTGACCTTTCACCTCAGTAGAGTGCCCCTCAGGTCTTTGTAAAGAGTTTCAGTGCTCACCAAACTGCCGTTCAAAGGCAAAACACAGCGACTACACATTACATCAAGACCAAAATCTCGCATCTGTTAGACTTTGAGTTCTCTTTTAACAAACAGCTTTGGCTTAACTGGGATTAAACTCAAATCAGTGAAGCCGTCATCTTCCTCACTTCAACTGTTGGTGTAGTTGTTTTGTTTTGCCTTTGTATGGCGGTATAATTGCCACCCCACACTATATTTACTATCAGAAAGACGTCTAAAGAGCTTTAGGGGTTTTGGTGAACGGTCACTGAGAAGGGTTGTGTTTTATTTGCATTTTCTCTTTATTTTTTTAATAAAGCTGGTTTCTTCTCTCTCCTGGAACTGCCCTCCACTCTGGGGTCCACTGACCAGTGTTTCATCACAGCCAACCGATTGAAAACCCTTCATTATACGGAGCAGAAACTCCTGTATTTTATCCATGAGGAGATCAAAAAATGCTGGATAGGGCTGTGCTGAAACACTGCGCTCTGACGCTGTTAGGATGTGTGCTACAGTCCTGTAGTCTAACTGATCAGGGACACAGTTCTGTCTCACAAATACACTAAACATCAGGTGAGCAGAGACAAACGTGTCTGATAGTTTTGAAAGAGACATGTGAAAAACTAAAAAAAAAGCTCAGCAAACACATATACTGATAACCACAGACACAGGTAAGTTCTTGTAGGGCTGTAATGACATACCTGGGCTGTTGCCATGGTAACTGGACACTTTAAGGGCTCTGATGCAATTCTTACAAATGAGCGCTGCAAAGTTATCATGCAGTAAGACCCAAATCAGGGGTAAATTTGCTTTCCCCTTTCTGTCTTTACCTTTTTTCTTTCGTACTCTCTCTGTGCCCACAGATTGTGTTTTACTGTGGTCACAGTGCCTCTTCAATTATACTTTTACATAATTATGTATGCAAAAGAGCACGGGTCAAGAAAGGTCAAAAGTTTTTCTTTTGGACATTTCCATAATATTAACCTGAATCTGTGTATATTTTTGTGTTCTATGAACACACATCTGAGGGTTTTTCTTTCTGTTTATATTTGCGCTATTGCTTTTCCGTGTGGTCTGCTGGTATAAATGTTTTAAAATAGTTCACCCCATTCATTTACCCACTGCTATTTCAATCCAAACCCGTATGACTGACTTCATACAGTATAACGCAAAAGAAGATGTTTATCAGAATGTCTAAGCTGCTCTTTTATACACAATTTGTGAATGGGTAGTCAGGATTAAAATAAGAACAAAAAGAGCGCATAAAAGGGATCCGAATTACTAAAGGCTGGAATACACTACACTACATGTTTGTTTGGTGTTGTCGGATCTGTGAGTTAACTCGGACTTACAGAATAATAGTGTGAAGCTAAAACAAATTGTGCCCATCATACACTGAAATCTGTAACCAAAATCTGCAGACTGATTATAATTTTTG
This sequence comes from Enteromius fasciolatus, assembly GCA_032361145.1. NCBI lineage: Eukaryota > Metazoa > Chordata > Actinopteri > Cypriniformes > Cyprinidae > Enteromius > Enteromius fasciolatus. The sequence continues at coordinate 2,776,939 of JAUMHR010000048.1, read as the reverse complement.
GCAAAAATCAGTGGCTCATAGAGCCATAAGATCTGCAACAAAGTCGTGTAGTGTATTCCAACCTTAATGCTCTGTATTTCAGGTCAATTGACGCACAAGATGCGTCCTAAATTGCATACTTGTGCACTATTCTATAACGTTTTATTAATGCCACAATAACCTTATATACTTCTTACACGTGGTTGAGTGCATAAGTACATAGTGTGTAGTGCGTCATCTGGGACACAGTTATAGTGTAGGATAGCTTGCAGCCAGGATCAGCCTGAATTTGAGGTATTCACTGAAGATCAGCTGTAGTCATTCACCTTCTTAATATGGAGAAGAGCAGCTTGGACATTCTGCTAATGTATTATGACGATTTAAAGAAAGGAGTCATAGGAGTGTGAGTAAATGATGACAGAACTTAACCCTATATATCCCACTCCCACGCTTTCCTCCTCAATCACCTCAGCATGTATTCTTCCTTCATCTCTCCACTCGAACTTCTGCCTCATTCTGTTTCTACCTTCTGCCCTCTCACTCCTTCCTGCCCACTGTTGCCAAGGAAACAGTGGAAGAGAGCATTCTGGGACTAAGCGAAACATGATGAAATATAAAATGAAGGGGTTAAAGATGGTTCAGGCTAAAAAATGACATTTGGTCCTATAAAACCTGGCAAATTGGTTGACGTTACAACCTTAATGTTCAGACGCCCCCTTACTCCCAACATGCACTTAGGTGATTATTATGGTTATTTTATTGCTGTTGTGGCCCTGTTGTTTTTTGTTTCTTTTTTTGCCCCTTTTATCAATTATTTATTCAGTCTAAAGTGCTCTTTTGATGTGCTGGTGTTCTTGTATTTTATATTTTGAGTACGGTGAGAGCGTTGACACATACCCTTGGGCCCTGCCATGTACAGACTCTACTGGTGAGGCTAAAAATGTAAGAGCTGCAGTCTGGCCACAGCACACTGACTGAGGGCATTGTGGTCATCTTCCTCTCTAGCCATTGTCTTAAAGCGTAGAAATAGTACTGCACTGCAAAGCTGCAGTCACACCCCTCTTTCTCTCTCACTCTTTCTCTCCCTCCCATTTCTCTCCCTCTGCAGACTGATTGATTTTCCCCTGTACTCCCATTTAACCTCACTTCTGAATCTTTGCTGTAACCGAAGAACCCTAGGGTTCTCTCTCTAGGGCTCTTGATGAGCTTGACCAATTCATTTTCAATTTCACCATATCATGTATCGCTATGTGTATAAACAGTGCCTAATGTCCTTTTCAGATCATTTTAAAGTTGCCGTTGTACTGCATTTTCTCTCTCACTATATATATATGTACTATATTTTAAATTAATATTGTCTGCAGAATGGCAGTCCAGAATGATTCCCAACAAACAAATTGGCCCAACTGCTGATTGCAATTGCTCTTTCATGCTATTTTCTAGTCATTCAGCAGTTCCCATAAATGTTGCAGCCAACTGTCAGAGTTCCAGGTTGCATCGGTGTGAGAATTTGACTGCAGTGCAGTAAAAATTGAGCGGCGAGATATGGCTGAGAGGTTGCTGGCCTTGGCCGATAATGCTTCCAAAGGGGTCAATGCTTTCATTTTGTTCAGGTCACTGCCCCTCGGGAGACAGAGAGCGAGGGGGAGGGGCCTGTCATGACCTCACCTGACGATGAGGGGTTTTTCTTTTTTGCAGCACATCTCTCATATAGGCCCTAAATAAACATCTTCTTAATCATATAGAGAAGTTCTGCGTTCTTTAGTTTTTGGTGGAGCAGACCGCTGGATTCAATCGTTGTCTCGGCAGTATTTATTATTAATTGTATTAAAAATAATGAATTATTCAAGTGATGGTAAATTATCCATGAAGTAATGCACACAAATGCAGAGATCTGCAGATCCACCATTTTTTAACTTCAGTATGACTGAAGCCTGAACCTGACTGGTTCAAGGAAAGAAACTAGTAAAAAAAAAAAGACTTCATGTTCCATTTTCTGTTGAATTGATACCAGTTTATGCTCTCAGTGTGAGGTTTTTATTCAAGGTTAGTGAATGATTGAAGTATATGTTTAAAAAAATATTTTATTGTCTTTCAAAGCAAACTGGATGTGTTTTGTATGAAAGAGCGTGTCTTATCCTCGTCAGTGGTGGTGTATTGCATGCATGTATGACACTATTATCATACATGATCTGAATGTTTGGTGTTTCACTCGGTATTAGGTGACATGTCAAAATCTGCACACTTATATTCCTTTCTGTTGTTACTAGCTGCTTAAATTTTATATATATATAAATTAATGTATTAATGTAATTCCACATACTGTTTTGCAAACAGCAGTGACCCTCACGGGGAACTTCTCTTTGTGCATGTTAGAGTTAATTGTTTATCTTCCATCATGTTAAATGTTTATATTTCTGTCCATCCCTGTACTGTATATGCAGGGGCTAATTTCTGAATGTAAACTATCCCCTCTCTTCTTACCGCAGTCATTACATCCATCACATACTTCCTTTAATTATTCTCTTTGTGGTCATCTTTTCTTACAGTTTGTGTCTTTTGTCGTGTAATGTTTGTGTCATGTCGTTTGGTGTTGTTCTACTGTTGTGTCGTGTCGTGCTGTGTTATTCTGTGTCTAAATCATACATGCAGATGTGATGTAACTTGTATGTATGTGACTACCAGTGTTTGTGTTTAAAGGAAGAACAAATATCCACTGGTGGATATTGCAAATATTAACCCGGACAGATTCACACTGATCAGATATACTGTGTTTGAACTCTAAGTTAGCAATTGTAATTGTAATTAAAAATGTAAATGTAATTGCATTAAATATGAATGCAACTCTAGTAAGAAACATTGACGTCTTCGGTGAAAACACCACACTTTCTACACTTGGTCTTTGTGATGTGATGACTGAAAAGATGGACTTTCTTTAAGACGCTAGTTACTACAAACAGACCAGGATTTTAGTAACTTGCTCAACACAGTATATCAAACTTGATTTTATTGCTGAACTAATATACTAAACTATTCTGTGGTTAATATTTGTGCCACATACTAACACTCACCTTCCATCCCACCCCCAGGCCACTCATACAGTCCTCGTAGTGTCACTAAAGTTTGACATGAGGTACGTAAACACAGCAGAGAGAGAGCTTCATTAAAGTCAGGTCCATGGCTGGCCCATACAGATATAAGCTCTATGGGCTTGTAAGCATGATTGTTAGACTCAAAAACTGCGCTAAGCTGTGAAGCTATGATGTTAAGACTCTGCATTTCTTGCATTCAGAGAACTCGCTTCTGACTCAAGTCTTACAGCCGAATGTAGCCGCTTCTCTATCGCAGATGCTAAAGAACTGCAGAAGCACAGAGTCTGTCGAGCGAAAGACCGGAATTACACCAGTCCACAACACTGCTGTAATTCTTCATTCATAATCTCTCACCAAAGCTCTTCAGTGTTGCATGTGTGAGGCTGGTGAGTGTGAAGTGTGTTATTGTGATTACGATAATAAGATTAATTGACAGGTCAATGATCATGCTGGAATCATTGTACTGCTAGTAAATGTTGGTATTATTAGACTTTTGCACTTCCATGACCATGAAAGCTCAATCCTTAAATATATATTGATAAATATATATATATATATATCTTAAATAGTTGTGATAACGATTGTTGTGCAAGTTTCCTTTTCTTCCACTCTCCTCTCCCCCTTATCTGTTTCAGTTTTTGGCTTTGCTTTTTTGCTTTTTTCTTGTTTTGTTTTGCTCTGCTCTGCTCTGTTTTGTTTCATTTTACTGGCATTCTAGGTATCTATATATGTTGTATCTTTGAAACTGGAATCCAAAAGCATAGTTGTGTCCAAACACAATAATTTGTATGTAGGCATTGTCATAAACACAAAGAATTGGCTACTAATGCTTTTTTAATCGTCACATTGACATTGTAATTGTTCAGAGAAAAGAGGAAGAAATATTGAAAGTGCCAAAGGTGTACTTATTTCTGTTAGACACTTATTGCCTAGCCATATTGATCTTAATTAATCCCTTTCAGAGAAGGCAAATGCTAATAGGGAGGTAAAGACAAGAAAGTGTGTTCTTATCTGTGCAGTGTTTGCATCACGGGTGCAAGTACAGAACATGATGTTCACGCACACGTTAGTCTCTCTGTAAATGAGTACTTTGATGTGTTTTTATTATTTACAAATAAAGTAATTTGGTTAAATATGTACATTTCCCCAAATCCATGGTGGAAAACAGTCACTTTCTGGCTAGCACAAGTGTGAGGTCTGGTGTGAGGAACATGACGACCCAGATCTATCTACCACTGTCTTCCTTTGCAGCTCCTATAGGCGATGCTTTGGTGTAGATTTTGAATGACAAGTGGCTCTGCAGCACCCAGAGTGTCCCAGCAGCCCTCTGAGTCAGACACACACACATACACACACACATACACTCATGCTTCCTAACAGAACTGCATCACGCAAGGGACTGGAGATAGGATTGCCGACTATACGACAGTAGGACCTTCTTAACACCCCGTGTTTTTCCTTCCTTGTGAGCTTTTGTCTCTTGTTTTGTTCTGTTAAGACTTCTAACTCACTGTGTTTGTGTCCGTGTGGGAAGTTCTCTCGTGTCAGGAGGGGGTTGTCTACTATGTAATGTGCCAGCTCTTCCTTCCATATTCATTCTTGTTGGCTTTTAAAAAAAAAGCAATATCCAAAGTCCAGTTCCCCTTTTTAAACAAACAGACTATACAAAGGTAAACTGCATTTGGCTGTTATTATAACCAATATTTAGATTACAGTACAGCTATTTGAAAAACAAAAGTTTTTCTTTCACCCCAAACTTTGGAAAATTTAGTCATGATTTATTCTTCTCGTCATTTCAGACCTGAATGGTTTTATTTCGTCTGTGGCGCATGAAAGAAGATATATGTTTATGCCCATACAGTGACAGTTAGTGGGGTCCAAAAAACACTGGCCTCCTGTGATATTTTTCACAACGTCTTCTATTGTGTTCCACAGAAAAATGAAATTAACGCAGGTTTGAAATTTACTCAGTTAAAAAGCTGGATCTCAATGGCGGAACACCGTAAAGCTGGACAGATAATGGTAGTTTGCATACTGCATCATCCACAAGCTAGTACTCAGACTGACCCTCAATTAATAAAAAATATTTTGGTGGCCATCATCTCTGCAGTGTATTAGGAAGCATTTTTGGTGAATTCATTTGAAATCTGACCCAAATTATTATTATTACATCCCAGCAAAGACCACTAAAGGGAACCAAATGAAACAACTATGGACTTGGCGGGTGAGAAAAGACCCTTTTAAGCAAGTTTGGCCATGCACCCTTACAAAACGAAGCCAGAAATGGATGTGGAAGGAAAGCTTACAGGCACTTTGGGGTCACGTGAAGCTGTTTTAAGTCCCTATTAATCTACTGAAACACACTTCTGTGTAAAAGCAAGACGAATTTGCTGCTAATAATGGCAAGACATTTGGTCTGAAATGCACGAGCTTCACCTGGCCCACAGTGCTGAGTGAGGCTGCTTTGACTAGACGGAGCTCCTCTGCTACTCCTCTGTTGGACTCCAGTGCTAGTATCAGAACGCAGAGTGTTCCGTCTGAGACTGGGTCAAACACCTGGATGCTAAACTCTTTACCTCACTATTGGTCTGAGTCAGCCATCAGGTGCTTCATCCACCTGCTCTTTTACACATCTGCTCATTATGATCTCTCCCTGAAAACTGTATGTGGCTGCGACTAAAGGGAGTTTTTTTTAAATACTGCTGTGCCATAACAACAACAACAACAACAAAATTGACAAGAAAACTTGATGACATTTCATAACTCTCATTTTCCTGTTTTGTCCTTGTCTCTGTCTCTGTCTGTCCCTGTCTGTCTTTCTGTCTGTCTGCTTCTGTGTCATTTACATCCGTTTCATTTGATCATTCTTTGCTTTTTTTCACCCTTGCCTTTCTTTCCCACTTTTGTCATGAATCCAATATTTTTGTTGGTAAACTGCTTCCATAATAATTCCGTTCATTCACCTTTCTCTGATGTATGTAACCTATCCATTGATCATTTTTTGGGTTTTTGTAGCTGCTGGCTATGAGAAGTCCCGCAGCCTCAATAACATCTCGGGGATGACAGGGGCCCCTTTGCGCCTGACCCCCATCACCCCCATCAACAACCCACCCTACGAGCCCTACGAATCCCCCGGCCCCCTGCGTCGCTGCCGATCCCCCATCCCCTCCATTCTGTAGCACACCTTAGGGAACTACGTTGAAATAACGAAAAAAAAAGCGCACCATCATACCGCAATAGTATTAATAATCACAATACCGATGCTAAGTACTCACACCTCCGCTCCTCCATTGACTGGACAGGGTGGGGGTACCCAGCACTCTTTTTAATATGTCATGCCTCAAAGGGATGGGACGAATTTGTTTAGGGATTTAGAGCTGTAAGTACTAAAATGACTTCATCCCATATACTTCAGGCAATATTTCAGACAGGCAACTAAAAACAATTATATGCTGTGACGTCAGCAGATTATGCCTTATTATCGACGATAAATAATAATAATAATGATAAAAAAAGAAGGACTGATTATATAGGATAAAACTCCTCACTGGTCCATAGACAGCGACGAGCACCCTGTAGGAAATGTACCCCTGTAGCTGAATGATAGTAGTTGGCTTTTCCTCATGTTCCCGCCTGATTGCTGGTTGTATAAAAAACGAGACTGTGATCCAGCAGGCTTATTCATTGAGTACTAGTCGCTGAGATCAGCTTTAATACACCATAATAGGCCTTGAAAATCCACTTCATATCAAAGCTTGGAATGATAAAGGTCATAGGTCAACATGCAAGTAGTTCAAGTGCATGCTAGAAAAGACGTCAGTTAGGCAAGTAGAATATAACTAAACTCCCAATCCCCTTTAACTGCTATCAGGATATGAAAATAAGCGCACCGTATGCTAGATTGATCTGAACTTATAATTAAGAGAGTTTATGGATCGTTTTGCCTGAATTGACTGCGATGGAGTTTTTGGTGATCCAGGCCATAGAACATGAGAAGTGTTATGATTACGATAAACACAAGGACCATCTTTAATCACACTTTGAGCATTTCCTTCCAAAGCAACTTGTGTTGTCACGCGATATTTTAATATATGATTCACATTGTTATTATAGTTAAGCTCCTTATTTAGGGCAAAGAAAAATGCTTAAACCATTCTGGTGCAATATCGACTATTATGATGACCTCTGACCCTGAGAAGCTGGAGATGAATGCTGCGAACTGTACTATGTGCAACTATTAACTTTAACAGCTAACAGAGAGACCGAGAACTGATCATTATTTAAAAAGAGGCTATTTTTGTACTAGGCACTTGGACATCGCGATTCGGATCGGGGTTTGGAGTTGCGCGGGCGGGTTTGAGTTGACATTTTGGGAGGACAGGATATCGTGCTGTTGCATGGAGATCTACAATTAACGTTTTGGTTTTTGTATTTTGACTCTCTGCATATTCAACACCAAGTACCACGAAACGAAGAGAGTAGTGGTCTGGACAAATGGCGGGAAAAAAACAAACAATTATAATAATAAGGAGGAGCCATTTCTATTAAGGGTCTATAACCTTCTGCACTTCTTCGGGACCCTTTTTAATTTGTAAACTAGTGCATGAAGGAACTGTCTTCAGAATATATCCTTTCCCTATTATGGTATTTCCTCATTAATATGAAGACATATCAAGCTGAACTGCACTCCTCACTGCATATCCGCACATCCTGGGGCTTTGCTGAACCAGACAGTGGCCTCAAAGTTTCCCTACTAAGGGCAAGAATTAGCTGGACGTTTTCATCATCATTATCATCATCATCATCATCATCACTGGCATTACCCTCCCTCATCATAATCATTTTTCTGATTACTGTTATTCCTCTAATTTGAATGCAGTAGAAAATCAGTTCAGTTTGTTTTCTCTTTGGTCCCCTTCTTTTCTGTCTCTGTTTCTTTATTTAATTTTTTTTTTTACCTGCTCTGTCTCTTGGATGCTGGCCTTCGTTCCAATATAAAGGAGGGAACATTGAATGGATGCTGGATTGACAGCGGTCAGTAAGAGAAGAAAAAGAAAAGATGACAAAATGAACTCTCTGAAATGCAGATATATGAGCCATATGCTTCACTGTGGGAGGCTTTGTGTCGATCTGCTGCATATTTCAGTGCACAGATGCAATACGCACCTCTGGTGAAGATATCTCTGCAATGGCAGCTCACAAAGCTTCTCGTTGTCTTTTTCTCCATGTGAAACAACAGACAAACTGCGGTATAAATCACAAAACTAGATCACAATGCATAGTAGCATTATATATTTAGCTGATTTTATTGTCTGAAATATTTTACATACCCACGTTTAACCATTTATTAATTTACATCTGTAATCATTCTTCTGAATGATATGTTTTTTGTTTTAGAATTTGTTTATCTTGATTTTTTTTTTCATGTCTTTATGCTATTGCCTCATTACTTCTCTTTCCCTCCTCTCTTCTATCCTGTTTAAAGAAGTTCACTGCTAGAGTGAAAAAGTCACAGAGGTTCTTGACTAAATGGAGCATCTGCATGCCCGCAGCAAACTAATGTGTGACACTGTGCTTTAATGAGTAAAACCCCAATCATCAGTCGTTTGCGTGTGCGCTGCACTGCTTTATGTACATGCTTCATATACATTATAGGCCTCAGGATAGTGAGCGAGGGCCATCTGGTGGATGTATGTGTGCTTTGTGTAACTGGAGTGTTCAGTCACCTTTTAGTGTTTAGGGAGAGTCTCAGATCAGTGTTGTGAGGTATCTTTTTTTTTTAGTTGAACTAGCAGGTTATTTAGCCTTTGAAAGACAAAACACAGTAACTACACCACACAAGCATAGTTGAGTCAAACCCATCCAACACGCAACAGATTATAGTCTTAAGAGAGCTGCTTTTGCTCATTTTGCAGTTAAGCATTTACTGTGTTTTGTCTTTGAATGGCAGCGAGTCAAATTATCCGACGCAGATTTTTAATTACTTTAAAAAATGTGTGCAACAAGGCACCTTGTACAAACAAATGCAAGTATGCATTATTAATAATCTTAAATTCAGACAAATGACCCGGTACATTTAGAGGGAGAGAAAGAGGAAGAATAAAATGCCGGTATGATTCAAGTCCAGCCAAAACACTGTTTTATTTCTCACCTTGTGTCTCCTCCATTTCCTTATCCTCCTCTTCGTCATCTCTCTTTTTGTTTCCTTTCTGTCTGTTTTTTTATGCTCTTTATGAGGGTGTATAGTTCAGGTCTTAATGATATGTACAGTTTTGAAGGTTGACTTTGTAATTTCCACATGCATGGATTTCTATTGCGAGCAATAAGGAAATTATAAGTCTGTGTTTTGATAAGAAAATGTATTTTAACAGAGGTTTATGTACATGTTTGTTGATACCAGTGTGTACATATGGATGTGTATATTCATATGCACATGCATATTAATGATTTGCATGAAACAAATGTACAAACGTTTTTTGTTTTTTTCCATTGATGTTTTGCTACCGATCTGTCATTTTTGACTTGATTGCTGTGGGGTGGGCGGGGCTTAGTTTTGCATGCTTAGATGCTTTTGGGTGGCAGAGACCATTACAACTGTTGTACTGAATGTGGGGTTTTCGAATGTACCTGTTTAAGTTTTCTTTTCTTTGTTAGACATCAAAAGCATTGCAGATTGTCATTTTATGATTTATTCTTTTTCATCTTTTCACAGAGAACTATTCTGAAAGCCCAGTGCTTATCAGATATATGCAAAAAGAAGCAGTAACTGTGAACTAAGACTAAGACTAGAACAGAAAATCCACTTCTTCCTTCACAAATACATTCCCAGACGAACACCTGAGCCCCCGAACCAGTTTCAGCTCCCATACAAGTGCATTTTAGTTTGTATTCTCATCTCATGGCATCATCAATCTTGTTTGATCATCTTAGTTCTTGCATTATTGAAGAGCAGATTAGTTGTTTTCCTCCCCCCTTGCTGTTGTCTTAACCTCAGCTCTAGCCCCCTCTGCTGGTTTTACGGGGGATGACGTAGCATTCGCTGTTGTAGATCATTAGCACTCTTTTGTCACTTTAGAGGCTAAGAATACCTCATTTTAGCCCTTAACGTTTACCTGTTATATTTAAGGTTAAAGAAAAGACTCTTTAGGCATTTCTTTGAACAGACTCAGACCAGAAGGAGTGATTTCCTGTTCGCTAAACACTGATCAGAGCAGAGAGAAAAAAGCTAATGCTAACAAGTCTGCTCACTGCAGCAATGCATGTTTCCACACATTCAAGATAGCTAGCACTTAGCATCCCTCAGTGCATTTTGTGGTTTTGCTGTGTGTAGTCTATCTGTTTAAGGCATAGTCAGGGTGAACAGAGTGGATGGGGCAGCTCCACTTTTATCCCTTTATCTCATTTGTGAGGTTACCATGTGGAAAGAGACAGGCCTGCCACTAGTTAGCTTAGTAAGTGAATGCCCTGGTTAAAGCAGAGGCTGCATGCGATCACGGAGGACAGTGTAAATAATTCTCTGCATGCGGAGTTAACAGCACAGAAACTATCGTTCGATTCAAACGTGGCATTCGAAATAGGGAGAGCAGGTCGAGCTCAAACGGTTTAGCGACATTATCCAGAATCCTCTCTGTTTCTGACTTACGCTCCCCTGTCACTACTCAGGTAAATCTCTTTTTGTTTGTCTATACCAGTGCTTCCAAAATGATGTCATTCGAAACAAAGAGAGAGGCAGATGAGAACACCCTGCATACGCATGCATTTTGTGTAAATATGAAATAATCATGTTTGATCCCAACGTTCATTCCAGGTCTTCCTTTTCCACAGTGTCCTTCTCGCCCTCCATTTCATCATTTCATCCATCCCTTTCATTCATTCCCAACTCTTACTGCTTCCAAATAACAACCAAAAAGCCCGGATGACATTATGAGAAACTGAGGAAAAAATTCTGAGTGAATTGTTTAAAAAAACAACAACAAAAAAAACTTTTCAGTGACGGTCTGCCAAAAGTGGATTGCAAAAAAAAAAAAAAAAATCCTTTATGTGAAATCAGGACACAACCAAATTCAGGAGATGAAAGCATGAGGGTCAGATGGACAGATTGTGTGTTTGGGGAACAGAGTTTTGGGAGGATTGTCAACAAATGAAGAAAGGCGTCGTGAAATGGAGGACAGTTTGGGGAAGAAAGAAAAAAAGCAAAGAGAGGAGGAAGGGAGCTGAACGCTTCTCAGTGTAAGAATGTGCGTATGGCGTTCTGTGCGTCACACTGCGTGTTTTCATGTGATGTGCCTGACTGTGTGCTTAGTGTTTTGATTTCCTTTGTGTGACACTTTGTTTTCCCGCTCTTCTCATGTTTGGCGCTGTGCTCAAATGGTGCACTTGCTCTCTATTCCCTATGCCAGCTTCACTGTTTGGTAAAATATCAAAATAAGGGCACTTCATGGGGAATAGCGAGTCGTCTTGGGACGCACCCTCTGTGTGAGGAGGATAAACTGATGTACTGTGAGCTTTTGCTTGGTTCTGGTCCATCCTAGAGGGCTGACAAAATCAACGATTGTTAATTGACTGATGATTTTATTGACGTAGATTTGGAGATTTTGTGGCCCTCAACGACTGGAACTTTTTATTCAGCTTCGTGTGCGTGTTTGTTTTTGTGAGTGTGATTCCTAGAGTCTTGCATTTGTGTGTTTTGTTTTTTGAGCGCATGTTATGATGGGCTTTGCTATGAGTACACTTGGGTTTTTGGTTCGTTTCGTTTCTTTTTACATTGGTATTCAGGAGACTTCATGAGAATAACTGTTCCATGGACATCACTCCAAAACAAACAAAAAAAAAAGAAAAACAAAATTGTGTGTTTGGCTTCTTTAGCTTTGGCTCTCGCAGTTGCGCGGTCTGAAGCAACCGGCATCTGCGAAAGCCTCTAGCAGTGTGTAGCCTAGCTTTTAGTAAGTTTGTACTAAAGTGACGCGATGTGTGAAGCGATACTGATTTGTCTGTCCTCCGTTTTCCTATTCCCCTCTCTTTCTGTCTTTCTCTTTTCTTCCCTACAGTGCTGAGCTTCTGAACTGCCCCTTTTCTAAAGCTCCCCAACCGCAAAACCTGTCCAGAGGCAACCCCCGGGGTCAGCGCAGGATTAGAGACGGCGAAAGAGAGAAAATGAGAGATGAAAGGAGTGCTTCGCTAAAACGACTTGAAGAAAACATTGTAACGCTCATCACTCCATCACTAATTTTAACCCCCAACGTAGGTGCAATAAACTGACAATTTCACGTCCTGAGAGGATGTGGAACACATTCTTCTTACAGGGATGGCTGGCCTTGGAAAACGGGTGGGGTTCAGCATACAAACTGTAGTATGTCCTGACTCAACCTGGTGGAAATGGATGCAATTTTAAAGTGATGGGAACTATTTTTGTGGGGCTTTCCACCATGATAAATGCACCTGAAATGGACAAAAAAAACCTCGATCCAGTCTCAGATACACGTAATGTGTGGAAAAACACCCATCATGCCCTTCAACGCTATGCAATTCAAACACACGTTGACAGTCAATTTCATCAAGCGCTTCAATCGAACAGTTTATCAGCCAAACGTTTTCCGCTACTTTAACTTTTGGAGATCTTGCACGTGCTTTAAGTGAAAATAGACAGCGGCGCCATCGGCCTGCCATATTCCTATATCGTACTGTGTTTCCCCATTCATCTAATTGGAAATCTTGTTCAGAGTGTCCTTCTCAGGGCTCACAGAAAGGTGACTTTGTCCACTATGAAGAAAGGAGCGATAGCCTCTCTCTTTTCTCTCTCTCTTAGTTCAGCTCTCTGCATCTCAGCATTTCTGTTCCACTGTAGATGAACTGCATGGCATGAATGAAAAAAACAAACAAAGAAAAAACAAAAACAAAACAGAGAGAAAGATGGTAGAGATCATGCTGAGAGGAACAAGAGGAAACCGTAGATGGGACCGTCCTGTTTGCACAGTACAATATGGGTGACTCTGGATCAGTGGATGGGGTCACTTTCTTCACCTTCACGTGGGGAACAGAAAATACAACACAAGTGCATGATACCTGTTGAAGGACAGAGGGGTTTTTAAGTGGACTGGGTGAACTTTGAACAAAAGCTGAAAAAAAAAGAGAAAATAAAAAAATGCATTTTTCTCACTTTGTTTACCAGCATGACTAAACTGCATGACTTCTGCAAGCCCTGAACTCCAAATTAGAGGGCTTGAAATCACTAAACGCCGAAATCAAATGGAAACAATAAAAGTTTATGCTAAATGCTACTAAATTTAGGACAAAAAAAGAATATATTTAAAAAAAGAGAGGCTCTATATTTTGTTTTTAAATAAAAGAGAAAAAAGAATAATGTAAAAATATATAGGATTGCAAGATTCACAGTTTTGTTGGGTAAAAGATTAACAGACCCCACTGAGTCTAGCTGAATGATGAGACAAACTCCTTCAACTACTACTGCTCCCTCTCAAAAGCTTCAAGTGACATTTCTTCCCTTCTCTTTGTCCGCCGTTTCACCATTTACTTGAACTTTCCTGGCTCTCTGCTCTGCCCCTCACAGTCTCCCTCAGTCATGGCAGCACCACAGCTCCTCTGGACACCTCCGACACCTACGGAGCTCTTTTCTGTTGACAAGTCTGAAGAGTAAGGTGGAAGGGGATTTTAAGGTGAAGTTTTCTTTTTAAGCTCAGTCCTGATGGAAAGTTTTCGGCTCGATTTACGACGTTTGTTCTTTTTAGTTCAATTAAATCAAAGCTTTATCCGTCGGACCACTCTGATATCAGTCTAATTACTATTATTAGCGTTGCGTGTGAACTGCTGTGTCACGAGACCCTGAGCACTTACATCGCAAAGCACTATTATTCAATCAGGAAGCCATAATGTGAGAGTAGCGTCACCATATGAGCTCAAAGTTGCTCAGGAGAAACCTGAACGTGGGTTTTGTAGTCGCGTTGAGTTCGTTTAAAATGTTGACACTCTATTCTGTAGTCTTTTTCTGGCAGTACAGAGCATTGCAAGGTTTTTGACAAAATTTTGTTACAGTCAGTTGATATTTGTTTTATTTTGAAAGTTTCAAGATTTGCATATGCCGAGCACCCACTAAAACCAGCCATGCCATACCAAAATGGACTTCCTTTATTAACTTAGCAGCAGATTATTAGCATTATCCTGTGTGAGAGGAGGCCATGATTCCACCAGTGTCCCTTTTCAATCATAGACTACACGTGTGAGTGTTTGTTTAAAACTTTCGGTGTCGTCTTCAACAAGATACGAAGCATTGGTTGGTTAGCATAGTCTGGTTAGGTGTTGTTTAAGTTGATTTTAAGTGTTATCGAAATGACTGTGTTCTGTCAGCGCTCATCGTTCAGAATCAGATGTAAGCTTAGTTTATTAACTACCTATGCAACACCTAAGCAAGACCTTAGCAGCTCACACACACACACGCCATGTGCTCAGGCCAGCTGGCTGTGTCTGTTTACCGGTGCTGTGTGTCCAGGGAGGGAAAACGACACAGATGCAGCTCCATCACCACAAGAGCCAGCGTAACTGCTGACCGTGTAGTTGAACTCCATACGTTTGCAGCTGGTCCGAGTAGCTTGAAGGTGCGACAGACGTGTGCAGCTGCAGTAGCCATGTCACTTTCCTTAGCGGTGCACTGAATTCCCGCTCTCTTCTCGATTAGTACGTCAGGCCAGTTTTATGTTATTTGCAATGTCTTTCCTGCAGGCTTCACGGTGCAGGAAGACCCTCACGCACTTTTCACATATACGTTTATATGTAAGCATATATACTCATCTCAGGGGGTTCGTCGGACATCTGATGTGTTTTATTATGCGTGGTACTCGCTTCCAGGTTGCGTTTTGCTGTCTGGTTAAGATGACGTGTATCTCTCTGGTCGTTCATAAATCCGATTGGATGGTGTTTTGGAGCAATAATGATGGAGGGCCACTTTTTTGTCATTGCCGTCATCAGGCCATGTTCATCTCATCCCTAATAAGAAATCCAGTGTGCCTGAAACTGTTCCCTGAATGTGTACGCAAACCGGCCACATCAATTCGAGTCTCTCTCTCTGCGAATGCTTCCCGTGAGAGTCTGTCTAAGCGTGAATGAGACCGCAACCCCATCCAGATGGCTGACAGCTCAACATACCTTTACTTGAAACCCAAATACAAAACATATCAGAGAGGAGCAGAACAAAGCCAGAATCAGTCTTCACGCTTTCTCAACTTCCTGTTTGCATTCCCCCCACCCACCCCCCTTATCTGTTCCCTCTCCTTCTCTATTTTTGAGGAAGAAGCTTTTTTGCATCCCTTGTTCTTGTGTTTTTCTATCATATTGTTTGAAGTTGACTTATATTGCATGCATGGAATACAATGAGGACATAACTTGTGAATAATTTGTGAATGGCCAGAATGAGGTAACCATCTCTTTCACCTGGGCTCTCTACTCTGCGACTTCTCTTTCTGAGATTATTAGAGAGGAAGAACGAGCATATGTTGTTTCTGGTTTCCCTCGCATCCCTTTTTCTTCAAAATGTAGCCATGCCAAATATAAGTTATGGCTAAACGCTAGCCATTCCTAAAGACTCTGTGTTCCATTCACGTATATATTTGTATATTGTTTTTAAGATGATATTTATCTGTATATATTTATCTGTAGAGAATATTCATGAGAGCTTCCACAGACTCAGAGCTGAACAGATGCAGCAGATGTCAACAAAAAAAACGGCCTGCGGGAACTCGGTTTTCGCATTTATTCGAGTATATTTTGTCCCAATATGCACTACCTGTCCTTTTCTACTTTAATTACTTAATGTAGCTTGTTTAAAGGGGGAATTCATTGCACTATCACAGCAAATGGAGCTGCTGTGTCTGCTGCTGAGCGTAAGCCCATACACCCCCCTGAGTTCAGAAACAGGGACAGCGAGAAAGAGAGAGAGAGTTAGAAAGAGAGGCCAGCGAGAAAGAGAAGGTTCCTAAAAGAAACGGATGAGTTCTATGCTACTAAGATTGATGCTGGATACAATTTTATTGTCATACAAAAAAAATGGGGAAAAAATATCAAGAACTGTATAAAATATATTTCAATGGAATGTTTATTATTTACCTTTTATATTTTTAAAATGTATAAAGAAAAAAATTATTCAACTGTAATAATTTAACAGAGTTTGTGAACACTGAGACTTAAAAATGTTATATTACTAAAAGTATGGAAGTTTGACCGTGAATGCTAACCTACCTGATCAATTCTTCTCCATTACAGATAGGAAAAAAAATACAAAACAATTAGAAAAATGAAAACCAATTTAAAAAGAAAAAGTTATCAAAAAGTCAATAAAAATGTTAAAAGCTCATGCCAAAATTTTCAACATGTGTCCTGTGTGATTCTTCAAATGTTTGTTGTGATTTCGTCATGTTTCTTTAAGAGTTAGTGTAATTGCTAAGGTAATTCATTTATTATGCTAGCATTGTGTTTCTAAATGATCCATGCATGGGTATTTTTAGAGTACATATAATTGCAGGACAAACATTTCCTCACCCCCTTGTCGCCCAAGATGTTCAGAACTTTCTTTCTTTAGTCGAAAAGTAATTACATTTTTTGTGGAAAACTTTTGTAAGGATCCGCCTTTTTTCGACGGATACGTGTTTTACTTTCCGGAACTACAGAGAAAAGCTCCTAGGCTAATTTTAACTCCTGGTTTTAGGTTTAAGTTATAGTTTTACTATTTTTAATTTTACTGGTACTTTTATTTTTAAGATTACCTCGGTTTTGATCTGACTCCATTTTTAATAATTATTACATTTAGATTGCAATACTAAACTTAGGTTTGATTGCTGGTTTTGAATTGA
>JAUMHR010000048.1:2744558-2757646 GCA_032361145.1 Enteromius fasciolatus | reverse complement strand
CAGAAGTAATACATGCATTTAAATCAAAATATTGACTTAAATAACAAACTATTGCAGATTTATTTATGCATATAGAAACAATATATGTTTTTGTGCAAATATTAATTAAAATTAGATTTCTTTTTTTTTTAATTGAGAGCATGTGGACACAGCACAGTTTTTTTGGCATTGTTCTTTGCACAATCACCACGGATTCTGTTAAACAATATTATTTAGGCTCATGGCTTGAAGAACACAATTTTTCACCTGCTCGATGGATTAGGGGACCAGTTATGAACATAAGTGAAAACACTTCTAAAACAGTGTGATGAGCCAGTCAGTTTGTGACTGAACCTGTACTTCCAGTCATGTGACTTTGTGCTGAATTTTACAGCTACCTCACTTTCACTCTATTTCGGCTGGTGTTGCATTTTTTTGTTTTCTTAGAGATTTTTTTATTATTTTTTGGCTCTCAATAAGGTATTATGTACCTGCTCCTGCATCCTCTGCAGCCTCCTCTGCTTCTCACAAATCAACAAGACGATGAAGAAAAAAGGAAAACATAGGTGATTATCAATTCTGCATCCAAGAGAGCATGCAAGGACAATCAAGGAAGAGTAAGAGAAGTGTTTGCAAAGGATCATGTAAGTGCACACCATTTGTTAGGGCTATACGCCAACAGCAACATGAGATCAGTCTGTAATAATAACCCTTCCAGGAAAAGGCATTGTGAAAAGCCTAAGCACCCAATGAGACTCATGCATAGCTTTGTGAAACAGACTGAAGCTCAGAAGGGCCTCGAGAGACATCTATAACTGGCCTCTAGGTACACATTACGCCAAGGGTTTACTGATAATCACTAAAGCAAAAGTTTTAGAGGCCAATAAAAAATTCTACTCACCCTCTGCTTGTTCACTAAGAGGCCATATAGGAAAAGAAAATAAAAGAAAAAAGGAATGAGTAAGTGAAAGTAAAAGTTTTTCTTAAAAAATAGTGAATTACTCACTCATATTCCTCCTCTACGTCAGACATGGTGAAACTGGATGAAAGAATGAGGAAGAGAGAGTGATAGTGAGACAGACAGAGGAAAAACAGCACATTCACATAGTTTAACATTTTGTAATAGCTTTAGAAAGAGGATGAGAGAGCAGAAGAGAGTGACAAAGCCAAAGTAGCATCAGATCTAAATTGTTCCATTGTCCGAAAGTGCTGACATCTGATTGAATGCTTCATATGAAGACTGATGGGGTGAGAACAGCTGGGAATGCACAAAGACAAAGACAGGGTCAGATACGATTTCTGACACTTTCTTCGTTCTGTCCATACTACAGACTCAGACATGATCTTTTCTCATTTTGTTCTCTGAGAACGAGAAGCGCATCATTCTGTTTTGTACAGCTGTAAACTAAACGGGCAAGGCTGCAAATGGCAGTGAAGCCAGCTGTGCTTGTTTTCTACAGTTAGAGACAGGCGTACACTGTTTTTTTGCAGTCATTAACATTGTGCTGTCAGATTTCTTTCTTTATGCCTCATCACTCACATCAGTGTCATATCATAACTGCTATCTGAAAAAATGTTATAGCTGCAGTGTCATCGGCAGAGAGAATTTATGAGGCATGTAGCTGTCACCACCCCCTTCTTGTACTTTACTGTCTCTGAACAAAGGCTTGCAAGCACATGCAGTGCCCATCTAAAACCAGCGTCCTTTCAACAGTTCGCCCCGGTGCTGCTTTGCTAATGAGATACTCAGCATCTAAAGGGCACGAGTCTGGCAAATTCTGCACGAAAGGATCGAGTTACAGGATGCCCTTCGCTCTGGATCAACCCAAGTAGGGATAAACGCAAGAGACAACAGGATGAGAAAGTGGCAGACAGAGAGGGCGTTTGAGGGGCATGCAAGGTTATGGGAGATCATACCGGCATTAAGCACGCAATTCTGACGGGATAATTTTAGCCAAGGATACAGGGGGAGATTATGAGTTACAGCGGTTCTTTATTGCTTTGAAAGTAAATTTGATCAAGGAAAAAAAAAATCAAACGCTACACAAATCAGTGCACACTACTTATGCCAGAAAAATATATGCAGGTTATGACCATCATTGGTGAACTACAGACTGTTTTGCATTTAATTACTTAATTACATTCATTTTTAAGTCCTTAATAAGCACACGTCTAGTAAAGGATAATAAAACACAATAATGGATAAATAACTTTATTAAGTTGCAGCTGCTCACAAAACCTTCCTGAATATCACTGCAAATTCAATTCCTTTTCTGCAGATGGAAATAACTGAACATGCTATTGTTTGAGAAGTTACAAAGACGTACCTTTTGGTGACGGTAGGATGGGTTCACTGTGGATGTACACAAAGGATGAGAGGAGAGTCCCCGTGAATTATGAGAGTTTTGTTATGTGGAACAATGACTCGTTTTTATATGAGGACAGGGACAGATGGAGGGTGTTAGCAGCTACGGCATAGGACCATGGA
Organism: Enteromius fasciolatus; assembly: GCA_032361145.1. NCBI lineage: Eukaryota > Metazoa > Chordata > Actinopteri > Cypriniformes > Cyprinidae > Enteromius > Enteromius fasciolatus. The sequence continues at coordinate 2,755,179 of JAUMHR010000048.1, read as the reverse complement.
TGGATTAGAAATGAACCCTGGGACAGAAAGATGACCACCACGAGGGATTAGGGGAGACAGGGGGAATGACCTCACACAACAAACACAGATATAATAAGAGATAAAAAAAAGAAGCCAAAGGGACAGTTGGAAACAAAAATAGCACAGGGGATTTAGACACAATTCTTCCTAGAAGACATATTTTCTATTCAGCATAATGTAAAACAAGATGATGGCTAAAACAACTTATAAATGATAAACAGATGAGCTCTAGATATCTCTTTTTTTAATTCAGATAATTGTTTCACTTTTTACAGATTCCATTAACTATAAGTAAGCATGTCAGTTCATTCTTATTAGTTTGCTACATGTCTACTAACTCTCAGAGTACACTGTAGCTTTAGGGTGAGTAGAATAAGTTAAAGTTACACTTTCAAAGTTTGTCATAGTATGTTGTTTGTTGTGGACCCATCAACATAAAGTTTGAGAAGTTGTTAGACAGTCTACCAATACTCTAATAACTGCTATTGTATCTGCAAAATGACATAATGTGAGTAGTGTCTAAACTGGACTATCCCATATGATTAGCCAAAATACCATCCCTGCAGATAGTTGACTGAAGTTCTATTGGATAGCAAAGTTGCTGATTTATGAATCAAAGACAACATGTTCAGTTTGCACAATTGTCACCTTGTTGGGAAACTACTTGGCCTTTGCTGACTGAATAGCAATACAACACTTTAGTAGATAATGCTTTGGTTGTTTTGTTGTAAAAGGAAACCAGGAGATTACAATAACTTTGAGACTTCAAATCGACACCTTATTTTCTTTCTGCAGATGAATCAACATGACAATTTTACATTTTTATAGTAAATTTTTTTTTTGCAAATAAAGAACCTTTATTTATTTTTTATGACATGTCATTTCTTGAATCAGTATTCGATTCATAGCCTTTCCATGGTCTGTTTAGGTCACTTACAGATTTTTTAAATTACATAGTGGACATTTATTCTAATATTAATTTCATTTATTGCAGTTCAGTGGTTCTTCAGAGTTTCTCTAGACTGTGTAAAGAAAATTGGGAGGAATTTTAGGCTGGTTTGGATATCGCTGCCTGAATGGTGACTTCAATCATCAGTCTACATCTACATGTCAACATGTCTAGACATTTCCTTCTCCATTGTAAAAAGTGCCGATAATTGTTGATTTTAGATAACCAGTATACTTTGATATACAGTGATTTTCAAGCCATACCTCAAGTACACATTTTTTATTTTCCCATGTGACTTCACTAGAACGTGCAGTATTTGCTTCTATTTACATTGCATTGGGTTTTATCAAACCACCAACAAAGTTATTGATTAAGGAAAACAAAACAAAACACGCAAATGGTATTTTCTGTGAGACTACACCAAATATTGAGCCTCTGCACTCCTCAGTAGACAGAATGACCTTCAACAAAGACTTAATATAACTGACGTTCTTCTCTCTTTGCTGTTTAAAGAACAATTCTTAAGACTCTTTGGCAGAGGCCCTCTAGCAGAGGACAACGATAGAAACACTGTCAGAAATGTACCTCTAAAAAAGAATATATAATTATTATTTCATTTGTTTATATATTCAATCTTTATATAATTGCTACTGATTAAATTTTATTTAAGAGAAACACGCATAGCACTTTCTGTATACAAAACTAAGTTTATTATGAAATAATAGCCTTGCGATAGTTTTCATGAAGACACTACTGGCATGGTCACTGTGAGCGTCTGAAAAGAAAACAGGAGAAGACTGTATGAGACGTTCTGCAGATCCACACCAGAACCAATATAATGGGTCAAAGAGTGGTCATTGCATGCTGTTTAAAAGACGACGATACAAAAAGCCTTGAAATGGCCAAAAGCTATCCTGACAAGAGCTCACCTGTGTGTTTGTGTTAAACTGGGCCACACTGTTTTCTTGGTCAATAAGTAGGGGAAAGAAAATATCCAAGTGGAAAAGAGATGGTCGAGCAATCAGCACTAGTCTGTCTTCTCCCAAATCCAGAACAAGAGCGCGAGCAGACATCTAGTAAAGAAGACGGGAAAGTCTAAACTCTCATATTTTGCGTTAACATGTAGTTGAGCATAGTCCAAAACCAGGTCTCTGTTACTCACCACTCCAGGAAGCAGGATCTCAGCAATCAGATGCTCTGCTTTTCCACTTGGGGGCTCCACTAATAAACTGAACTCTGGACTGGCACTAATAAATCACACAGTCAAGGTATAAGTTATTAAGATGCAGGTCAAGTTCTGCCTCACAATAATCCATTTTTCACATCACGCTGCGCATAACAAATGGCTCATTAATAAGTCTTTGCACACATCTCTGGGTTGCCAAACATAATTGAAAGCAAAGCACAAAAAGGGCACGGACATGAAACTACTTACAAATGAATTTAAAAAAATCTCTCAAATGAACATACCATTCGGTTGAAGAAGCCAAGGAGTCAGATTCCCTGTGCACAGAGAACAAAGTGATTAGAGGAGCTCCATTCAGGCTATAGCTACTCAGCAGGTCAACAATCAGAATGGGATCATGTACACAAAAAAACATTGAGCCACAGATGGACCACACACACGGACAACTCACACACACAACACACATGTGCACAGTAACAGACAGTGTCACTGGTAAACAGGAAACGGTCCAGGCAGTTCTGTGAAAGAGATTTTACATTAGTAAAATGTGTTAAACAGTAAATAAAATCTTACCGGTAGATGAAAGCATAATTATAAGATAAAATATTGAAGAACACAAGGGGCTTGTGATGTGAGATAATTATTATCCATAATGGAATTCTTTAACAGCTGAGCTGTAATTATTCCATTTACGCACTAACAGACAATGATGACTACTACATCAATCAACGCCAAAGTATAGTATAGAAATCCCACCCCATCTTTCAGGCACACCTACATAGTTGGTGTCATGTATGAACAACTATTTATTTTGTTACAATGCTGTATAACCCAACTTGTTTGAACACTGCCAGAGGGCCTTCTGTTGTAAGAAAGCTGTAACTGAAAACTTTGCCATTTAGAAGTCTTAAAGGGGCAATTACAAGCATTTAATAATAAAAACTTGTACACCTCTCTGTGTCTGTATTTTTAACACGTGAAGCCATTTTCCCTAATAAGAGTGACAGGTTCTTTCTTGCTGTAGCCCCGGAGGCCTAACTGTTATTTCCTTAGCATGTAATGAAGTGTTGATTAAGTTTGATTTAAGTTCTGGAAATATTACGCTCCATTTCAAATAAACACTTCCGTGTAGCTGCTGAACACAGCAGAACAGATTGAAACAACAAGTAGACAAAAGCTAACTCCAGCAATTATATATCCTCGTTATTTTTACCGCCATGGAAAAGTGGCAGTACGCTGTGAAAATAAACATGGCGGCTGCAAACGGTAACAAAACGCTTTGAGCAAAATTCCTTCCTTTGCAATATTGATACAGACCCTTTCAGTTGTCTTTTCCTGTGATCAGAGACAAAATTACGATTTTTCAATACACATTCTCAAATACTCATTTTCTGCAGTATTGATTGTTTTCGCATGACGTCACACTCTTATAGGAACGAAACTTTGCTCTACTGACTGCCAGTTATTTTTATTTAGCAGTAATGTAGTAGAGCGCAGATATTTAAAAATGAAATCTAATAAACACCTCACTGTTCACGTACATTTTGGACAGGAAAGCAGATGAAGCCAGAATATAAACACAACGTGCGAAGTTTCACATTCGGTGGTCTTAGGAACGATCCCCATTACTTTATGTGCTGTAAGTTCAACATTCACTTTCTTTGTGTAATACAATGACATTTGTAGGCGCAGCACTGCTTTGTGTACAGAGTAACTGAAGTATTACTGCTGTCCCAGTGATACGTGCCTTTGTCAAAACCTTTTATTGTTAAAACGTAAACTGTTAACAGTTAAGTTGTTTTAAATCACTGTTTTACTGTAATTTGAGAGTTTAATATGTTACCTTAGACACCGGTGTTAACTTACTGTAGTTCCATTCTGAACAGCATCTAGATTTTCTATAACAATTAAATTACTGATTCCAATCAATTAGTAGGCTTCTGTCTAAATGAGTATTTTTGATATTTCTTCTCACAACTTGACTGAGCACCACGCCAGTCACTCCAAAGAAATAAACAGGAACTCACTTTGAGTCAATTTCCTGGATAACTGGCTTGCTCTTGGTACGAATGTTTTGTTCTGCGATGGAGCCCATTAACTTCCTGTTCTTCAAAATTTTAAAATCTGAAAAAAAAAAAAGGAAATCATAGGATCAGTGGACATGGCATGGAACAGGCGTTTAATGGTGGCTTGGCCAAAATGTTTAAACTACAGATAAGGGGGAAAATGTCCCTAGACAATTAAGCTAGACTTTTTATGGCTGAGGCTGACACAATTTAAGTGAAAAGTGAAATTTTCCAATCTCCCCCAACAGCCAAAAAAGAAAGCAACAATGACTTTGTCATGATATTGCAGCTTCACCCTTTAATGAGGTTTTTTTTTCATTGCAATTGTTGTGTTAACACACATGTGTAGTCTGTGTAGATAAATGGCGAAAAGCAGCTTCTGTTCCAACTCTCAGTGTAAAGATTTTTTTGTTGATGTTAAAGAAACTGGTTAAATTTAAGTAGCTAACATATAAAGAACACACAGAAAAGTATTTCCAGGCAGCTAATTTTGTCCCTTGGTGGAAAAGTTCATTTTTGACCAGAATAATGCATTTCAGATATGCTCTACTTCATCTGACCTCTGCTCAACTCAAGGTTGTACTTGTTTTCCAGTCCCTCCAAAGAAACCGCAATAAGAAACTGCTGGAACAGGGTGTCTCTCTGTTGGGTACAAACAGACACAGTGATAAGCATGAATGCAGTCACATATTTGTGAGATAATGTCAGTACATACTATCACATACAAGACACACACCTGACATTTCTGGAAGAACTCATCGTTGACCACGACATCATACACAGTACAGCCTTGAGAGCCTGGCAAACATACGACCTTAAATGCATTTATTTATTTGAATTGGATAATTTCTTATCATTATATATGGCAGTCCTTATATAGTTTGTCCTTATCATTATATCCATTACTGTATAAGGTTGGTGTCGCCACTCTGCATCAAAACAATACATTTTGTTTGTTTTATGTAAGTAATAAAAAAAGGAGAATGGAGTGAATTTGAAAATGTGAATGCCTCTCACTGTTGTCCACTTCTGTATGCGGCTCGCCAAGACTCATGGGTACTCTGTAACTTGTCGGGTCCTCTGACTCCAGTAGTTCCACGAGCGCTTCCTGGGACAGATGAGGAGGGGGCGGCACTGCTTGTGACTGACAGATATTCAGAAAGACCTTCTGTTTGTCTGACATTGAGGAGGTCTTCACACACATGCCTGGCATCAAGAGGGTAAATTCAGACAAGTTTCATCACACAATATACATGCACATAACAATCACCAATGTCTCAAAATATAATGGTCCAGACCAAGTGTTTGTAAAATATCAGACTAACCTGGTTGTGGACGGATGACTTTAGAAGGGGGAGTTTCACTTTGCACTTTTCCCATGGTCTGTAAGTTTGGACAAAAACAGTTGGGTTTAGTGCCAACAGGACGGGAAATGTAATTTACAGCTTCAGAGATATACATTTGCATTTGTTAGATGCCTTTATCCAAAGGGATTCATGACACAGGATGGGAAAAGAAAGAAAACAATTGGAAAATAACTGAAAAAATTAAAAAAATACTCAATACATACAGGTACAATGTACAAAGACAGACAGTGGATGCATTAAACACAAACAGAATGAACATATGAACATATATTGTCTGTATAATAATGTTTAGGATGCACAGTTTTTAATCGATTTACAGTTAGGAGACGTTGATGCTAGTTGTGAAAATTAGTGCCAGTCTGTACATTTAAGCTGACTGATTTAATAGATATTTAATAATTGCATAGTGTATGATGGTCACACATTGTAAGTTTGTGATCAGATCGACAAGTCTGGAAGTGTGTGATGGCCAATTTTTCTAAATGGTCCTCACTGCAGAACACAACATCCAGGAGGCGAGGATGGTACCAGATCCAACTCCTCCCACATTATTACATTAACCTTAACCTGCCTGTCTCAACTCCCCTCCCTGACCCCTAAACCTAGTGCAAAACACATTTATTAAAGGAAATAGAAGTGAAATAGTATTCCAATAAAATGCACAGCTGTCCCAGCAATTTATAAGATCGTACTATGGTCAAAACTTGTTCAGACTACTATATAAATATATAACCTTTCTGTCTGGGATAGTGTATCCAAAACTAAAACATTTCCTTTCTACAATCTGAAACTAGCTATCTCAGGCATAACTTGTATTTTAATTCGTCAATGGTGACTGTCACAGTCCTCCTAAATCCCTAATCAACTTGTGTTTTGTAAAAGAGTCAGTCAATGCATGTCTGTGACAAAATAAAGACTAGAACATTATCATAGCATTTTCATTTTCGAGTGAACTAATGTTATATCCTTAAATGTGCATTTCTGTTGCATTGTGTGCATGAAACCTTTTACTTTACACTCGATTACACCGCTTCGAAAACACATGTCATATATAAGGCTAACATAACATGTATCATTTTAGCTGAGAAGTGTCAAAGCGATTACCTGGCGCAGAAGTTGTTGATACAGCTCTTCCTGCTGTTCAACGCCGAGGAGAGACGCGTCTGTTTCCATGACTACGCACGAGGTGCTACAAGCCAACTTAGCACGTTTTATAATACCACCCAAATTTGAAGTGTGTAGTCTGAACAGCTAATGTTAACTTATATATCCACAGTGTCACGGACTGAACAGACACAGCCGCGCATGCTAACTGCTAACATATGTAAGCTAAGCGCTGACCAATGTAAAACACGCGAATATAAAAGCGGGCTGCTTGTTTACAGAATGATAGAAGTTACTCACTGAGAGATTTAGACATGCAATGAAATGTATGCAATAAACATAAAATCGGCATGTGCTGTTCAACATGAGGTTGGAAGAGCCTTATTCTTGTGGCTGTCAAAATAAAAGTACCTTACTTAGACCCACTGAAAGTTGCGCAAGCAAAGGTGTGTGCCTTGCTAGATGTGACAAACTCAAAAAATACTGTAATAATATCCCAGTCTACCCAATAGTCTGTGGGATAGCCCAAGGGTTATGTGCTATACTCTGCTCGCTCTTTCATTCATTGATACAATATTAGAGCTTCAGTATTAGTCGGTATGTGCTCAACGGTGTTTTAATGGTGACTTTTGTGAATAATTTATTTGAATAATTTAAGCAAAGACATGTTATCGTTATGATTATGTGGGGTGAATAGAAATGATGAATCATGTTCAGGGGCAATAGAAGTGATTAGTGTTTCCTCAATAACTTGTGACGTGGGTTGTCTTCATACATCAGTTTATAGGTTTGTTAAAAGAGAGTCACCCGGGTATTTGATTGGACTAACCATAGAGAATTAATGAACGCACTGAATTTGAAGTATTTATTGTAAGCGTTTGTGTTTCAGGACTAGCACGGCTATTCTATTTTTATTATGGTGATTTACAATATAGTGATTTTTCTTTTGCTTTGTTTTTTTTCTTCTTTTCGTCCTTCTTGATTTCATGCCAGCTGCCAGGGGCCTGTACCATGAAGGTGGCTAAACAAAGTTAGAGTTACAGGATTAGTTTTGGGTTGACAAATACAAACCGATGCAATCAGGCATTATTGGTACCATGATGAAGCTCATCAACTTTCTTTGTTAACCCAGACTTGATCCTGAGTTACAGTTTTTTCCAGGCGCTAGGATACATTTCTCGATGGACTACTTAGTTCACGTTTGCAAAACTCTTCACACAATTCTCCTAACCGACTTTCAGCTTGGCAAAGCAGTTCATTTCACATTCAAAATGCACTACAACTACCAAAACACTTTATTCAGGTCTCAAATAAACTCATTCTTCCACACACACTAGCAAAGGTTGACAGCCGACAAAGACACTTTGTCACCCACAAAACAATGAGCTAAAAAACACTAACAACATGCAGCATGACACAGTGTCTCCTTGTGAAAAACAAGGACACATCTCTGTTTATAATTGCTATATATATTGTTAATAACTGCAATATATTTTACTGGAATGAATCAGACAAGATGCAGAATTCATCAATATTTTATGTTGTTTGTTTATTTTTTATTTTTTGCACTAAGTAATTCTAAAATACAGGAATTTGTATACACATCATCCACTGATACAGATACAATAGTAATGCTAATCTATAAAAATTCAACAGCAATAAAATAGTGAATAGTGAATTTTGTATTATTCAGTTTTGCATTATGTTATTGTTTTGAACATAAGTTTAACAGTTTTGAAAACAGTATGTAAGCACGTGCAAAATGTGCTGTACGTACAAAGATTTTTGGCAGTTGTTGTGTCTGAGTGAGAAAAGAATTCATGAAATTTGAGAGATGTAGTCATTGAATGCATTTTGTGCCAAAACAATGATAATTGATCCTCAGTTTAGCCCACAAACATGAGTTTCTCTGTTGTGGGTGTGTCCTAGAATCAATGCGCAAACAAATGGAAGGGAAAATATTAGTGCATACTCCTCAAATCGCTACTTGTTTACATTTTTTTTACAATTGCTATGACAGTTTTTTCAAAACATTTAACAAGTGTTCTAAACTCTTAACACACCAACACACCTAAAACACACAATTGGCAAAACAATTAATGTCATGCTCAAAATCACACATTGTAAACTAAACCCCAAAACTAATTTTCAAAATACAAAATAGTGTGACCGCCGTGTGAATCTGCATTGCATCAGTCCAATGGAAAGCACGGTGTCATGGGCAGGTGATGTCAGAGACCAGAAAGCTATAAATACACGCGAGGTAAGACCGGTGTTGTGCCGAATTTTGATGTACCAGTCGGAGAGCGAAGTGATCGAGATATCGTCCTCACTCACAGGAAACGGCTAGGGTTAAGATTAAACTCCAAGGAGGCGTTATCTAGGCGTAATATGGAATTCAACCACAAGGGATTTTCCCCGAGGGGAAGTCAGTCCCACATGATCAAGGTCTCTCGGTGATGTGTGTGAGCCTTAGACGTGTGGACAAATCCTTGGTTTCTCAACCGGGGTGGGTGACTTGCTGGCCCTCTCTGTGGTCTTTTTTAGACTTTGTGCCCAGCTTGGCGAAAGCTTTCCTGTACCCTTGAGTGGGTTACAGCTCTAAGATCCCCACCACGGCCCATCATACTTTAGGCGTTTTATCCTCCTCCCTTCGGGGATTCAGACCACGAGAAGCTTATGTGTCCAGTTTGAGTGCTGGACGCATACATCCATAGACCAATTGTTCGCGTGCATTGGTCCGCTGAGGAAAGGATGCCCTGCTGCTAAGCGCACTATTGGATTGTCAAGACAACCACGGCTTCATTGAGTCCTCTGGTCTCTGGGGTTTAGTTTACAATGTGTGATTTTGAGCATGACATTAAACATTTTGCCAATTGTGTGTTTTGGGTGTGTTAAGAGTTTAGAAAACTTGTTACAGTTTTTGCCTATTGCTTACACACTAAAAATTCATGCAAACTCCACCCACTGGAACAGTTTTTTACAGGAACCGAATATTATAATAATATAATATTTTGACTGCCTGCCAAATTATGACTCCCCTTGTTGAAATCAATACTAATCCTAACTCCACACCTAACACTAATGTTGCGTTCCAGGCAGGTTTTTGAGCCCATAAGTCACTTATGTAAGATAGAGGTTCACAACTACCTACAACACCATTTAATACATCAGTCAACTGATGCATTTACCCAAAATATTAGCATTTACATTAGTTAACATTTATTGTGATCTTAAAATTATATTTAAAGGAAAATAAAATTTCACACCTCAGGGTCCCTCCCCCCACTTGGGGCCCTGGTAATTTAGTCCGACTTTTCACCCAACTACGACGCCTCTGTTTTATAGTCCTACATTTCAGTAATTTCGGCAGCACCCTCTAGCCGAATTAAATATTCCTACATTTTCTACCACATTCCTAATTTCAGATGTTACTAGAGTAGACATCCATCGTCCAGAACCTCTTTTTCATCTCAATCGCCTTTTGGGGGGGGGGGCTGCTGCCCTTAGATACTTGCTCTTTTGGGATCGGGCCGGACACCAAGCTTCATCCAACCCTCGCTACCCAGGGGTTAAAATCCAATCAATGATCCAAATTTCAGGAGGAGCATGGACAAATGATTAATGGCTGATGCCTCGTTCCCTAATTAGCCTTATTATCCGATCATCCTATCAGAGCTAAGAGATTCTCCTTTAAATAGAGACTTTCCTTCTCCGGCATCTCGTTCTTTGCATTCCTCCACCGCCCATTCACCATCTCTAGTCATAGATTACCTATGCTAACATTTGTCCATCTTTATTTTAGATCTAAAGCATACCGGTGTTCTAACGATTTATCATACCTTAACAGATTTTGCTACCTCCTATGAAAAAATGGGTAGCACAATTTGATATCAGAAAATGCTACCTGTTAAATTATGTTTTTTAA
>JAUMHR010000048.1:2690748-2729901 GCA_032361145.1 Enteromius fasciolatus | reverse complement strand
TTTAGTAAATAATTAGTTGATCATTAACTAATCACTTATGAATGCCTTGCAACTGAACGTTATTATAAAGTGTTACCGTTTTTTTTTTTTTAAACAAGCAGTTAGAAAACAAATAGAGAGCGCAAGTGATACAGGGTCACATTATTTTTTTTAAATAAAAAGAAAAACAATAGATAAATTGAATTTGATATTAGAGAGTGCTAGAGTTAGTGGGTCAAATAAAGATGGAAGAGATGTCTTTTTAGCCAATTTAGTCATTCCACCGGGAGGGAAAATTTAATTTAAAAGTCAGTAAAAGTGATTTTGTGCCTCTTTGGGGTGGCACAATAATGCACTGTTCAGTTGCTGAATGCAAGCTTCTAGGGCACGTAAGTCCAAAGTAATGAATTGAGGTAAAGGGCACCTCTTTAGCCAGAGATGGTTTTGTAGGCAAACATCGATGCCTTGAATTTTATGCGAGCAGCTATTGGTAACCAGTGCAAATTGGTAAAAGAGGTGTGATGTGCATTGTTTTCTGCTTAGTAAAAATAAATTTTGCTGTTGCATTTTGGATTAATAGTAGAGTTGTGATAAAACTTTCTGGAAGACCTGCCAAGAGAGCTTTACAATAATAATAATTATTAATAATTATTAATAATTAATAATAATTAGTCATATGCATGTCTATAAAGGATATAAATATGAGAAATCATGACAAAAACTAAAGAGAATCATGGTAAATCTGAATTAAAAGAACTGACTTCGTTTAACATAAAAATATTGTGCTAACACTGAGTGAACAGGTCACACAAAGTGAGTGGTTAAGATACGTGTAAATAAAAGTTTGTTGCACTGTGCTCTGTCACTCATCATCATCAAGAGCGTTAGTTAATTAAGAAAATTATAATTTAAAAAAGATTTTAATTTCTAATTGCAATTTACACATTACTTTTATCCTACTTTGAGACCGTTTCACATACAAATGTAAGAGTGTGAAAAATGTTTTGAAGTAGATTAATTCTAAGAGTAAGAAAAAACAGACATATCTTCGTCTGAGACAAGAGGGGAAGAGAAGTAGCATAGATAACATAGACATTTATACACCATTATTGCATAGATATGATTTGGAGATGGAGTCTATGGTTTTGTTAATCGTTAAACGTAGATTTCACAAGAAATGTAAAGAAAAAGATAAAAAAGAGGGTTTGAATGTTGTTAAACTGGTAAAACGTGGTTTTAACGAAACCTGAATTCCAGCGCGTGTTTATTTACCGGAGCTGAAGCGCGCGCCCTGCCTCTGCTCCGCTCTGCAAAAACACAAGAGACCACTCGGGGATGCCGTGATGTCACGTTTGGGTGGGTGAACCTGAAATGTCCCGAAGGTTAATGGTTTGGCTTATGTTGTACTGCTCGCAGACTTGTATTAATAAGAAGCTTTATACGTTTTGTCAGTTTAGGCTATATTTATGCGTATTACCAAACGAAGAGGCTGCAGTTTAAATTTCGTAAAACGATGTTTTCACTGACTTTATTAAACAAGCAAACCTACAAAACATACAGCACCGATTCAAGTTTCTCTGCGTTACGTTTCCACCCCGTTCAAACAAGCTAGCCGAAGTTCCTGCGCGCTGTAGTCACTAGTGACACGACGCAACATGTGTAATAATTAGCGGTTTCAAATAAAAAAGCTCTTCAAAACAAGACAAATTTGTTTATACGCAGAATATGACATGATGTCTGAAAAATCCTACCTGTGAATTTGATTGAAGGTCGTTCGGGAACAAGTTAAGACTGAATGCAGTTTTGGACAGATGTAAACTTTCAGATGTTCTCCACCCTTTCACTTCCAGAAAGCAACACATACCTGATGTAATCTGTGTACACACACTGACTGTCTCATTAACATACGTGATGACATCACGCGGCACGCATGAAGAATTTATTACTTTGTATAGCCCAATTTTCCTCTGTCATCAAAGCTTTGTTTCTATTTTATATGCACTTATTTCAACACAAACTGTTTTAATGAGAGATAAACAATTAGGCTATGTCTGCCTTTGTTGCATGGAGTTTTGGCTTCTTGATTACAAAATCAAGGGGGGGCGGGCAGGAGACAATACTAATAATTTTGAATGTATGTACACATTTTTCCAAGGTATATACCACTTTCCAAGTGTGTGTGTGTGTGTGTGTGTGTGTGTTCATTTGGAAAATGGTATATTCCTTGAAAAAATGTGTACATGCATACAAAATTATGGAAGGAAGGAAGGAAGGACGTGACGTGTGGCCAAGTATGGTGACCCATACTCGGAATTTGTGCTCTGCATTTAACCCATCCAAGTGCACACACACAGTAGTGAGAAGTGATCAAACACGCACACACTGTGAACACACACCCGGAGCAGTGGGCAGCCATATTGCTATCGCTGCGGCGCCCGGGGAGCAGTTGGGGGATCAGTGCCTTGCTCAAGGGACTCACCTCAGTCGTGGTATTGAGGGCGGAGACAGCGCTGGTTATTCACTCCCTCCACCTTCAATCCCTGCCGGACCTGGGACTCGCAACCTTTCGATTACAAGTCCGACTCCCTAACCATTAGACCACGGCTGCCCCAGAACTGTGGCAACGTCTACGAGATGCTTCAAAAACCTACCTGCAAAGCTATAAGTTAATTGATAAAGAAAATTATTTTTGGCAGCATCCTCATTTTTTAGTATTTTTAGTATTAGTAGTAGCCAAAATAAAAATAAAAATAATTATTTTTAAAAATAAAATTGTATTATTTATAAAAAATAAAAAAATAAATGTACATATATTTATATATAATAATTATTATTAATTTTCTGCTTTGATAAATGAGTAATAGTAAATATTGCCAAAAGGTTCAGTAAAACATTTAGTGAATGTATGAAGTGAACTATATTATGAAGCAATTGATTTTTTTGTGATCAAGAAACCAAACTGAATGCAACAAAGGCAGACAGAGCCTAATTGTTTATTTATATATATATATATATATATATATATATATAATTTATGATATATATAAAGTCTATTTTGCTGTATCACTTTACTTAATTTTGCCATTAATTGTAATAATCCAGTACAACAGCCAGTGCTCCACACAGAGATCTGATCTGATCAACATAAATCTGACTGGAATTAAATGAAAAGAAAAAACAGAGACAGACTAAATCAAATTGATGCTTTAAGAGACTTACCTGCAAAGCACTGTTAAAAGTTTTAGGCACTTGTGTAAAAATACTAAAAAATGAGGATGCTGCCAAAAAATAATGTCATAAATAGATTTTCTTTATCAATTAACTTCTAGCTTTGCAGGTGGGTTTTTGAAGCATCTCGTAGACGTTGCCACAGTTCTGGATTTAGTCTGTCTCAGTTTGTTTTGTTACTATATAGAGAGAGAGAAAAGAGAGAGAGAGAAATTCTGTATATATTAGAACAACATGAACACTTGTTAACAAAGTAATTAAGAAACATAATGGCACACAATTTTTTGTATTGTTTATTGTTCTTTATCACAGGCAATAATAATAGTGCACTTTCATTTTTTTAATTATAACACAGACATTTATTTTCTCATCATTATTTTTTTCCCTCCAATTTAATGACTTGCATTTCTTACGAAAAAAGTTCCTACTGTGCGCGATGGGGAAGAAAGAGTACAGCTTTACAATCTTAAGAGGAGTTATCAGTAATGACGACAAAGATAATCGATAATCATCAGGTGAATATAGAATGGATAAAGAATGAAGATATGAGTAATATTTTCTGTTTACAATGAACAGAGACGGGGGGTGGGGGGTGAGCATACATTGGGGGCAGGCAGGGCAGGGTATGTATATAATGAGAGAAGAGGGAAGGGGGTGGTCTAAAGTATAATTCTATGATTGGGAGGCAGGAGCAGGACGAGGTATATAATGTATGGTAAATAAGTGAAGACTAACGATACATATGAAATGTGATACGTGTGCTGTATGTGTGAGGCGAGTAACAAAAACAGAATATCATTCAGTGCATACAGTGAGAGGGAAGAGGAGGAGGACAGGACGGACACGTAGAGCAGGAGAGTGTCATGAACACAGAGAAAGTGTGTGGAGTGTATTTCACATTCACTCAGAGCTGGTGTCCAGACAGTCTGTACTTGCACACTCCCAGACGTACCCTGCCTGAGAACTAACAGAATTGAACATTGAACATCTTCAGGGTTTTGCTCTGGCGTTTCCTCTGCCTCTGCAAGTGACGGGGCATGTTTGAGAGCGCACATGCTGACCGTTTTGTACATGTGGATTTAAGGCATTTGGAGTGTACTAAACATAAGAACGTACCCCGTATTATATCTAACGACCGATGCGCCTAAACATTCAACAGTAGTGAAATATATTCAATGTGCTGTGAAAAAATCAATCCAGGATGATGCAGGAGCTGCTCGATGACTGAACCGTCTGAAGCTTTGTCTTACGCTATGCTATTTTTGGTGAGACTGTGGGACGGTGGCAGAGGGAGGACCAGAGCAAAACCTTGCTTTGCATTTAGTGCTCCTTGCGTCAGGAAAAGAGTGGACTGAAGGGAGGGATGGAGAGGGAGAGAGAGAGAGAGAGAGAGAGAGGAGCATTATGGTCAGATTCTGGGCTTCAGGGCAGAGGCTCATTGGAGAAAGAGCTTTTAAGTGGATATTCAGGATCAGGTTCCCCCCATTCACAAATGTAATGAGCTAAAAAGCCCCACTGATCCTGAGTCTGCACTTAAGAGAGCACTTCACCGATTCCCTTGGGTGGGCGAGGAAAGGGACAACTATTTGTTTGAATACAATTCTCTTTTAGGACAGTGCATTCCAGTTATCATTCATTTTGTTTCATATTGTCAGTTTTGAGAAGTTCTTGTGTCTGTGTGTGTGTGTGTGTGCATGTGTGAAAAAAGAATACTGCTCGCGTTTCGTACGAAGGGCTGGCCCGGTACGCACGAGTCCGAAACTTTGGGCTCTTGTCTGGGTAACATTCTCAAAGATGAAGAGTGAACACAGCGGGCCTTCTTCTCATTCCCTCTGTTTTGTTCCTCTGCTTCCATAAGGTTCACTTCAGTCTTTACGTCGTACATCCTGGAGGGTTTTGAAGTCTCTTCCCCGTGGGAGACGTCCAAGGCATGGAGCCGTTGCTTGGATGATTTTTCAAATTGTTCTCCAGCTTTCTCCTTTGTGAGTTTGCTTCTTTTGTATTGAAAATGAAATGGAAATGAGATAAAGCGTAGTGTTTGAAGAGGTAAACGTAGGCTACCGAAATGGTTTTTAAAAGGACATGTGCAGCATTGTTATAAAATATCTGGGAACAGATACAAATAGGAAGTTTTCTGCCATTTTCTAAATTGCTAATTTTTCTACCCTTGTCATTTTGACTTTACCAGCCTCAACTCCAACCAAATAAATAAATAAATATGAACTGAAACAAATATCTTTAAATAAATTAAATAAAGTGTAAAATATTAATATTTTTGTTTTTTTGACATTCACTTCATTTTTTGATGGAAATATTTTACATCTTGGATCAAAAATATAATATAAATATTCAAACGGAAAGCAAAAAAGACTTGTTTTGGGCTTCCACTTATGATGGAAGTACCAGTAATCATTTGCATTTTTTCTCAGGCTGCCTGTTTGATTGACACAAGGGAGTGACTGGCTATTTTGTTCCTCTTGTTCGGTCTCTGTTTGAACATGTCATAGGAAATCTAGATGCCTGCTTATCCCTCTGTGCCCTGCTTAGTGAGTGGGGTGGATCTGAGATACTTTCGGAACTGCGAAGTTTTACCAACTGTAGCTTCCAGTGGGCAGCTCTCCACTGCATATCTGAGACTGACTGATTTTGGATCTACAACATATCACAGAGTCCAGGATCTACAACACAAGCTTGAACAATCAGTGTTTAACATAGCCTATATCTTCAACACGTTACATCTCGCTAAAGGCAGAATCCGTCTCATTAAGTTCATTAAGGTATAGTCACATAGGACTTCTGTTACAAAATTTAGATTGAAATCCCTTTACTTTTCTATATAGTGTTCTAGAAATCCTTTTTTTGTGCTCCAAGTGGTATTAAGAATGAAGAACTTCCCACTTTTCCCACGATGTTTGCAAACAGCTCATTGTGATTTTCTGATGGATCATTGCTTATGATAGTGAGGATGATGATGATGATGATGATAATAATGAGGATGATGATACGTTTTGGAGACATTCTTTCCTGTCCCACTTGGTGTTTCTTCCTCCTTGTATAGTTTGTGGCCATTAGATCATTGGATGTCCACTGAAAGTCAATCTCCTTGTTTATACTGTATGAAATAATTTATAGCTGGGGTTTACATTAAGAGATACATCTTGCTTCCATTTTTCAAATCTTTTGTTCCTAACAAGAATAGGTGATCGTAATTTTTTTCTTGTCAGATAATTATTTGCATGTAAGAAGACTTCCAAGGTAGACTCTCCTATTGTCGCAGCTGGACCCATGGTTTGAGCTAGTGATGTGAAAATCAAGGCTGAATATACCTGTTGTTGTGTACTGTGTAGATGGATTATGAGGGAGTCGTGTCTGGGGGGGAATCAAGAGCGGGTTTGTTCCCACCCGCTCCACAGCTTGTCTAATTAGTTCACTTAGGGTTGAGACTGGGTCCCATTTGAGGACAGGAGGCGAGTTTTATCCTTGCCAGACCCCTTTCTTTGTAGTACATTTGCACTACCACCAATACTGCTCCCTTCTCCTCGATCGCTGCGCTCTGCTCGCTCACCGCGATCCCCTCCGCCCTCCGAGCGGCGAGAGTTCTGCCGGGTCGGTGTGCTGGGTGGGCGAGACGAAAGCCCGTTTTTCTCATCTGGAAGAAGAAAAACAGAAAACATGAGGGTTGGGAATAAAAACATTTTTGCTATTTTAAATAAAAGTACACAAATTTTTTTTTTTTTTTTTAATTATTTTAAATTCACATTTTGATATATGGTACATTAAAATGTGAAACCTTCAAAAATTTGACCTATAAAGCCAAACTGAAAATGCAACAAATGAGTTAGATTTTGATTTGGTATATTATAAAATGCAAAAGCTTTACATTTTCTCAATGCCATTGGATATTTATTAAAAGATAAAGTATAACAATGAAACAATAAAAATAAATAATTTTTGTTATTATACCAGTTACCACAGTGAACTGTGCTAAAATATGAAAATGCTGAAACGTGCAATAATTTATAACATAACATATACTTCTAACCAGCTATTTGCCGACAACTAAGTATATGCACTGCCAGATTTAGCACCGCAGTTTGAAACATGAATGAAATGTCACAGTTTTGCATTATTATAACATTTATATTTAAATGCTTATTGTGTATGATCATATGTTTTTGGGTGGAAGTGCAGCGTGTCACATTCACCTGCAAGCGCCTGCACAGATGGCTGGTCGTGTGTACTGAGAAGCTGAGCTTGAATGGTCTCTACCACTCTTTTAAACCTGCGACTAGGACCTGGAAAACAACATCACATCTGTAGAAATGACAGCACATACAGACTCATGACACTGGCTCTCTCGTCTTTTTAAATACCTGATAATAAGGTAAAGGTGACGCTGTAGATGCCAGTCTCCCTCCTTCCCTCCCTTTCTCTCTCTTTCTCCCTCTCTCGTTCTCTCTCTCCCTCAGAGAAGGCGATGTCAACCTGAAATTTGACAGGTTTCTGGAAGACGGACGGACCTCCGGAGGACTTGTACTCCGCCCGGAAACTTGTCTGAGAGATGACACTGTGACTCAGGGAGGGAATCTAGAAGAGAGCAGAGATGTACATCAAAGTTTAAATCCTCAGAAGAGAACGAACAAAGCTTATTTGAAGTGAAGAGGAAAACCTAACATTAAAATGATACTAACTGATAGAAAGGCATGGACAATATCAGCCTTGATTGAGCTTAGTGGTTTGTCTCTGATCACCACAAAAATTTGCTCTTCCCTCTCCAGACTGATGAAATTTCCAAACCACGACTTCTTTGCCAGCCTGTAGAAAAAGTTGAAAAATAATTTACACAAATATATAATATATATACATTATTGTTACTGTTTCTTGGTTCTCATTCTATACAGAATACACATTAGGTACTTTTTAACATTCTGAATGGATTATTTGGTTATATAAGACTGTTCTCTTTGAAAATAAAGAGTCGTCTCATCTGCCTTCACTCCTAGAACTGTACACATTCAGGGAAAAGTAGGCATGTCTGCTGAAAAAGATTCAGAACAAACACCCTGAATCATAGGAGCAGGTTTTTGCAGTTTCAACACTGAACATATGACACATAGCATACATAAAATGCAGTAGTGTGAAAATTCAGTAATATCCTGTGTTTACTTTGCTGTTAATTAGTAAATGACTTATACAATTCTAGTTTATGTAAAATTCAACACTGAAAATTAAGACCAGTGGTTTTAAATGCTTCAAGTGAATTTAAATATCACATTATAACGTGCAATGTAATTTCAGTGTTATGAACTATTATTATAGTATATAATAGCACATACAGTATATTTCCATTTAAGTTTTTTTGTACATTTAACTGTTACATATACAGTACATATAGATATTTATTTATTTTTTATTTCTATTAATTTAAAGGTTAACAAGAAGACATAGTTATTTAGATACATAGATAGATACATAGATATACATACTGATATATCTCTATATATTATATATGTACATACAGAGAGAGATATTGATATGTGTGTGTGTGTACTTGATTTTGTGGTTTACAGGGACAAAATATTGTTTAATGATATCAGTATGACAGAGGTATTACAACTTGAAAGTGGTTTTTGAGAATGCTGCTTATATCCCCATAATTCAAAAGGCTAAAAAACATACTAAATGTTTTTTTTTAAACCTAAAAATGCAGAAGATTTCCTGTAAGTGATAGGTTTAAGTATAGGTTAGTAAAAAAACTATTCCGACAATGGAGAGTCCCCATATACCACGAAAAGCAACATGTCTGTGTGTACACACATATACTGTATACACATACAGTATATACACACACATGCCTAAGTAGCACTGTACAAAGGTACATAAGTATTTTCACTAATAAAAGCCAATTATTTCTTTTTTTGTTGTAATGTGAAGGAAATATCAGTTTATATTCTTTTTTGCCATTAATTGTAATAATGCAGTGAGATTTTTGTCTGCCAACAGCCAGTGCTCCACACAGAGATCTGCTCTGATTAACTTACATCTGTCTGGCTACCTGAAAACCTCAGGCAAATATACCAAGGATGAAAGTGGTTTAAACACAAAGGGTGGTTACCTTTTTAACTAATATGTTAATTTATACAATCTTTTTATGATATTATTTTTGGCAGCATCCTCATTTTACAGCATTTTTACACAAGTGCCTAATACTTTTAACAGTGCGTTGCAGGCAGACTTCTTTGAAGCATCTTGTAGACGTTACCACAGTTCTTCTGGATTTTGTCAGTTTTCACTCTGTGTGGAGTGAATCTCACTGGATTATTACAATTAATGGCAAAATAAATGTTTTGAAATGTAAAGTGATATTTAATACTGAGACAGTACAGCAAAAGATAGAAAAAAACTGACATCAAACCATTTTTACTGGTAAACATACACTGTAAAAAATGGCAGTGAAAGACAAACGGTAAAAGACAGTGAAAATGCTATGGTAAAAACCTGTTAAATGGTTAATGAGAAATTCCTGTTAACAGGGAAAACCCGTAAACTGACATTCCCAGAATTCCCTGCATTGCATTTAAAATTTTGTTTGAATATGATGTTTTTTTCTTTACAAAAACTATGTTTCTTCTTATTTTTTTGTATCAGTTCTGTTTATTAGGGTTGTATGTTACATGCAATGTTGTTAAATGAATGCTTATTGCCCATTTTAGTTTAATAATTCTTACCATGATAGTGTTAAGTGTTTGTGTGAATGAGACTGAGCTCCTTCTCTTTGTGTTACTATTTAAAAGCTGCTTGTGATGGGCTTTGGTTAATCATGTGACTTTCTCATCACCGCCTGAATTTGTTAATCAGTATATTTCAAAGATACAAAATAGATTTCACTACTTTAATAGGTTGGTATATTAACATTATATCAGTTATTATGGTTTCTTATTAGAAATTACGGTATTTAACTGTACATTTAAAATAAAATTAAAATAAATAAAATAAAATAAAATAAAATATTGATATTGTAGTTTTCACAGTTTTTTACAGTTTTTTTTACAGCTGCCGTTTTTTTTACCGTAAATTTTACACACAAATTTGTTCACATTCAGTATATATTTTGAAACTATTTACATGTATTTACATGCCTATATTTAAATTCATATAATTTATATTATAAACAAATATATTACACTTATAAACATAGCCTGCAGTATTGGTATGAAATATATACATGCATGTGTGTGTGTGTATTTACATCCTGTACTACTGTGTGTGTATACTGTATGCATTTGTATATTTTAATACTGATTCATTCCTTACTAAATACTTACTCTGGGCTGGACTCTGGAGTTAAACTGGACATATCTTCTGACGTAGGAACTATTAAAAAACAAAAAAATGAAATGTTAAAACTGTTACAATGACATTCAGCTCAGGGACAGCACTGCGAAGGCGATGCTCCTCTCACCCTGCAGCCTTCGGCGGTGGAAGCGTGGCGAGCCCAGCAGGTTGTTCTTGAAGGAGTTGAGACGAGACCTCCAGTGGGCTGAACTGCTGGCAGCCATTCCACCACTTCCCCCAGGGCTGGAGGGCGGGGTTAGGGACATGGAGCCACCGCCCACACCACCACCACCTCCTTCAGCTCGTGAGGAGGAAGAAGAAGAGGAGGAGGAGGGCGGGGTGGGAGGGGGGTGCTGGGGATGGTGCACAGGGGTCCCCAGAGGGGTAGGGAGTGGGGAGCCCTGTGGGGTGACCTGCGACACATGGGCAGAGTTAGGATAGATGGTCTTAGTGACAGACTTCAGGACAGAAGGAGCAGGGAAGAAGAAGCGAGGGATGGGGGACAGGAGCGGAGAGGGGGAGGGCGAAGGAGACGGAGGAGTCTGCAGGGGGAGAGACTTCATAGACTGCAGGTGGGGGCGGTCAGAGGCTGCTTTTGAGGGTAGGGTCTGGGTTTTTTGGTCAGGCACGCGTTGGGATGCCCGGGGTGCAGTGGAACTTCCTGCTTTGGGGTCTTTGGACTGGGTGGTGGAAGCAGAGGCGACTTCAGTTTGGCTGAAAGTGAAAACTGGGCTCTGACAGGTAGGAAGAGAAAGGACAGAAGGATGGAGAGGGAAAGAGGAATGGAGAGATGGACACAGCAATGGTCATGAGCGTTAATGAAAGATATGGTATATGATTATTAACATTAGAATTAATCTGAGAAGAGTTAGAAAAATGATGCAAAGCTCTTTCCAGAAGCACGTGAAAACTAGTATCCATTAGTAACGATTGTTAGGTTGTTTAATTATGATGCAAAATGCAAGTTAAAACAAGCTTAACATTTGTGTGTGTCTGTGTGTATTTGGTGTGGATAATGACTCCAGTATGAGGACAGTATGAGATAGATGAACATAAACAGAACAACTGAATACAGTTTAGCTTTGCTATTCATAGCACAATATCAGAAACAAGCACAAAACCTTTCATCATTGCACACTGAGCTTCTAATGCAATATCTGTTAAAAGGTGTGGAGTCACTTACTCGGGGGCTGCTGAGGGGACTGGATGAGAGGCCAGTTGAAGCTCCGCTAACTGACCGAGACCTAGCAGAGCACCAGGACATATTAGTCAAACGTCCGCTTACGTTCATGATATGTTTGTCATCTCACTCTCTGTGAGTAGAAGTAGTAGGGAATTCACTAGGAATTAATTGCACCAACTATCTGCATGCTATACACTGTGGGTCTGGAAATGTTTTTGATCATTTGGTCATCCTTTGATGAATCAGGAATATTTTACATGGTATGCAGCAACTGCAAGATCATTTTGAAAATGAGAGACATTCGTACTACTGTAGCTAGCAGCGCACACTGTGGAAGACTGAAAAGTGACACTGACCAATCAAAATCGGGCTTAATCACAATCATTTAGCTTTTACATGGTCAAAAAACAACATAGAAGAAAATAAGATAATGCTTGCTCTTGATTTTCCAGAACATCTAAACATGCATTTGATGTCAATTTCTTTAGTTTTGTTTTTTTGGCTTTCACTTAAAAACAGCAAAAATGCAATATTTATACAGTAATTCCCTCAGATGAAGAATGATTTTACAGTGCTTTCTGTTTGTGCACATAATAAAATGTGGCTGTATACCATGTAAACTTCATTTTTACTGCTGATTAATGATCAACAGAACATGCATACAAACATCACTTTTCAAATAAATTGTAAGAGGCAAAACAGCATTTTTGTGAATAAGTCACACCTATAATGAGTCTAGCTTACATAGAAAAAATAAATAAATGCACAAGAGTGCATGGTGCAATAAGTGCATGGTTAACTGTGCCAAATTTAATAGTAAAAACATTTTTGTGCTAAAGTAGGCCCATCATAACTAGTACATTTTTGTAACTTTTTTATCTGCATTTCTGAAAGGCACTTGAAGTTGAACAGAGGACACATGTGGTACATTAAGATTGACTTTCAGATGAAGGTTAATACAAAGTTTTCAAACAGTTGGCATGTACCTCTGGCTATGTGCAGAGGTATCCAGTGCTCTGCGGGGAGGTGTCGGAGAGCCCTGCTCTGTCACACTCAGTACCTCCAGACTCTTTCTCTCCGGCCGACAGCGCCCATGGCGGGTCAACATGGGCGAGTCCACCCGCTTACGGGGAGGATCTGATCACACAACCACAACAACACACACACACCTACTGTAACACAAACATCTACTGTGTGCTCTTCATGAACAAGTCACATTACAAACCTTACTATATCCATCATGGAATCTAAGGTTTGTTTATATTTATATATATATATATATATAAGTATATATTAAAAATATTCAACTGCAATGCAGCACATATTATCTATACTACAGTGTTAGAAGGAAAATTAGCATAGAAGCTGAAAAAGTCCTTTTCAATAGCTTGATGAGAGACAGAAAGCTTCTAAGCAACAGGGTAAATTGTTCCTGCTGGATGTGCTGTATGAGAGACGAACCATGGCATGACAGTGAAATGTTGGACTAACATATTAGGGTTGCGCATTTTAGTCGATAAATCTGATTGCAATTACTTTCACAAAATTTGCCAAGGTCCTGTCAGATGTGCACCGTGATATAATAAACAGATAATATCTTACAGTTACTGTAGCTTAGATTTCGTAATTTCGTAAAAATGTAAAAAAAAAAAAGATGTCAGCATTGATTCCAGATTGACTGTTGACTCATTTGTTCTGTAATCTGTATACATGAGGAAGTCCGTTTCTAGTCCAACTTGCAGCACCTGCTCTCACACACTCGCCACACTGCCCTCGCTAACAACCACATGCTACGGCTTCCCTGTCAACCTCCTAATGATGATGATTCTCCACCTTGAAGTCTCTTTTTAGTCCTGGTCTGGCTTGATCTGTTTATTTTGGGGAACAAGCCCTCAATATGTTACATTTACAAATCACTGACGTTTGCCTTAGAGCCCTTAAATGAAACTGGCTTACTTTCAGGCCTGAAGCACCGGCGTGCTTTCTAGGTTACCAGCTATTCTCATGGTGTTCAGTGACTAGCTTTGAACGTGTCAGCAACACACACACAGGTCTCAACTGCAAAAGCTCACTCACCAATATCATTTCTGGGAGGAAGATGTTCATCTTCATAACTAGGGTAGCGCTCCTTTCTGTCCAACAGAAGATAGTAGATCAATTTCTCCTGGTTTTCTCTGGAAAGGGAGAGATACAAGTCAGAAGACCAAACTGACTTTCCTTGTACTGGCAGAAGCATCTTCTTTTAGTCATACGTGAGTGGAATTATTAAAATCCTTTTTTGAATGAGCCATTTCTTAATGGTCAGTTGTATCTTGTTTGCAGTGCAAACCGTTGAAATCTTGTGCACTATTCTTTCCTGAATTACAGGCACTCTGAGATGTCTTGAGCACACAGACAGACACTCAGACTCACTCTTCACACTGCAGGTCTCTGGTGAGCTTGACACGGTCTCTGAAGCAGCCCAGCGAGTGCATGCTCTCCAGAACATCAGGGTCCAGATCTGTAAGAGACAGAATCCTCTTCACGCACACGCGCCTCGGGGGTGGCTGCTCTGGACACGGCTCGTTCCTGCCCCCTCTGACACAGAAAGACACACAAGCAAGTCAATGTGGAGATCACATTGTGGGAATTACATACCAGAACATAAAATAAAATCCACTTTTGTTGGAATAGTTCTGTGTAATACAGAAGGTGAATCTTTGCACTGCACAGTGCTTAGTCTCATGTTCCTAAAAAGACAAAGAAAAGATGATAAAAGTGGTGCATATGATGCATAGGCTATATTCCAGATCTTCAGGTGACATATAATAGCTTTGTGTGACGAGCAGACCCAAGTTTAAGTTATTTCTGACGTTTGATTTTGATGACAGTATTTGGCTAAACTCTAGACTGGATGGTAAAGTTTTCATTAATAAGGAACATTCAGTCTGATTGGTGCACAAAAGAAGCTTGACAAGCTTTTAGATGCTTGACAGACATATTATAAACTGTTGGTGTATGAAAAAGTGCCGCTCAAATATTTTTCGAATTCTCCTTTTGTGCTCCATAAAATAAAAAAAAAAGAATTGACATGACAGTCAGTTAACAATTACATTTTTTTAACTATTCAAGGTACCTCACATGATACTTACTGATACCAGGGGTGCTTTTGTATTTCTTCCAACTGAGAAAATAAAATAAAAACAATAATTACCATAAACATTCCTTGGTTAATAATTACTTTAATACTTTTATTCAGCAAGGATGCATTACATTTATTAAAAGTAACAGTACATATATTTCTAATGAATTTATTTATGATGTATACATTACTTTACATATACATTTATTTAAAATTATGTTCTTTTAAATAAAAAATGTATCACACTTTCCACAAAAATATAAAGCAGCACAACTGCAACTATTTTTAACATAACAAGAAATGTGTATTTAATCAGCAAATCAATCATTTCTAAAGGATTGTGTTGAAATAAAGACTGTGTTATGTCATTTTAATAAATTACATTATAAAATATATTCAAATTGAATTTTTGTTAAAATAAATTGTCATACTCTTTCACAATATATCCGTTTTCACTGCATTATTGATCAAATAAAGGCAGCCTCTTAACAACCCCAACACTTTGAACGGTAGTCTAGATGGAATTTCAACATAAAAAGAGGCAAACCACTAAATCCAGATAGGCACTGGCTGTTTTGTACACTGTGTGTTGCATACCGTGAGGCGTTTCTCAGGGTTGACCTCAATCATGCCTCGGAGCAGAGCCTGGCAGTCTGGAGGAATGAAGTGAGGCATGTGAAATACTCCACTCTTCACCTTCTCCAACAGCTGACGCAGGTTATCATGGTCAAAGGGCAACGCTCCCTGTGAGGTGAGATGTTATAATTCACACACATTTCTGAGCGCAACTGAGACCATCAAGTCTGCAATATCCCACAATATCAATGGCCAATTTAAGACAATAAACATTTAATTTTCAGCGATTTCATTTGCTATAAGGTGTGCAGGGAAGGCATCAAAAGTGGGAAAATGTCAGAAATTACAAATATAAGATTCAGCAAGCTTCTTACCACCAACAGAGCAAAGAGAATAACCCCACAGCTCCAAACATCTGCCCGACGTCCATCGTATTTCTCTCCCTATGAATAAAAAACACACTTAGTCCAGATAAGCACTGGCTACAATACGAATCTTTGAGCCTTATACACTAAAACATATGGTGCTTTTGCTCTAAGAGCTTTGTCCTTACCCTGATGACCTCAGGACATGCATAATGGGGTGATCTGCAGATACATAATTTAGAGCATTAATACTTCATCTTCATTATTAAAGTATTAAAAACACACAAACACAAACTACTGACCCACAGCTGGTCTCCAGCAGACTGTCCCCAACCTGTAGGGAGGCCATGCCAAAGTCAGCAATCCTGATATTATTCTTCTCATCCAGCAGGAGGTTTTCAGGCTTAAGATCTCTGTGGCTGAAAAAAAACCATGTAATGACAACATTGTAATATATTTTTGTACACTGATATATTTGATATATAAAACCATAATTATTTTACAGAGTGAGAATAACCTTTTTTGTGTGTTGCATACCCTGCAGAACATGCAACAAGAATAAATCACAATTTTTGTAGCACATTTGCTTTAGTTTTTTTGTTTTTTTTCAAATCTATCATCAGTACCGTTCAAAGGTTTGAGGTTGGTAAGATGTGTTAAAAGTCTCTTAACATGGTCACCATGGCTACTTTTTATTTGATCAAAAATACAGCAGCAACGGTAATAAATGTGATCTATTCCTGTGATGCAACGCAAACTGTTATAAAATATCTAAAAAGAAAACATATGCTAATATGAAACATTTCTTATCAATGTTGAAAACAGTTGCGTGGGTTAATATTTTTGTGTAAACCATTCTATATTTTTCCAGATTCTTTGATGAACAGTTCAGAAGAACAGCATTTATTTCAAGTTGACACATTCTATATGATTACACATGTATTTTGATCAATTTATTGCACCATTACTGAATAAAAGCATTAATTTCCTTTAAAAAAACAATACTTTCTGACCCCCAATTTATTAAGGGTAGTTCCTGTGTACATACGGAGTGACCCAAATATGGAAATAATGCAAGTCAGCTCTGGCTTTGCAACTTGGCCGCAAGTTTTCCTCCCGACTCACATCCACATAATGTTAAAGTCGCAATATGAGCTACGAAATGCTGATTGTGCAGAAATATTATGAGGAAATACGCCTGTAAAAAAAATCTGTGTGTGTAGCACATTAAATAAAAAAGTGAAAAGAGACATCTACCATATAGAGTGACTGTGACAGAAATCCAGAGCAGATATGATTTGTCTGAAGAATTTTCGAGCCTCTTTAGGGGTCAACCTGCCTTTCTTTACCAGGTAGTCAAACAGCTCGCCACCAGATACATGTTCCAGCACTAGATACCTGAGAGAATGAGAAAGTCATCTATGAAACAAACGCACAGAGATACATGCATATGAAGTGTTACACACAAGCACACTTCCAGAGAATGCAGGATGTAAGTCTAGACAAGACAAAGACAAGGCCAGACATGCTTCAGATGTGTGGAGAAACAGAGCAGTACTTACAGATATTTGTTATTCTCGTACACATCATACAGTTTTAGGACATGAGGGTGCTCTATTAGTTTAAGAATAGCTATCTCTCTCTCCACCTGCAGAAACGGGGAGAGCGAGGAACACTGAATGAGAGTTGAATAGGGAAAAGGAACAACTCTGATGTTGGAAATAACCAAGCAAAGATGATCACTTTCAATTACAAGTGAACTAATATAGTCAATATATTAACAAGAGTCTGACAATCAACAGTAGACACGGACAAAAATGGCTTAGCGGGAAGTGTCTTGCATTTCTTTAGCACACAACATTAGCGCAGATCCAGCGTGTACTGTGGTTAATAAAGCAGTTGGAGTTATGCAGCTGCTGTGTTATTGAAGAGTTACTGTAAATACGAAAACGCGGTGTAAGCAGGAGGCGACTGAGAAACTAGAACTTTTAGACATTTCCATAGTAGATTCATTGTGTGCAAAACTTACTTTCATAAGAACAGACTCTGATAGCTTTTCTCTGTTTACTATCTTTATGGCCACCTTCTGTCCTGTGATACAATGAACTCCTAGCTTCACCAGACCTGCAGGAGGAACACAGATGGTGGTCAGCATTAAAATCCAGACGAGATGGGCTTGTAAAAACGGAAAAGTAGACATAGTCTGTGACATTCAGGCAGCGCAATAGTAATCAATTTCCATTTACAAACCATTACATCTGAAAAAAATACAGCACTACCAAAAACACTACTGATTATGCACACTCCAAAAAATAACATAGAAACACCAGTACATACTGCTCGTGCAGGCAGTCACATAAATTGTTAATGGACACCCTCTTTCACTTGCCAAAAAACAGTCTACATCTTAATGTATGTATATCATTCTTGTGCACATTCATATCGTATTTACAATGTACCGACAGATCTTTATGGCCTTTCCATTCAGAACAGATCGGTAGCAAGCCGTTATTACACCTTAAAGCTAACTAGTATAGCTTTACAGGACTAATACATTTGTTAATTGGGCTACTAGCATTCTAATACTGATATAAATTTTACTTTTTTCACACTACAGATATTCATTTTTTTACTAATTGCTTTACTGTTACTGGTAAGTCAAGTTCTCCTAGTACACCACCTCATATGTATTTATGTTGTTACTTGTTTATCTAAAGTAGCTGACTAGTCATTACCTGCAACACCTATAATCTACCAAAAAGTGATTGTACAGTGATAAAAGAAATGTTACAACAGTTTGGGTAGTTACTAGTCTTCTATAATTTCACTTAAAACTGTGAGAATAGATATAACTATTGGAAAAGGAACTGTTAAGTCCCTATTGAACAGTACTAATGCTAAAATTCCAGCTACAATGGAAAGTGAAAGGTTGAACCACAGATTCCTATAAAATTCACAGACAAAAATGTCCAATGTGTTACAGTGACCTGTCTCTAATGGGACAGCAAAACAGTCAGTACCATTAACTAGCAACCTTAAATAATTAAATAGATATGCCTAGGAAAAGTACTAGCATCTAATGAAGGTTTGTCACGAAACTGGCAGTCACTATTAAGTAACAAATACAAGTGCTAGTAGCAAAGAAAAATCAGCTTGCAGTCACAACCACGATTCGAAACAGCACGAATGAATCACAGACACGCATGACTCAAAAATGAAAAAGATGAAATAATCTTCCTCCCTCAAACACTGCCCCTACACAGTCACTTGCCAGCGTGCCTCATTACATTTGATCAGCTGAAGCACACACATTAACCGCTTTGCTTATTGCCGAACCGACCTTTCAATAGATTAATTCTTAAATGAGACGCGCGAAGTAGAGCAGAATTTATTCCAATGCATTAACCAAAGAGGAAAAGCTCTTACCTGTCTGGCCCTTCCCCAGCGTCTTCTCCAGTCGGTAGGGCCCGACGTACTGAGCTGCCTGACTCCCCGACAACTCCTTACTGGACATTTCGTTCGACCGCGATTTTGTGTCACAATATAAAGGGGGCGAATCAGTGTATTCTCACAATGTATCCACGGGCGTCTGTCCTGCTCACGCAATAGCTCCGCCGTTCAGACATCACAGACGGTGAGCGATGACACAGGGATGCTGAGGCGTGATGTCAGTGCCGTGGCCTACTCCCAAACATCTGCCGCGTCTCCTTAAACTTCGTGGAAACGGATCGGTAACATGTTCCGTTCGAAAATATCAAAAGTGAACAGAGAAGCGCGTGGCCTATACGCCAAACTGTAGCTGTTACTGCGCTTTGCACGGCCTGTGCTTGCAGCTGCTGGAAAAATGATGAGGGGATACGATTAAATCTGTCAGTGTATGGGACGATACTATATGACTAGATCAGATAATAGCTGCAAACGACAGTACAATGTTAATGAGTATTGAAGTCGGATAAAGATAACGGGAGCATTAGATGGCCTGGGTCTGCCATCAGTTTATTTTCGCCGGTGTCTTGTCTTTAAAATAAATATTCATGCAGCTAGCCTGCCGTTATTGTCAAACTGCAAGTGACCTAATCATTAATGAAAAACTTGGAGAGATTTATCCTGCGAAAGGACCGCGCATCCGGTTTGTGACACCTTGCGCGTATTATACTAAGTGTCTTTCTTTTGTCGCTGACTCTTCAAAGTGTTTCGCTTTGTTTTCATAGATGTTTGGACGTGAGGGATGAGCGTCCCGTGCCTGATAGAGACTACGGTATCTTCCAGGCCTCACATCCGGAAATATGGGAGAATTGTACGGGAGAAAACAGCCACCCTTTCGCGAAAGAAAGCCTCGGCGTCTTCCGTCGCATGAATCCGTCAATTAATCCAAGTGTGCATTGCGCTATCGCAGGCTATAGTGTTTGCGCAGAAATCCCTGGCTTTATTCGCGCGGAGCACATTCCTGGTCAAAAAGCAAGCATCTTTAACTAGCGTAGGAGCCTCCTCTCCCTCTCCTCTCCTCTCCCCTCCCTCGCGCTCGCTCGCGCTCGCTATGTGCAGCACATCACAGCATCTCCTCGCGCTCTCCTCCCGTCGCCTCGGATACCGCGCGCGGAGTCATCCTCTCGAGCCGCCTGGCTTTAATCCGTTCGCTTCCTTTGCCTTGTGGCCGCGAGGATAGCAGTCCCCCTGTCAGTGGGGCCTTTCTCTGTATTTTAGTTCTCACTCTCCCTGTATTGCTTCTCCCCATCCGACACGAGC
Organism: Enteromius fasciolatus; assembly: GCA_032361145.1. Taxonomy (NCBI): domain Eukaryota; kingdom Metazoa; phylum Chordata; class Actinopteri; order Cypriniformes; family Cyprinidae; genus Enteromius; species Enteromius fasciolatus. The sequence continues at coordinate 2,709,368 of JAUMHR010000048.1, read as the reverse complement.
AGCATCAGCATCCGGGTTCTGCGCTGCTAGCGTCCCCTCCCTCACGCGATTCCCACTGAACATGCTCGTCATAGCCCCCCCACCCCACTTCCGCCCCTCACATTATTATTGAACCCAGTCCGAGCATTATTGTCATTGGGCAGCATCTGTCACTTTTTTTTTTTTTGATGAATGCATATTTTCAGATAATTTGTTATCATAATAATTATGCAATAACTGTCCTATTTACATTGTCGTTTTCAGAAACACAGTAACAGGCTTGAATGAATATCCATCTTTGATGGGCCTAGTTGTGTTTTTCCATAGTAGTTTTCAATCTTTTTACATTTGCATGTGCATTTAGCAGAAAGTATGCTTACGCAAATTTTCAAAACTTTTTTCCAAAACTTTACACAAAAACTCAAGAATTTGCACACACAATATGCAAAATTTTACATCTAGTTTAAATTGAAGCATTATATATATATATATATATATATATATATATACAAAAACATCACAGAAGCAAACATTTACAAATACTTTTGCCATACAGCTTAACTGCAAAATCTTTACTTGTCACGTGCGCAATTCTTGAATTTGTGTGTAAAGTTTAAAAAATAATATTAATAATTCCTGTTAGATTTGTGTGTTACATAGACAATTTTGTGTTGTGTTTCGCAAAAAGTGTTTAATGAAATTGAAAACTAAGTCAAAGGTATGGTTTTGCAGATTTGCTGTGTGGTTCTGTGTTTGATTGTCGGGTTTCAGAAACTGTGTGAAAAGAAAAGATTCTGTGTGTAAGCAGTAGAAAGAAAAACTGTAACCGAAGTGACTTACAGGAAAATAATTTGCCAGAGAACCAGCAATTTCCAAGGTCAGGTTTATTAGAAAGTTAGATTAGGTGACAGTCTTTCTTTGTTTTTTCTTCTTTCTTTTCTGCTCTAGTCTACTTTCTATTGCTAAAAAATCTAAATAAAAATGAAATTCCCTAAAATGACCATCCCTGCAGTCTAATCTTTGAACGCAAGGCGGCACTAGAGACAAACACATAGAGCGTGATCTGCAGGCAAGAAGTTATTGAAAAAACTCCTAGCAGAATAGTGCGCATTTACGTTGAGGTTTTCATTTCTTAATTTGACCCAAAAACATTAAGCTTTACGAAATGTTGGGATCTTGTAGTCCAATCTGTATCAGGCAGTCCAGACAGCAGGGGGCGTTGCTCTAACTCATTGAGCTCTTAGTCCATATTTCACAACACGCGAGGCACAAACTGTTCATATATCATGTTAAAGTACAAGTGATATATGAGTGATTACAAGATTACACGTCTGCTGACAAAATTTAATTGCGTCTTTTCTGACAGAGATTCCTGCAGATTCACCTGGATATTCAGCACTTTCATATTGTCGCTTACGTGATGGGTTTTAAGGTCAAAGACATTCAGTGAACTCTCTACATGCCTTTTTTAAAATTTTGTAAAGTTCTCCCCTGTTCCTACCTGTCTGTCAGGAATCCAGGAAAGAGCACACCCTCCTCCCTTTATTGTCTTGGAGTCTCAAATCTATCCTCGGCATGAAGGAGGCAGAAGGATGTCGGCTGGAAATGTGGTAAAGCTGGGTGTAAGTAAAAGTGTAACAAGTCACGCATAGGTTGTACAATAAGGTAATATGTTTAATTTATTTTTTTAGATTTCACAATTTACACTTTTAATCGTTTATTTGCCTACACGTATGAAAACAGTGAAAATTTAGCTTGAATAAAGTAAACCATGAAAGGTGAGTGACTATATTTTGTCTGTTTAGTAAACAGCCCCTTTAGATGATTGAAATAAGACTGATGTAAACCCATTAATAAATATTCACACAAGACTTCTTGACATGTTTCACATTGATGTCGTCTCTTCCAAACTTTTTTGACGACAAATATTCACTATAAGAGTTATCAGAGATTTTCAGTTAATATCTGGTTCTGGTCAAAGTCTGATTCCAAGGAGAAATTCTAAAACATTCTTTATTTTATTCTAAAACAATATAATTTTATATCTGTAAGATTTAATGAATGACTATCGTGAACTCCCGTTTCCTTGTAAACCCCCAGTGGTTTGCCAGCTTCAGTTTGGAAAATCCTTGTCTGGTATTTCCTACTCCACTGCTCTGACAGAGGTTTAAAAATATATTGAGATGGTTGCATGACAATCTGATTACATTGAGCAGTGTTTCATGGAGACATCACCCAAAATGTTCTGCTTATGCAAGCGGTAAAATTAATGTGACAAGTCACTGATAATTAGCTTGAATTTCTTGTTTTGTACTCTTTGAATCACACCAAACCTGCATGTGTGAGCCAAACCCTTGGGATTTTTACTCTTGGTTCTAGAACAGGTCTTCACACCTCTAGCTTTGCTAATAGATCAGCTCATGAAGGAGCCCAAGATCTGATTGATTGACTGACTGATGAGATAAGTGCATTTGGGGATTTGAGTGGGTGTATTTGTGTGCTTCTTAATGAGTCAAAGTGAGGAGTTTAGAGTATTAGTGACACTGGAAAGCTTAATCTCCTACTTTAGTTCACCTAAACCCATTACAGAAGCCTTCATAATCCTTGCCTACAGTCCACTTCACTGCATACACCTTAACGTTTTGGACTTATACATAAAGAAAACCACAGGGACTCAGCTGAAGTCACTTTTTGCCAAGACAAGATCTGCTATAATTAATAAAAGCCGTTTTGAAGGTGTTAACTTAAACACTATCAAATAAATTCATTAACAAATATCAAACCATTTTTGAAATCTTTATTCCATTTTGAAAGCATCTGAGACACATTTACATCAACTCTCAAACTGTCTACAGATCAGATCAATACAATCACCCACAAAAGGGGAGGGGAGGTTGGTGGTTGGAGGAATCCATTTAAGCTTCACGGGGGGGTAGAGAAGGGAAGAGACACAAATAAGGTCTCTGCTACCAAACCCCATCATTTAGTCCAGTGCCATGAGCTGCAGGGAATGCTGGGAAGGTGGAGGACTCAGTGCAGTAAAACCCTAAAAGCAAAAATACAGACAATCATTAATTACAATCATGAAACAGCAGAACAAATGTGCTTAAGATTAAACAGTTAAATTAATAGAGGATTATCAACAGATAATATGTCAAATGTATTTAAACTTGGTTTCACTTGATACAACAAGATAATCATCCGTGTGTGGAGTGAATTAGTCAGTAATGGATTAACATGTACTTTTTTAAAGGTTAACAACACTGTAAAATAAATTTAACTAAAAAACAAAACTAAAATAACTGCCAATTTAACATCAGTTTTAAGGCAGTGAATTATACTATAATATTAAACTATTTTTTTAATCTAAACGCTAAGTTTAAATTATATACATATATATATATTTTTTTTTTTTTATCAATTTAATTTTCTAGTCTATATTGGACAATTATTATTGCATGCTTATTTATCCCCCATACCATTTAGTTTAAATTTGCCATAACACAGTACTCATTCACTCATTCACTTACCTTTAACAAAAACAATAATTTCAAAGAAACTATTTTATGTTTTTTGTTTGTTTAACGTATTTGAAATATTGATCAGTCAAACATATTTACATTTACAAAAGAAAACATGCTACATAATGCACCTGCTGGTCTGACATATTTCAAACACTTTTCTGACCTAGTAAATGGGAATGAAGCAAGTGAATGACCATTACTTTTTCTGCATGTTGAGCGCCTCATGACGCCTCAGCACTGCTCTTCACACAGGCAGCAAACGCCTCCATTAGCTCCTTGCACGCCTCCTCGCCATTCTCCTTTACACTGTAGCACACAGAAAACACACTCACTACTCCAGCACACACTGATTCACAAACACAAAAATGCAGATTTGTCTTAACTGAAGCACAAAAGACTTCATGATCACGTAAAAAGGTTCTGTACTACAAAACTGTAAAGAAATTGTCTTTAGTTTAGCAAAGTCATGTGCACTCATGAGAGACTGGGTCCCGCTGGGACTGAATGAGACAGTATGTATGCATTTGTACGAGTGAGATTATTTGAGCCTCTCCACACCAAACAACGGCAGACACTGACACACTGCATTAGAGTGATGGAGCGAAAACACGGGTTGGAATGACAGTGCAAAAGGGGGGCAAGAGATGCAAAGCGAGGGAGGCGGATAATCCAGTTGAACAAATGAAAGATAGAGCCCTGGGATCACGTGACAAAGTGAGCAGGTAATGGAAAAGAGACATGCCTCCCGCTAAAGAGGGACATGTCATGACTTATGAGGAAAAGAGCCCCTCCCCCCAGAGAGAAAATGATTTTGGTCTCTCCCTCCCCCACAGATCATCTGCTGCATCTCGCCCGGTGACATAAGCATGCTCTTCCTCGCTCTCTCAGAGAGCCATGATGTAACACACAGCTGCTCAATTTAAATATAAAGCGCCTTATGCAGACTGGTTCTGATGCGCAACGTGACGTAGGTGTAAGGATGTATGGGGGATTTCACTAGCCAAGGGCATTTCCTCTTCATAGGCAGCCATTTTAATACTAGATTCAGAGAGAAGACATGCAAAGGGAGAATGGACTTTTGTGAAGCACAAAACTAATTAAGACATTACAATTAGGGTTAGATTATGCCCTTATAGGTCAACTGGAAAACCACTCATGTTTTGTGCTCGAAGAATGATCCATTTAAACGCTAGTGTGATTTCAAAATGTGTTGAATACCTGAAAAACAATGAACCAGAACATGGATATGTTTAAAGACCTTGTTGAAACACTCTATATCTGTGATACATATAATTGGTGGCAAAAGCCACTCAGTTTAGTTATTGTTTACTCACTCACACCTTGTTCCCAAACTGTATGACTTACTTTCTCCTGTAGAATGTGAAAGAAAAGGGCTTTCTTTTTTGTCCAAAAAATTAAAGTCTCACCAACATTATCATTATACATTATCTTTTGTGTTCTGCTAAGAAATGGTTTGTAAATGGCATTAGTTTAAGTAAATGATGGCATAATTGTCATTTTTGGCTTGAACTATAAACAATAGAATCCTGCCCAAAACACAATAGAAAATGTAATTCATTTAATGGTCATAATGGGAATTGTATTGGTTTTAATGTAAAGTATAATGGTGTCTACTGGTTTGTGATGGATTCTGTTGGTGGGACATTAAATCTTAATGAAAAGTGCGTGAAACACTACAAAAAAGGTATTTTGTAATGGTTTTACTGGAAAAAGTGAATGGTTCCTAATGATATTTTAATGGAAACCATTAGAGTTTCTCTGTTTCTATTGTTTGTTTTTTAGCAGAGAAATTGATCTTTAAAAGATCATTGAATGAACCAAACCAAATTATTTGCCAGTCAAATATTTAAATTAGAATTATACCAAAAAGCATCAGAAAATGGGCAGAGGATGATCCCCTTCCCTAAATTAAGACTGAATAATTCACAGGATGGCCAGACCTCCACATATATAATGCAAAGGAAAAAGGGCACGGCTTAGGATTGTTCTGATCTTAAATACAATACATTTTCTTGACCCAATTATTCAACTGGAATCTAATAAAGACTGAATCCATATGGAATAGATTTATTTCCACACGGCGCTCCTATAACAAAGCTATCCTATTCTGATAAAACAGATGCTTTTGTTTATTGATATATTAAGCAACTCTGTTTTCCCTGAGGGGGGCTTCTGCAAAACTAGAACAGTGCATTCCAACCGCTACAAGAGCAGACATGCTAACACAAACGAGAGAAATCTGCTTTAAGTGTAAAAGATTAACTTGTGATTTTAATTAACATTCTTGAAAGGACACCCTATAGGACACAACGTTAACTCTGAGGCGGATGTTTAGTTGCAGACTTCGAGGCTGTACAAAATGGAGAACATCTCAAGGTCATGAGGTCACAAATTTACCCTGTTCCACAACAAGATGCATTCTCCCAGTAGATTCTGGGGTTAAACCTGCAACATTAACCCTCTTATGAGTTTAAAGCCCATAATGAATCCTCTTTATAAACTAACATGACAAGAAAAAAACAGACAAAATGGCCACAGTGACATGTTAGACCAGGTGTAAAGTGATCCAGTGAATAGTACATGTCACACTGTATAATGGATGACACACACACACACATCTATGAGGGTACTATAAATACCTGTGTGGTGTGTGTTACTTAAAGTCGGCCTTCTGTAAGGTTAAACATTCAGCAAGTCAGCAACACATGCAAGTTGCTGGTCAAAATGATCACAGAAAGTTCAATGACAGACTGACCTGCTAACAGTGTTTTAACAGTTAATTCTGCAATCACCCAACAGTCTTTACCGTTTTGTCCCGGCCTCACTTTGTCAGTTTGAACGCAGACTGCTCATGTGAGAGGAAATTGCACATTTCCCCCCCATTTTTCACTGCTCTCCAACAAATCCATTTTGGATTACAGTGGATTTTGTTGGTTTTATATCCGCTACCAGAATGTATTAGATGTATCTCTAATTAAAACACAGGTTTCATCACATCAGCTTCTTGGTGTGTTGAATAGGGAGACATCTAAAATATCCTAGAACGTGGGTTTGAGTGGAGTTGAGAAGCACTTCTCTTATTAAAGGAGATTGTGATGGCTCGTGCTTCAGATTAAACATTATTCTTACCCCTACACCCTTCCCCTATCTGCTCCTTACACACCAAAGGTCAGGGTATGTGCAACCTTATCAGCTTTCTCATGCTGCCCAGCAGGCTTGTCGACACTACAAACACCAAGAACAGCCAGTCTACATTTTTTGGGTGGGTGTGGGGATTAGGGTCAAAATACAGCTTGAGCAATGGCTGATGTCAATGGTCAAGAGAGAGGGAATATAGCATATGCGTACTGAATGAATGTCCATCACTGGCCATTGGTCACAATCTCCTCCAATTGCAGGAGAAACCAGTAAAAACCCATTAGTGGGAGGGCAGGGAAAACTGGAGATAAGGTTCACCCGCAAACATCAGTGATTCCCTCTCATTTAATTGGTCAAAAATCAAATGTGACAAAGTAAAGCCAGGGACGCTGCAGAAACAGAAATGGCGAAGGTTGAGAGGGAAAATCAGGGATGGCAGGAGGACCGAGAGGAAAAGCGTGACGTAGACACATTCCCAACAGCCAATCAGCCATGAGGAAGAACTGAAGTAGAAGAAAAACCCCAGAATGCTCTTAATGAGTGGCCCCACTGCTGCTGCCAACTCACATCAAACTGACACCAATCAAACCATTTAAAAAACTCACTAAACTTAATTGAGTTACGTCTTATTAAAAACACCGGATCCCTGCATGTGTGAACCTTCCACCTCATATTCAGCGCAAGGTCCTTTCTTCCCTCCATTTTGGATCGCCATCACGATGCAGAATTTACACAGCTCATCATAATTCTATTGAATGTCACCAATACGAACTAATTAAGGACTATAATAAATCTATGTAGAAATATATGCACATTTTGGACCATTTGAATTTAAGCTATTTTAATTCTGTACATAAAAGAGTTGCAGCGGACCATTATGGACCATACATGACTGCCACTCCAGTCACTTACCATTTGTCTAGGTCTGCCTTGATGACCACACAGGGTGCTGGGACAGGGGTCTCGGCAGGAGCAGTCTCTGAGTCCGACATGGTTCTGTGGTGTTGGTGTGATCCGTGCGCTCCTGTGGTTGCATGCACAAGAGAAAAAGAGAGAATGGAGAGTTAGAGTTGGCAAGAGGGAGGGGGAGTGTACATAGTACACGGGGGAGGAAGGAGGGGGAACGTGAGAGGGCACACATGTACATATGAGCAAGAGATCAAACAGATCAGTTCAAACTTACTCAGCAAAAATAAGAGAGAAAAAAAAAAAAAAAGAGAAAAAAAAACATTTTGAAAGTATGATGCTTCATATGCAAAAACCTTTTTTTTGCACTTACAGCAACAGTGTGTTATTAAGTGTGCTGAGAGAATGGAAAGTATGCAGAAAAACTGAACTTGCATTCAGACAGAAAAGCTGCACTACTTCTCCTGTGATATGACGAACTGTGCATGGACGCCCCCTAAAGGCGACATGTACACATGTGCACCACTTCACACTTTTTTTCTTTAATCATGTTTAACTTAATCTAAAGCAGCCTCATCTAAATAGCATCTTCATTCAAACATATAAAACAATGCAGACTAGAATAAAAATGAATCACACTACAATAATAATAAAATCAATACATAAAATGGTTAAATGAAAATATTAAAATCAACATTTTATCACTAGCTTGTTTGCTAGATTTCGTTAAATATCCGCCTTTAAAATAAAGAAAAGTCATATTACCATGTATACTAAATAGAAGTAGGCCTGGCAGATTAATAAATGTAAAAAAATGAATAACTTTTCATGCAAAGCTTTATTTTTTATTGTGAGTTGTGTACTACATTCACTAAATCCAAATGACTCTAAATGGATGTCATATGGGTAATTAAAATATAATTAGCTATGAATACGTTTTAATTTTGAATATATAGTCCATACTTCAGCAGGTTTGGCTGGACAAGCTAGTCTCCCAGCCTGACCAGCTATATGGAGTTCAGACCAGCATAACCAAGATCATTCAAGCAAATAAATTTCCATTTTGTCCCCAAAAAGATTACAAGAGACATTGAGGGGGTTAAGTTTGAAGCACTTTTCACAATAGTGGTCATTTAATTTAGGGTTTAATATAGTAACCCATTCACATTTAGGTTATCATAAGGGATTCAAAAACAAGTGTTTTTACAATAGCCTATTCATTCGACGGCAGATAAGAGTCATTCATTGCTCGCCACGCCCCCTCATCTGTTCAAGCTGTTTTATCTATATAATCTAATAATAAATAGAAATGTACAAAATATTTAGTAGAATTATTTGTAACTGCAGTTTATTGTAGTGTGTGTGCTTTAAGTCATTACTGCACAAAGTTCGCTAAATAAACGAAATCATCATTAAAATGCCTGTATCACTAAAGCAACTTTAACTTTCATAACGTAGTCTATTCAGCTGTGTCCGTGAGCATGTGGATACCTTCAACTGCAACAAAAGCATAGTTGCTACTTTCTAAAGATCTATAACTTTTGCGGATCTCTTCTCAACGGTTAGATGCAAAGTTAAGCTTGGCTAACTACCTGTCTGTCTAAATCAAGATGTTACGCGATAAAACCTGTAAGAAGAAGTGAGTGAAAGCAGCGCGCGCATCTGAAAATGACCCAGGTATTTAACGGCGACCTTCAGACAAGAACGTCATGTTCTCTAAACAATCAACCCATTTCCATATGCATTCACACTGCTGCCAACGAGCTAAAGTACGGATAATTAAATTAGCATGAAATGTCAAGCAATTACTTTACCTGGGTCTGCAGTCCGGAAGGATCTGGTGAGATTTACCTGGAAAACAAAATGAGTAGGCCTAGTCTTGAACTGGAACACGCATCAAGTAACGTTAGCTACTGGATCCACGCCTTCTTCTTCAGGAGTCTTGAGGGAGGAGAAACCCTCTCTCCCACCCCCCAATACAGCCGAAACATGGGAATACCATATTATTCTCTCTGTAATTAAATTATGAGGTCGTTTTCTGGATAAATCGTCGTGATGAGAGAGTTTTTAGGGAGTTGGTGAAAATAAATTATTAAAAAGTTTGCTGAAATATATGTGAAATGTTAAAGTTTCCAAAATATATGAAACGTTTGGGAAAGACTAAAGTCAATTTGAAGTTTACTACAAAAACAAGAAAAAAAAAGATAGTTAATCAATGGCAACCAAAAATCGTTTTGCTGTAGTAACCGTAGTTTAACCATGGTATTTGACGCACGTCCTGATTTTGCTGAGTTAGGCGTGTTCCTGGGTCAACGTATCTTGTTGACCCTGGAACAATATTTTATTCCAAAATTTTAGTTTTGATCATATCTCTACTGCTAAACCTAACCCTACCCTACCCATGAGTATTTCCTAAAATCAGAGGAAATGATATATGACTGACACTGATGTACAAGCACCAAACACTGATTGTAAGCCTAAACTTCACAAAAACCATAAACTGGTTCTTCAAATCTGATTGGCTAATCACAATGTTGTTCCAGGGCCAACAAAGATGTTGACCAAGGGACACGCCTAACTCATCAAAATCAGGTTCTGCGGTATGCCACAATGTGGTTATACGAATAGAAATCAAAGCACCACAAACATGGTTATTACACTTTTACTTTACTTTTCGTAAGAGAATGAATGAATGAGAACACCATTTTAAAAAAATGCAACAAAATGTTATTTCGAGGTCCTGTAAGGTCACACACTGAACTATTAAGTCAGAAGGCTAAACATAAAGGGAACAGAAAACTTAGAGAGAAGAATTGGACTCAACCAGCACATTTAGACATAAAGAAGTGAGGAAAGAACAGAAAAGAAACAAAAAGGGTTAAAACACTCACAGTTCACAGCAGGTCGTGACAAATGAGTGTTTCCTCATTGCTGGGGGAAGGGTCTCACATGTGTAGACTTTCTTTAAATGGTATGTGGCTGGAACAGAATGGGTACACAACCTCCATAGTGAGGAAAAGAGCCTAAACCCCTCAAATCTGGCCTGCTTTCTCTTTATGAACTGGCACTACAGTGCACCAAGCACCAAAACAGCCAGTTTATTACTTTTATAGCTAAAATGATAAATGTCTGTGTTTTTTTCTTTGCGCTGGAAGCTCCTGTCATCAAGACAACTTTTGTGTGAATGTATACAAACTTGTCAATAAAGCTCTCAGATTTTGCCAGTGGGACAGTATATTAGAATCAACAAATTACCCTAAAATAACAAGATCACACACACATTTTTAGAAAAAAAAAACGCAAATCATCGAATGGCACAAATATCGCTATATTTAAAAGTTAAAAGCGAAGAAAGAATAGTTTACGTTTATCTAAGTGTCCTGTACCTACTCAAACAGCTTCTAAATATTCAGCCAGACTCTCACACCAATGTTTTTCATTAGGATTTGATACACCTGGAGTGTAAATTCATTGCATGTGCAAGAGAACCAAGAAGCGCAGGACTATATAATGAAAGAAAATGTCAGAGAACTCAAGAGAGGAAATCAGCCTGCAAAGATTCAACCAAGACCAATTAAAACCAGATAAAATGACTCAAGGATCCAGACTCTACTTTGCAGGTAAGCAAGCTTTTTGTCTTTCTCAGACTAACCTTTCCCTGCCACTGTCCCTCTCTCCTTCTTTACATCTCCTTTTCCTTGTTCTGTTCAAACTTTCTGAACTTCAGATCCTGTTTCTGGATGTTCTTTTTTTCTTTTTTGTGTTTCAGTGGCTGTTCTGATGTGTGCGTTTGTTTCCATCAATGGAGTCGCTCTGAATGAATTACTGGAGCGAGCCTCTCAACTTTCAGACAAACTTCACTCTCTCAGCATCTCTCTCACCAATGACCTTGTAAGTACCGAACACCCCGGTGAACGTGTGTTTATGTGGTGTTATATGCCCACTCATTGTGTTATTTGTGATATGGGACAGATTTTTAATTGATTTGATGTTGGTTGTTCAATATTAACCATGTTAATATTGGGATTCTCCCAATATTCAGGATTCTCACTTTCCTCCCGTTGGAAGAGTAATGATGCCCCGTCCATCGATGTGCCACACATCCTCGCTTCAGATTCCCAATGACAAAGACCAAGCCCTGAACGTCCCAGTAAGAGCTCGCATTTAGTGCATCAATCTTCATCTCTTGAAAACTTTCTCCTGAACATTCAGAAAATTTCTGTCCCTTTATTAAATGTCCATACTACCAAAACTTTAACACTATAAAGATATTGAAAAAGAAATATGTGAATCAAGCTGTTCAATCTGTTTAAGTGCTCTGTATAGACATCCTCACTTTAGATGATGAATAGATTTACATTTTTATTCACATATGAGCATTAATCAAAACACATACAGAGAGCACATTAATATGATACATATGTGAGCTCCACTGTGCTTGCCTTTCTGATTCACTGGTTCTTGCAGAATCACAAACATGCTTTCGTAAAACTTCACTGGTTCATTTTTTTGGAGGAACTGACCCTTTAATGTGCAGCATACCTATGAGTAAACATCTCCCACTAGTGGTCACAATTATAGTTCCAGGCAAAACAGACAAGTATTGAATGCTGTTGTGTCTGATTGTCTGTGCAGGAGGATGAGTTGCTGTCTCTGGCTCGGTCTCTGCTGCTGGCGTGGTCCGATCCCCTCGCCCTTCTCTCCTCTGAGGCGTCCAGCCTGGCACACCCAGAACGCAACACCATCAACAGCAAAACCAAAGAGCTGCAGGACAACATCAGCAGCCTGGAATCAGGTCTGGAGCACGTCTTTAACAAGGTGATTGTGCCTGAATCAACCGCTCACAGTGTGTGTGTATCGTGAACGATGATTTTAAGAGGGCAGTGATAAAAAAAACATTAAAGGAAATGTTTTCTTCCCTACAGATGGGCTCATCTTCAGACAACCTGTCCGCTCTCCCTTTTTACATCAACAGCCTTGGCCAGGATAAAACCTCTCGACTTGTCAATTTCCATTTCCTGCTGTCCTGTTTCCGCCGAGACTCTCACAAAATTGACAGTTTCCTCAAAGTTCTCCGCTGCCGGGCCAAGAAGAGACCTGAGATGTGTTAGAGAGGACATGCTGTGTTCTGCTTCTCTCTGTTAATGTTAAGCTAAAATGGCAGTGCAGTGAATGATTTGAAAAATCCCTTCTTTATAATATTTAATCAAAACATGCTCTTTATTTTTTTGTTTCTGAGTTGGACGAATGCAAAGATAAAATAAATTATACAAAAAGGCATTTCAAATGGAGTAAATTAAACATTTGTATGAAGTGCACATGCACAAATGTATTTGAATGTTTGACCAGCTTGACGACATTTGTATGATAGGTAACTTAATTTTATTTATTAAGGACATTGTGCTTAATCAGCTTTAACATACTTTTCTGTAATATAATATTTAAAGCCCTGCAGCAAAATCAATACATTTCTATCAAGCAGATTTAGATTCTGACACCGACACTGAATTGGATAAGACTTGCAAATCATTGCCCAAAGCACAGGAAGTGATTGAACCATATTGCTCCAAACGTGGGTATACCAGTTCAAATTTACTGAGCAGTTCATACATCTGCAAATTTGAAGACACAAATCTCGTCTAAACAATTTAAAAAATATAAGCCATTTAAAACCAGCTTTCTTTTACTTAAAACTTTTATAGTCTGAATGCAAAATCCAAACTTGACAAAGGTACACATAGATAACATATAGACTAGAGGACATTCTGAGGATCATGTGTGACAGTCATGTCAGATTCTGCCCATAAGAGGTGCTACAACTTGCAAGAATAGCATGTATTTCTGTAAAAATGGTTTATCAAAACATTTCTTATCAGTTGAGATTCAAGACTGTTGAATTTGCAGTAAAGCACTTTACATTTAAAGAGATACAGGGCAATTGAATCATGCACATAAGCTATTGGTGCACAGAGTGTGTGTTGCTCCGTCATTAAATAATTTCACTATAGCAGAAACAGCAGAGCACAGAGACCAAAAGGTACTGAAATGTTTTTATCAGTGATAGGCTAAAATGGAGGAGTTGACCGTTATTCTTTTGGGAAAGCAAGGAGCAGGGAAGAGTGCATCAGGAAACACTCTTTTTGATGGACAGGAATTTCACACAGTGCCCAGCTCAGAGCCAGTCACTAAAGCCTGTTCAATGAGCATGTCCACCGTGAACGAGCAAATAATCACAGTGATTGACACTCGGAGGGTGTGATTCATCAACATGCGCATGCCACATAAGAAAAACACATTTCTGTACAGAAATAGATTTAGAACAATTCAAATTGACATGTTTAATCATTTATGCATTTAGAAAATACTAATAAATCCTATTAAATACATTAAATAAAAAAAACTGTCTATCCCATATGATCACGAGGCATCACAGATTATGAGGTTGGGTTATTTCAGTTGAAAAATAAACTATTATCTTGTGTGTTACATTGCTCTTGTAAAAATCAAGTAAAAAAAATAATTTGGTACATTTCTAAATTAAACTTTGGTTGCATTGTCAAACAATTTATTTTGTTACAGTATAAGCCATTTTTTATGCTACAGTTTGAACCCACTTGATAATTATGATCATAGAGCAGGAAAAATGCAAGAAAGATAAAATAATCAATGACTACACTTACAAAAAATGCTGGGTTAAAAACAACCATTTCTGGGTTATTTGGCAACCCACTGCTAGTTATTGTCCAGAAGACATAGTTACCTTTTTTTAAAATACTTGTAAAATGACTTTGAATGTATGTAATCGTTTAACATAATGATTACACATCAGTAATCTATTCACCCTGATAAATGTGTCTTATATTTTGCTAATTAATAAATATTTACCTTTTGATTACTGTTGCCTCTAGTTATATATGTGTGCTTTTAATTTTCAACCCATTTTAAACTAGCAATATAATCCATTTTAAACAATATCTCAGTTAAATAACACAACCAACATATCTGGTAAGCAGTTGGGTCAAAATAACCTAGATTCAGTCATGCTTTATGGACAGGAAACTCTATTTCTTTCAGTGTATCTGCACCTTTCCTCTGGATACAGGAATCACTCAAAATGATGTGTTAAAGCATTGCACAATATAATTTCAGATAGACAGTTCAGAGAAATTATAAAGACATTAAAAGTGATTCTGATAACTCATTGAGTAAACTTTGTAACCAATTAAATAATATGATTATATGTAAACATTTCACATTATTTTTCTTTTCGAGAACAGTATTGCAATTCCCTAAATTTAGGGTTGGTTTAGCGCAATAGCACATACAATCCGTATATACAAACGTACAGTAAAAAAACCATTAGCTTATGGAATAAAATACAAATACAACAAAATATATGTATATGTGCATGTGTTGGAGAGAGAGACATTTTTAATTTTTTTTAAATACCATAAACAGTAAATCAAGAACCAGGAAGAAATGTTCCTTCCTCAAAAAGACTGGGAATCCTAAAAACAGCTACAACAGCTTAAAACCCCACCGGGTACCACACATCTCCACTACAAATAGGAAAAAGAGGCTACAATTTACGCAAGCTCACCAAAATTGGACAGTTGAAGACTGGAAAAATGTTGCCTGGTGTGATGAGTCTCAATTTCTGTTGAGACATTCAAATGGTAGAGTCAGAATTTGGCGTAAACAGAATGAGAACATGGATCCATCATGCTTTGTTACCACTGTGCAGGCTGCTGGTGGTGGTGTAATGGTGTGGGGAATGTTTTCTTGGCACACTTTAGGCCCCTTAGTGCCAGTTGGGCATCGTTTAAATGCCACTGGCTATCTGAGCATTGTTTCTGACCATGCCTTTGTGACCACGATGTACCCATCCTCTGATGGCTAGTTCCAGCAGGATAATGCACCATGTCACAAAGCTCCAATCATTTCAAATTGGTTTCTTGAACATGACAGTGAGTTCACTGTACTAAAATCTCAACCCAATAGAGCATCTTTGGGATGTGGTGGAACGGGAGCTTCGTGCCCTGGATGTGCATGTCACAAATCTCCATCAACTGCAAGATGCTATCCTATCAATATGGGCCAACATTTCTAAAGAATGCTTTCAGCACCTTAAATCAATGCCACGTAGAATTAAAGCAGTTCTTAAGGCGAAAGTAGTAGTAGTAGTACGGTGTTCCTAGTAATTCTTTAGGTGAGTGTATGTGTGTATATATATATATAACATATATAATTGTTATTTATAATAAAAAATGGTCAGTACTTCTAGCATTGGTGCAACATGCAAGTTACAATACTGATCCATACAGACAGTGGCTGTTGATATGAAAATGCATGAATTCAACATTAATAATCATCATCTTTACTCTTTGGGCTTTGATAATGGCTTACATAGTACATAGCAGTTATTTTAAATAGTCATTTAAACTAGGTAGAGTATAAAAAGAAATTATTAATTAAAGTGCAAAACATTTTAGACACTACACAACAAACTGACTTGTCTTAAAAGTTCAGCATTTACTGTAAAGCATGTAATTCCAGTTTATCTTTCAATAAGATAACGTCTACAGCAATATCCAACTCACTGACTTGCATTTGTCAATCTTTTTCACTTGATCTATTTACAGTATTAGTTATTTTCTCTTGCCTGTCCTTTTGTTAATGTATATAATTCTTTAATGATTGACAGGTGTTCTCTTTGCATTAAGGTTTATTTTCATTTTCATTGTAAAGCAATCATTCAAAAACATACACTGACTTCCTTGATATTTATAAGGTTTATAAGCCTAACCTGCATCTTTCTGCATTATTAGTATGCATTTTCAACAGGAATCCAATTTTGCGGAAGATATTGAGTTGTGTTCAAATCTGTTGAATTTTACAACCTAATATCATTAGAGAAAAACATATATTACATTGATGTAAACATGAGGACAAGGATGTTGGCAATAAATATAACCCACATTAACAGTCAATTATAAGTTAAAAAAGAATGGCATAAATTCACATATCAGACAAAATCAGAGAACAAATAATAAAAGGTGGATAACATTATTTTTCTATATTATTTCACATTTTTGTCATTAATTGTAATAATGCAGTGAGATTATTGTCTGACAACAGCCAGTGCTCTACACAGATCTGATCTTCATCCAGTCTGTCTGGAATGACATGGAGAAACTGAACAAACTGAGACAGACTCAATCTCCAAGAAAATGCTTTAAAAAAATCTAAGTGCAAAGCTACAGTACTGTTTAAAGTTTTAGACACTCATGTACAAATGTAAAATGAGGATGGTTTTAAAAATAATGCCATAAATAGATTTAATTTATCAATTAACTTCTATTAACTGACCCAAAGAAATGTTTGTATAACTGCTTTTGTTGCGAGGTACACTTGCCCATGGTTTTTTAGGTAGCTTTTTTTGATGGAGCTAGAGAGAAAGACAGAACCAGGAGATGAAGAGAAAAGATGGAGAGTCCCATCATAGACGGGAAATGGAGACGAGACCATAATAAAAAATAAAAAAAAAACCAGCAAGAAATGACAAAAAGACACAAACTAAAGGAAGCCATTCTTCAGCTGGAACAACAGAAACCAAAGAGAAAGGCTGAAGAGCAAGCATTAATAAAACTGGAAAAAACAAAAAAATGCGTAATGCATAAAAAAAAAAAAACATTAGAAATTATACAAGTTGTCTGAAGATTCAAAGGGTATTGAAAATGTAACATTTTGAAATGCTATTTTAAAAATTCTTCAGTAATAAAAATAGTTGCTATCAAAGTAGCTGTCAAATATTTTTTCACGACTTACTTTTAAGAGACATTCCTCATGAATGTGAATTAATTTTGATTCACATATTTTTCAGGACATTAGCCACATTTCTTAGTAACACACACACACTCCTAAAATAAGGCATGCAGCAGGCATTAGTTTATATTTTGCTCATTAAAAACAAACCACACCGATTCAATTTAAAGGTTATTTATTTCCAAAAAAAAACCCAAAAAAAACAAAAAACAAAAAGGGGGAAACAAAAAAAGAAAAGACTTTCTAGTTGACAAATGCCTGCCTGGTAATAATCCAAACCAGTGCTAGACAAGACATCTGAACTTGCACCCTTTGACAAAAACACTGTAGTACACAGCAACACTATGAGAAGATCACAATATGGAACAAAAGTGAAGTTACTCAAACACAGGATAAGCATCACCTTCAATAAAAGCACTCAAACGGGAAATTTAGTCTGAAGGTTTTCCTCCATGGAATTAAGTTGAAATTCTGGTTCTGAGAAACTTAGTTAAGTGCTTATAGTGCAAAAAGAGCAGCAGATAAGCTTAAACTAAATGGCCAGTGACCGGATGAGGATTCCTCCTTTATGACATTAAAAAGATCAACAGATCTAAAATAGTGCTCATAAACACCACCTATGGAGTTACACAAGAGATTACCATGTAGTCTCATCCATAACATGATAATATCCTCTGATTAAGTCTCAACAAGTAAAAAAAAAAAAAAAAAAAAAAAGCAGATGAGAACATAGGAGCACTGTGTGAATTAAAATTGTTACTCCACAGAAGACAAATGGCGCATAATGGAGGCGCCCTCTACTGATGGTCCAAAACAATGGCCTCAAATACAATATACAAAAGTGATATGGGTTCATTCAGGTACTACTGGGCAGAGCTCCTGTCCACAGTGAAACATGGCAGGTTTTACCTACATAGATGCTGGCTTTACCAGATGGAATATCAAAACATGGCTGACTTGCATTTTTTCAAGAACCAACACAGACATGTCTGCTTGGCAGGGAAGGAAAAACCAAAAAAACCAACCAAAAAAACAAAACAAAACCAAGACACATGGTTGACATGTCAGACAAAGAGGCAAAAGAGAGCAGTTGCACATGTGTACATGCATAAACCCAAGGGATTTTATCCAAGATGGAGCACCTAAATATTGGAAAAAAGCAAGGCCAAAAAAAATAAAATAAAAAAAATAAACCAAAAAAAAAAAAAAAAAAAAGAGCGATATACA
>JAUMHR010000048.1:2677623-2690648 GCA_032361145.1 Enteromius fasciolatus | reverse complement strand
AAAAAAAAAAAAAAAAAAAAAAAAAAAAACTTGCCATGTTTAGTCCTGTTGGGCGCATTAAGAAGAGAGAGAAAAGAAAAAAAAAAAATTCTGTAAAACAGAATCTCTAAAAATGTCTGTCATGCACAGTTTGGAATAATGTACATGGGATTCACACACACGTGTGCACTGCTCTCCGAGATGCCTCACACACACTTGCAGGAATCTAGCGCATCCTGTACTCTGACGTCTTGGACACCTCACAAAGCTGACCCTTGAAGTCAATGTCGACGGTAAAGTCCAGGTCTCTCTGGAAAATAATGAGGGAGGAGAAGTATATTAATATTTCATTGTCAAAAATCATATTAATGGTCAGGAATGTGATCCATGCAACAACCTTGTGCCAATTTTAATATTATCTGCATTTTTTTCATTATTATATAATACAACCCTTCTTTACACACATGTTAGAACCCCTTCTAAAAGTGACTTTAGAATATTAAGTGTAGGTGGGGCATACATTATTCTTGACATTGGGTTTCATGCTGATGGTGCCAAAGATCTCCTCTCCAGTCTTCACCGTCAGGTAGTCATCAAGGTAGAACACGGTCTGCTTCCAGTGAGTGTAAGGAGACTCCGGGCCTAAAAGACAAGTGCACTGTTTTTCAAGGGTTCGTTTATAACAAATTCACAGTAGAGGGGAGAAGGAAAGAAGGGAAAAAAAAAAAAAAAAAAAAAAAAAAAAAAAAGCGAAAGAGAAAGTAACAAAGACATCACTCACTAGTAGAGAAACCAGTCCTCTTGTGGCAGCGAGTGAACTCAATGTTGAAGTAGGTTACCAGCGCATGAATGTAGTCATTCCTTTTCACCTGCAGGCAGAAAGGTGACGTGAAGGACAGGTCCTCAATCTTCACTGTGTAGATGTCCACCTCCTGATGAACAGAGAGAATTGGTATAAACGCAATATATAAACAAAATAAACAAAAACACTGTAACTTAAAAGTAAACAAACTAACCTTAATGAGGCAGGCAGTACTAACAAGCTGTTTAGGGTCAACAACATCCACAAGTGGTTCCTTAATGGCCACTTCTTTAATACAGGACATGTCAAAGCCATACACATTCTCCCACCCTGAAGGAAAAAAAAAAAAAGATATGAAGTGGCGTCCCATTTCAGACACAGCAGAAATGACCTACAGTGACATTGACATACAGTGGATTTTGTAGTCCTTGTACTGTCGGTCCTCAATAGCGGTGACATAGAGTGTTGCCCTGTCAGGGAAAATTAGGCCATCAGGTTTCTGAAGAAAAAAAAAAGATGGGCAACATGAGCATTAAATCAAATTATGGCCAGCAAGCACAATTCTTTACAGTGAATAGCTACAACACTCTCTAAAAGGACATTTGCATACACCCACCAGCCATTTGTCTCTGGCATAAATGACCGTGTTAAGCATGGATTCGTAGAAGAGACAGTAGCCCATCCACTCGGAGATGATTATGTCCACCTTCTCCACAGGAAGCTCAACCTCTTCTACTTTGCCCTTAATGATGGTAACAACTGGAGAAGGAAAATTAGGTTAAGGATTTGAGGTAAATAACGCACAATAGAGCAAGTTTAGCCCAAAACAACATCACAAATGTGGTCTGTAGGTCAAGAGCTATGAGAAGTTCTTACTGTGATCCAACTTGTTGGCCTTCACAATCTTCACAGCATAGTCTGATATACTGCTGCATTCAATCTGTGGAGCGAATGACAAAAGACTGTAAATCCTAACAAAAGCACAGCATGGTCACCCATTCATCACCTGGATAGGATGGACAAGTACCTCATTTAAATAAACCAGTCAGTATCCATAAAAACAAAGAGGTGACATTTACATCAACAAGTAGGATTTACGCTCACCCCAATAACTTTCTTGGCCCCAGCTTTGGCGGCAAACATACAAAGGATGCCGGTTCCACTCCCCACGTCCAGCACCACCTTATCCTTAAAGAGGTGCTTGTTGTGAAACATGGAGTTTCTGTACGTCAGAGTACGAACTTCATCCTTCAGCATCTCCTGTGAATGAAGAAAGGGTTAGGCTTGACACGGATACAAAGTCGTTTAACTGTACCAATATTCATGAAACCTGACTAAAGACTGTACCTCATGGATGCCGAAGTGTGCATAGGAATCAAAGTAGTAGTCTTTGGAGGTCATGTCTTCAGCTGCAGGCTTTGCTGAGCTCTCTCCCTGGGACACCTATTTAAAAAAACATCGTTATTAATAATAATAATAATAATAAATAACACCACTTTATAATTTTAATTACACAGTACACGGAGCGTGGCTTTGCTTAAGATCAGGCAGTGTCTGTTTCGTATCCACCTGTAGCCAACTTTTTAACATAGGTTGGTATTATGCAAATTTCAACAAAGGACAAATCTTGTTACGGTCACGCATGACTCGTTTTAATGAATCGGGGAAGACATATTTTAATACATAAAAGAACCGCGTGTCACTACTACGCCAAAATGACGGATGTAGTTAAAATTGACTGTACGAACAAAGATCAAATCGCTTTGTTAAATCAAACCGCGCCACTATCACATACAACAGAGCTGGTGCGCATTCAACAGCATTGTTGCATATTTAAAGACTATTTAAGGCAGTTATAAACGTAATAAACATACCCCCGTATGCACAACATATTTATTAGAAAATAAATCTCGCGGTTATACTAACGCGCCTTTAAGAATAGTTTTTAACGCGTCGGAAGATCTCTGAAACTTTTGATTTAAATAACGTCACATGTGGAGATAAACGTGGTTTAAAACAGCTTTAATTAATTGACCACACTGAAAACTATAGCAATCAGCTCACTAAGAAACTAGTCGTGGTTTGGTGAACAAAGCTGTAAAAAGTAGCAAGCACATCCCATGCGGTGCTCCGTCCCATGCGGTCCACAGCGAACAATAAGTGATTGAAGCCCGCCGCCAGCGTGCTCTGAACGAGCCTCGTGGAAACTGAACGACCGGCAAGATAACGGGACTAATCCAGCTCCACTAAACATAAAATGATTACACGTAACACTTTAAACCTCTGAACTAACTCGCTTTAGCCTATTAGCAATAGCAGACACGTGATGCTAAATCAATGAATTATTCGCGGCCGGCTAAAATGGATGCTCAAGATGCGTGTGCGCGCATTTCTAGCCTCCTGATTACGACATACGCAGCACACAAATCTGTTCATCCACTAAAGAGTCGGAGCTAGGACGTAACAAATAAAGATGGCATGTTGAGGCTCGCTATCGTAAATAAGTAGTTGGCCTCGGAAGTATTCCCGACGGTAGGGCCTTGAAAAGCGCCAGCTTACCTCCATTCTGTCCGCTGTCTCCGCCATTTCGGTAAACTGGATTGTACCACGACTGCAGCGCAGCTCATGTAAAACACACTTGTTTTGCTCCCGCCCCTTCGCCTTCACTGGATGATTTGATTGGACGACAATCGCGAAATTTCCTGCAGGACCCGCCCACTTTCTTGCGGCTCTCCGTCATAGGCTTAACTTCTCTGCGTTTTTCCGCTCCTTTGAAGCGTGGCTTTCATTGGACCACACTGTAGCGCGATTACTAATTGATTCTTTCATACAAATTTCATATAACACATTTTTTTTAAGCTATATGATTTCATTTTTTTGAGTTAGGCTGGTTGTGACAATTGGACTGATGCCAATGACCATATTATACGTTTGGCAAACTGTATAGGCTACCTATACGATTTAAAGATTTAAAGGCATTTATTAAAACATTTATAGATTCGTACAATATTTCTCTAGATTAATAGATAGAAGGAACAGTATTGATCAAAGTTAAAAAGAAAAAAGAGCAGCACATTACATAGACACATTACTAATCGTGCCTCTCTCAAATTTATATACATTTCCTTCGTTGTTCATGGGGAACATGAGAATATTAAAATCAAATATATCTCATAATCATAAGCAATGTCTGAACCACAACATTAACATTCTTGAGAATAATATCTATTTTATACACATATATATATATGCACTAGCGTTCAAAAATGTGGGGGTCAAAGATATTTAATGGGTTATAAAGATGTTTCTTTTGCTCATCAAGGCTGCATTTATTTGATTAAAAATCCAGAAAAAAATAATTAAAATATATGTATAATAAATAATGTAATATTGTAAAATAGTATTTCAATTTAAAATAACAGTTTTCTGTGTGAATATATTTTAAAATGTAATTTATTCCTGTGATACAAATTAATTACTCCAGTCTTCAGTATCACTTTCAGACCTTTCAGAAATCATGATGAGCAAAAGAAACATCTTTAAAAACCATTAAATATCTTACTGACTCCACGTTTTTGAACAGTAGTGCATTTATATGAATACACCTTAATAAAATGGGAATGGTGGGTGATATTAACTTCCTGTTTGTGGCACATTAGTATGTCATGTGAGGGGGGACACTTTTCAAGATGGGTGGTGACCATGGTGGCCATTTTATTATTTATTTATTAAGGTGCATCCATATAAATGGCTCACCCTGCATATATTCTAGAAGTCGTCATAGAGTTTAGAAGGACATGGGGAGTAAATGATGACAGAATTTAATTACATTTTTTTTTTTATCCTTCTAAATCAGAATGAGCTATGCAAAGCCTATTGATGCTTGGCTACTATAGATTATAGATACTATAGATGTGTATTTACTGATAAATTGTATGGGTTTACCATGTATGTGATGATGTATCATCCAATATATTATTTGGGGAAATTAGTTGCATAAAACTGATAGGTGCCCACTTGCACTATTACTAAGTAAGATAAAAGTAAAGTAATAGCCCTTATATGCGACAAGAAGCCCCCAAGGTAAATCACAGCAGTCGTCTGATTTTGTTGTAGAATATATCAAATGTATTTGATTTCATATTTAATATTTTTTTATTAGCTGATTTGGCTGATTTGACAGACCGGGCATCACATCGGTTAAGCTCTGTATAGGCTTAAGCTTCCCTGTGACCCTAGGGAAGTGTTTTGATAGATGGATGGACGAAAGAGGTGTCATGTGATAATACAAAATTACATATTCTATATGTATATACATTCATGTGTAGAATTCAAATAGACATTCGATTATTTTATGAACTCGTTGCAAATGAGCTCACCCCACCGTTCAAAATGCATTTTAGACATATTCAGACAATAATGTGATTTTGATTCTAACAGTATAAAATAACAGATTTAAAGAGGAAAACCAATAGTCAGATTCAATTAGTGTAATTTACAACCTTTAGCAACTTATCACCATTCCAACATACTTGCACTTTGATACTTTCAACAGTGTCGATCTTGTTTTCAAGCCAATTAAAATGGCTATAAAATGTAACTGACGTATGAACGGACAAATGATGTACTAAATGACAGTAAACTAGCCAATCAGAGCAGAAGAAGCGGGAAGGGGGCGGGACATATGGGGAGGAAGCGCTGGAGCGAGCTCAGCGCCTGTTCTGTCACGAGCTCCGTCGGGGTACAGCGACAGAGCCTAAAGCCTCGCACATTATTGACGACTAAATACAGCCCAGAGCTATCTTTTTCTCTAGAAACAGGTCTGTCAGATTAGTTCGTCTGCAAGCAGGATTCCCCGTTGTCCTATCGCGGTCATTTGGGTGATGTATTCTAACATTTGATAGAGCTAGCCAGCTCGCTAGCTGTTTGGCTAGCTTGCCGTGCGTGACTCAAAGTCAGAGAGGTATCAGTTGTTATTTTAACGCCATCGAGTGACATACAGGTGCGTTATCTTAAATCAGGAACAACACGTTGGCTTGTTTTTTAATTAGTCGGTGCCGCGACGTAAGCGTACGCCTTGCATCGTTTTCCCATTGACGAGAGTTCACGGGATTGAATGAATTAGCCAACGGAAACAGCAGTCACGCCGACTCCCCAGCTT
The DNA here is from genome assembly GCA_032361145.1 of Enteromius fasciolatus. NCBI lineage: Eukaryota > Metazoa > Chordata > Actinopteri > Cypriniformes > Cyprinidae > Enteromius > Enteromius fasciolatus. The sequence goes on along the minus strand of JAUMHR010000048.1, from coordinate 2,684,706 downwards.
CTCTCTCTCACCTGTTTCTTCATAAACACTCGCTGCTGCTTTATTTGTGTACTTTACGAGCGCTTACAGTTTAATTCAAGACTAAATTAACAGGTCTAGTGTTAGTTAGCCCGCTAACGTTAGCTCGGTGCATTTGAACCCAAACCGCCGCCTGTTAAACCTGAACATCTGAAAGTCATTTGTTTCGTGTTGAAGTCGGCTTGAAGAGAAAAAAAACGAGCAAACATGCCGGCTGTGTCGAAGGGAGACGGAATGCGAGGATTAGCGGTGTTCATCTCGGACATCAGAAACTGTAAGTGTCCCTGTCACACTCAAACACCATTAGTCATTTTCTTAAGCTGTGCTGAACTCTTCCTATATACGCCCTAAACTGAATCAAAGGGCTTCTGCTTTGCTCCCTAATGCTTTTTAGCCAGAATTAAAGGTTAAACCGTGTTAGTCAGATGAGTGGCTCTTGGCGAGAGGGGTCATGATTGTAGGAATCGCGCCGATCACCCAGGCCCGTTAGCTTTAGCTCTGTGATGGAGTGATGCTTTATCGCTAGGCCGCCGCCGAAAACGGTTTCATTGCAGATGGTTTATCCAGCATGGCTTGTGTCTGTTACTCTTGTCACCTTGACTAGCTGGATAGCGGCTGATATCGCTGCTCGCCAAGAGGACCCGATTCAGATGTGTTTTTTCACGATAATCCAGTTATCAAGCTGTCGCCTTGAGCTAAGCATTATAGGAGGGTCATCTGGTTAAGATGTGTCTGTTGTCTTCTGGTTCTGCCTCTTTTGTGCCTCTAATTTTACCTCTCGAGTATGAAAAGGCTTTCTTAGTGGTCGGAGTCTGAGTTCCTAGTAATTTTAGGGAGGTTTGCAGAATGGCTGCAAATAAAATGGATATTTGTGAACTCTTTTCGTCCTCGTTTTCCGTTGACTTGATAAAATATGCGTAGTTTTAATTCGTAACTTGTTGGGATCAGTTTTGTGATATTAGTGGTAAATGAGAGTGAACTCATGTATGTTGACTGGGAGTCTAAGGGTTTGGCCTGTGTATTGTAGTATGTATCTTGCATCATATTTTGGCACCGCATATACATATAGCTTCCGGAAACCTGTGTGTAATTGCTGTTTTCCTGGCATGCTGGACATAATCTCCACATTGCACACTTTTTATTGTAGGAGCAGTTGCATACAAATGCGTGACTTCTAATATACTAATGTGAATGTTTTTAGAAAGATGTTGTGCATGATACAATTACAATTTGACATTAATTCCCTCTTAGAAATGTGATGCTTGCCAATTCCTCAAAACATGCTTTGATACGGTTTGATTAGATTCAGGGACCTGTGATCCACATCAATACTTTATATTGGTATATATCAATATTACAATGTTATGTGGCTGTTTTACATAACCTGTAATATATCTCTAGCAATTGTGTGTTCCAGTTGGGACAAAAACGTACGAGTCACACATATGGTTATTAATTATGTATTGTCAGCTCTGCATTGGCTTGTGCAGTGAGATAAGTAATGACAACAGTCCAGTCTTCTGTGCTCTCCCAAATGTGTAAAAGTATTATTAGGACACAGACAAACACAATCAAGTATTTGAACTGTTGGAGGAAAAAAGTTTGCTTTTAAGTTTTGCATTTTAAAAATGAAGTTTTCAAAACGTCAAACAAATATTTGATGCCAGCTCAATCAAATATTGTCTAAATATAATAAAAATGGTTTTTATGCATTGCATTGAGACGCCATAGCATTAGTAATTTGATTGTTGCTCCATGTCATTGTATTATGTCACATCTATTGCTCAAGCGTTTTATTCCAGCCTGTTCTGTGTCTATTTTTCCCGCTCTATTCTCATGTTCAGTTTGTAAATGAATGAATAAATCGTAAATGTATTATTTACTATATTAAAGAATTTGTGGTGTTAAGCCATGAATCATTCCACTTAATTCATTTATTGGTGTTCTCTGTAGCGTACAGATGCTTGTCACTGTCTGACACTATTTAAATGAGCTCTCTTCGGATACATTGCAGCCTCATTTTGAGCTGGAGTACAACACGTATGGAAAATACGAAAAAAATGCGATGTATGTTGACATTCTGGCAGATATTTGATTTTGAGGTCATAGTAGTAAGAAGAAGAAGAAGAAGAATCAAATTTATTGTCACATACACAATCATACAAAGTACAATATGCAGTGAAATGTTTTTGTGCGACCACAGAGCCGCGAAGGCTAAGTTAATCATAACAAGAAAACATAAGATTATACTCATTGAAGGGTTACTCCGTTTTTGGTAAAGCTTGTGCATCATTTTGCATGGCACCTGGCAAACTTTTGTGAGTGTCTTTAGTACTACACAATCTGAGACACCTTAATGATGCTTTTACTATGCTAGTGATCTTTTCTTAATCTATATGCAGAAAGGATTGTCGCTGTTTTCTGTTGCTTTGTCTGAGAAGACTGCCGTTACCCGCAGTTGAAATCATGTCAGTATGCTTTCACACAGAGAGGCCAGCCATCACACAGCTTGAATCTTAAGTTGGTTAACATCTACAGTTACATAAATTGTAGGAATAATGTTGACCCGTGCAGTTATGTCAGTTTACTTTGGTGGAATGAGAGTATATTCTGCAAATAAAAGCTAATTCAGTTCTTAATTGCTACCATAATAGCAACATTGGTCGTTTGTAAATCTTATTTAACCGGTGATCACTTGGCCTAAATTTTACGTTTTGAAGCATTTATCCAAATCCATTTATCCATAGTTTAATTCATTTGTGTCCTACTGCAGTCGTTAAAACTACTGCACCAATAAAAGCATGTGTGCATGGTCAAAGTTAGTTTAACTTGTGGATAGGAAATGTATGTTTGTGAGAATCTTGATATTGACTCAGGATGCATATAGATATTGCACCAAAATATGCACAGCATTTCAGCTTAACAAGCAGGACAAGTTTTTTGTACATTTAGCAAAGGATTTATTTTCCTTCTTGCATTATCTCATGTGTCAGCAGTTACTAGAATGTCATCAGATCCTTTCTTGAAAAGTGCCTATACAAAGCAAGAGTGAGCATTCATACATTGTGGATGAGCAACATTGGAGCAAATAAGAAATTTGATGATTTACCCGAAGATGATTGATAGAGCTAGCAGAAGTAATGGTTTAACCTGTATGTTGGTGGTGGATGAGAGAAAGCATTGAGTAAATCGTGAGTTTTTGGATGCGTAGTTGCAGGAGCATGAATTTTATTATGCGAGGGTGCACAGTAGTGAGGTGTAATGTTTGTATTGTGTGGTTTGGTTATGCTGGACTTTTATGGATTTTTTATTGTTTTTTAACACATTAGCACTTAATCTTTATCCTGTTTAACCCCATACCCATGAAAAATGTTGCTATTTCCTGTCGTCTTCCCTGGTTTCCTGTCCTCATTTATCATCATCAGCTCTTTTGTTCCTTCCTTTATTTCATTCTAAATGCACCAACTTCCATAACAGGGACAATCACACGCCATTACCTAACTTTATGATAAGATTTTTATTTTAGCATTTTTGTTTTTAAGATTCCTGATTTGGATAATATTGTGAAAATCCTTAACTCATTTATTGATTTGTTGAAGGTGCATTAGATATTTAAATTTTTAACTCATTTTTAAACAGCAGTAATTAAATGTGAAAATAAAGGCAGGGAAATATTCATAGATTTTTCATGTCTAAGAGCTCACAGTTATACTGTCTAAGCTGTTCTGTTGTAAATGCAAATCGTTATCTTCATTTGAGGCAAGATAACAACAGCAGGCGGGCATTTTGTCAGCTTGTGTTGTCTCCTGATATGTTTAGATCACCCAGTGATGGTAAACAATTGCTCTCCAGCGTCACTTCAAATCCTGTTTCTTTCTTCTCTCCTCAGGTAAGAGTAAGGAGGCAGAGATCAAGCGCATTAATAAAGAGCTGGCCAACATCCGCTCAAAATTTAAAGGAGACAAGGCTTTGGATGGATACAGCAAGAAGAAGTATGTGTGCAAGCTACTCTTCATCTTCCTTTTGGGCCATGATATCGACTTTGGCCACATGGAGGCTGTCAACCTGCTCAGCTCCAACAAGTACACTGAGAAACAGATTGTGAGTGGAGCCATCTCCAGATATCCTGCCATGTGTATATTAAATTCTTAAATTAGTTAGCTTTTTTTTTTAATTTGAACACTGATGACTTTGTGTAAGCATGTATTTGTGTGGTAAGTTATTGCACAGTTTAATGCTGCTCACAGGCAAATTTTTGCCAGAGAAGTGGCCAAAGGTATAAAGAAATGTTGCAAAACTTGACAGCTATACAGGAAAACATAGCATATCAGGATTGTAAGATGCACAAAGTGCAGTAGTGTCTGAATTCATCCATTTGTTTTACTCCCTAAAGTCTGCGTAGAGACATGGAAGTATTTATTGGCCAAATGAAATGCAGAATATTGACTACACTGTTGAAACGAACAGATCCAGTGTGCAGTGTAAACAGCCACTGAGGTGGAATTGTCAATATAAACTACCATTCATTTGTTTTTGTTTTTTTCTTCTAGATTACTAGAATTGAGCAAGGATACATTTTAAATCAAAAGTGATAGAAAATGTGTTTATAATGTTATAAAAGATTTCTGTTGTATGTAAATGCTGTTCTATTTATCCAAAAATTGTAAGCAGTTTTCAACATTAGTCAATTAGAAATGTTTCCTGAGCAGCAGATTAGAATATTTTCTGTAGGATCATGTGACAGTGGAGGAATGACAAAGCTGAATTTTCTGCAGCCATCACAGGAATTAATTGCATTTTTTTACTTTATATTTCACAATATTACTGCATTTTAATCAAATAAATGCAGCCTATCTGAGAATAAACACATTTTTAAAGATCTTACTGACTCAAACATTAGTGTAGCAGAAGTATCATAGTTTATTACTCTGCAGTTTCACCCTTGTAAAAGTTGTCTTTTCTAGATGTGAACATCTAATGAGCGTGGCCATTAGATTAGCTAGCGAGAGTCTGCTACAGATGTGTTTTTAGCTTGTCAAAGAGGCTTAGTGGCACTCCATGCCATGTAGACCTACCATGAGGTCTAATTATCTCCTGCTGATCAAACACCCACTCTAGCAGCCACACTCCCATCAGCCACGCAGCTCTCCACAGGGTATATACTGACAGAAGCCGGGCAATCCGAGCATGTTTCGGTACAAGAAGGACAACAAACTGAGGGCCATTTTGAGTTAGCTTATCGTTTTCCTTGAAAAGGAAAAGCATTAAAATAACATTTACAATGCAAAGTAGACAACAGCGTGTGTTCTCACTAAATTCCACATGGCCTTAGCATTTGCTCTCGGATAATGCCGTGCATGGCAAACTGAAGGAGATTTACATGGCACTAATGAATTGTGGAAGGGTTGTAGAGCACACCGGATCTTTTGCTTCCTGTTGCAATTTTATACACTCCCATGAACTAGAAATAAGTTGAGGTCATGCATGTTGTTAGCCCTTTGTTAAAGTCCTTTTCACTGCAAGACGATGTAGTAATAATGCTGAAGAATGTGATGTCACCACGTTTTGACCTACTCCTCCCATACGGGTCCAATTCATTCAATACAATATTCACTTTCCTGTGAGCCCAGCCCAAAAATGTAGCAAAGGTTCTCCATTCAAATAAACAGCAATTTCCCTATATAGAAATTTAAAGGTTTCACTACAGCGTCTTTCAGATTTCTGCGATTCTTTAAATATGACTTATAAGCACATTAAAATGAATTCCAAACCTGATTTAGGTCACCGAGCGGCCTGTGTGGTAAGATTTGGTCTCTCAAACTAAACAGTGAGTCACAGCCTACAGCTAACTGTTTCAACACACCCATTACCCGGAAAATTCCTCTGCTCTTCTAATACATTATATGCTACGTCATGGATGCTGAATTTGTGGAAGAAGGTTTTTTTCTGTTATTTTTATTTTCTGTTATAATTTTTTTATTTAAAAAAAAAAACATACAGAACCACCAACAAACAACAGACCAATAAGCAAAAGGCACTATAGTTGATAATATTGGTATGTACTGATACATGGCAGAGGAAAATCTAAAGCAATGGCTTCCTGAGTGAGGAGTGCATTCTTAAAATCAGTCAACTATAATAGAGTTGTAATACACTGAATAAAGCACATGATTGAATTTTGCTAGCGGATTATAGTATAATTCAAATTATTCTGATCATCACAGTTTCTTCCAAACCTCCAGACTTTAAAAGCATGTACATCACAATGCAGTGAAAACGGAAAAGAAGCAATTCAAGAGCGCTTCAACCCTTGCAGCAGTGAAGGAGACACATTAGCTCAGCGAGGGAGAAAATCTCTCTCTCGTGGTTTAGTGCTTATCCGGAGAGCTTGCAGGGCTGCCGCTCCGAGCCTGTTTGAAGATGACAGTTCTTCAGTGATACTCGGTTTATTTCAGCTTTACCGTACACTCATTTGGCTTGAGTCAGTGTGTGTGCAAAACAGATCATAACCATCAGCTTTCTTTTCTTCCTTCCTCTTTTTCTGTGCTCCAGGGATATTTGTTCATCTCTGTGCTGGTGAACAGTAACAGTGAACTGATCAGGCTGATTAATAATGCCATCAAGAACGACCTGTCCAGCCGAAACCCCACCTTCATGTGTCTGGCTCTGCACTGCATCGCCAACGTGGGCAGCAGAGAGATGGCCGAGGCCTTCGCCGGAGAGATTCCTCGCATCCTTGTGGCTGGGTGAGCAGCTTTGGGCTGGAAGGATTGAGTGAGAGGGGAAAAGTTAGGGATTCAGGTTGAGGGATTTCAATTGAAGGGCCTTGGACGAGAAGAGGATAAAAAAAAGTGTGTATTTGTGGTGTCACGTAGGGCCGGGCGATATAGCAAAAAAGTGATCCCGATTTTTTTTTTTTTTTGTTTTCCCATATTGAACGATCTCGATTTTTAATCACGATTTTTTTTTATCAGGAAACTGTCAGTATCTTGTCAGATACTACGTGATGACATCACTGATATGCAAATTAGAGCGTGACATCATCTGGCAACATTTAGCTACTTT
>JAUMHR010000048.1:2623261-2668821 GCA_032361145.1 Enteromius fasciolatus | reverse complement strand
AAAAAAAAAAAAGCACAACATACCATTCTGTATGTGAATGTCATGCTACCCAGAGATTTAAATAGTATTTTTCCACTAAAATGGCAAACATTGCCAAATAATCTTTTTTTCTCAAGTATTTCTGTTATCAACCAAGTACCTTGAAGATATGACTTTATGTCCCATCCGACTGGCCCATCGGATTTGAGAACTGGTAGCTCTTATCATTTTTGTGGGGTATATGCATCAGAAGGTCAGTGCGTGTACTGTGGGCAGTCTGTGGGCTGAAACTAGTACGTGGCAGACTTCAGCTGTTGGTGCCTTGCACACATATTTGCATTGTACAGGGAAGTGAGTCAGCAAATACAGAACAATCCCTAATAAAACACCCACCCGCTGAACACATCCTGATTCAGATTCTTTCAGCTGTTTAGCATGTCTTTATTAAACCCAAATCCAATGTAATGAACGCTCTCTGTCTTTTAGTCCACTCCTTCCCCGTCTGCCGATCTGCTGGGGCTCCGTACGGGACCCCCTGTTACCGCCGCCGCTCCCAGCGCAGGCAGCTTATTGGTCGATGTTTTCTCAGAGGCTGGTGTAAACGATGATGGCTTCCTGAGGTAAATAAGAATCTGGTTCATTGACATCCCGGTTTCAGTCTGTTGCACATTTAATGAATTAACTGAAGTGAAGTGCACTAATATTTTTAACATGTTCAGAGCTTGTATATACGTCTGTCAGGCTTTCTGCTCTTCTGTCGTTTCACTTTCTGCTGCTCGTTTTTCTCGTCTTCCTCTTTGTGTGTTGTGTAATCTTGTGTCCTTTATCTTGCTGCGTATGTGACTGTCTTTCTCTTTTCTTGCTTCTTTTTTTTCTCTTTCCCACCCCTTTCCATCTCCCTCATTTTGGTGTGTGTGTGTGTGTGTGTGTGTGCGCGCGCACATGTTTGTGTGTATGCGTGAACGTATGTGCGTCTCACGTCCTTGCTTTTCATTGGACGATGGCAGAGATCTGGAGCCCCCCACTGAAAGCTCTGACTCCCTATTGGCTGAGGGTCCTGGTGACTCTGAGTAAGGGGCCAGTGGTAGACTACAGTGTCAATATGTTACAGCAAAACTTATTGACAGTCATTAGTCGTATATAAACACTTACTTTTTTGATTATTTATAGATGTTGTTGTGTTAATGTGTTCTTTTCTGTTTGTGTCTGTGGAGTATTTTCTATTTGTGTGCTGTGTTGGTGGTATTATTAATTGCTAACATTTTATTGGCCGCAGATGTAATGCCGGTACTAACCTCTGCCTTTTGTCTCTTTCTCTCCTCTTTCTCGCTGCCTACTTTGGCTTCACTCTGCACTTTTTCTCTTTTTACTGGCTCACCACTTTCTAACATCTTTAATCTGTTTTAACCATCTGTGCCTTTTCACACTTAACACCTCTCACCCCTCTCTTCATCTCCTGGGGCTGCTCTCTCTCCGCATCCTTCGCTTTTGGTCTCTCAGTTCTGCTCCCCCCTCTGTGGTATCTGAAGATCCTGCTCCTCCTCTGCCTGAGTCAAACGAACTGCTCCACAAGTAAGAGCTCACTCGCCTACTGCACTCCCTCCATTCAAACAACCATCACCCACAGCTTTCCTCATATCATATCTTTTCTAGTATTAGAAGACAGTATGCATATTCAAGGAAAATGTATTTAGTTCATGTTGGGAAATGCTGTCTGACCAGATTTATAATCTCGATTATGGCTATTAATTATGTTGACCAAATGATACATTTAAATGCAAAAATGATCATAATCAAAGGCAGCAGTAAGTCAGCACTCACACAAAGTCTATGAAACCAGTAGCCTGTGTCTGCTTACATCCTGTATAGCTTCATGGCTATATTTGCGCTAATCACTAGTTCACAGCTCCAATACTTATTGTTAATATTTTATGAGATGAGACCATGGCACTAGATGGTAAACAGTGGTCGGGAGCATCGAGGTCTTTTTGCTTAGGCTTCAGATTACAGTCTGTTGTCTCTGCTGTCACTGTCTCAGCACCCACCCTCCTCTCAGTGTCTTATGCTGCATTTCCTTCAGGGCGAAGTCATTGTTCCAGTATTGACTTGCACGGCTTTACTTGCCTATTAGATTAAATACATGCAACCTTTTTGTAACATAACCGAGTCCCTTAGCATGGAGAGAAACTAATTATATTCTTTACTAACGCTGTTTTACTAATGATCACAAAGTCTCATTAAAGATCAAAACTGCAAGTGCATATTCCAGGTGAATTTGCCCAATGGGCAGCTCATGTTTTTGATTTTTCTGTCAACAAATGAACGCAGCATTACAAAACCAGTATCATTTCTGGCCATCCCTGCATGTTTGTTTGCCTCACACACACACACACACTCTTATCTCTTGCCCTCAGGTTTGTTTGCAAGAACAATGGAGTTCTGTTTGAGAATCAGCTGCTACAGATCGGCATAAAATCTGAATATCGCCAGAACCTCGGTGAGTCACAACATCTGCAAAATTGTAATTGCATCATCTAAAGGTCCATGTCAGCAAATTTCTGGACTGTCTTGAGGTTTATTGTATTTTAACTGCTGTTTATGAGACTGTAGTTTCCGCGTACGCGTTTTAGCAGTTCTTGCTCATTTTTATTCTGTTGTTTTAGGATTATACAAACCTGAAAGGGATGTTACAGTGTTAATATTTGACTTGATATTCAAAATGCCTTTCAGTTAAAGACGAGATGTCTTGTTTTAGTGCCTACATAAAATGACATTTGCAAAAGGTGATGAATAGACAACATATTAAAGTAGACACTTTTTTTGCATTCAATGTTTGAAAAAACCTAACTTCTGTGAAAATAAAATGTCAAAATTAAATAATATTCCATCATCATTCAGAGTGATGCGTTTATGTAAAAATGAAACAACATTGTTATTCTAACCTGTGCTTACTAAAATATTTAAAAGAAAAACGGATCATGCTTTCATTTTAAAAGATCAAAATATTGCTGGCTAAATCCTAGTGATTTATACGAAAGTGGCAAGGATTGGTAAAGATTTAAAATTTTCAGTTAATTAGTTTTTGGGGATTGCACTGTGATCCTAATTTAATGTCATCTTATGATTCATGCCTCGGTGCATAAACTATTGTTACACTGAATGACATTTAAGTGGGTTTCTTCACAGTAAAAATGTATGATAGTCATAATTTTAGAGTTTAAAAGCTATATTAAACATTGGATGCTTAAACACTTTTCATCTTTGACCTGTGTCTGTGGTCTCTCCTTACAGGGCGGATGTATCTGTTCTATGGCAATAAGACGTCAGTGCAGTTTGTAACTTTCACGACCACAGTCAGCTGCCCAGGAGAGCTACAGTCTCATATCCTTCACATCCACACATGCAAACCCATGTTCATACTTGATTACAAACACTGAGATTTTTGTTATTTATATTATCAGAGTATGTTGGTTGCTTCCTTTACTGATCCCACAGCTTAATGTTCAGGCTAAACCAGTGGAGCCTCTCATAGAAGGAGGTGCTCAGGTGCAGCAGGTCATCAATATTGAGTGTCTGACTGACTTCACTGATGCACCACTGCTCAACATCAAGTTCAGGTAACCGATGCATGCGTTTAAATGCTTTCTGACCACGAGTCAGCATACACAGATGTACTTAGCTGCTGTGCTGTCTCAGGTATGGTGGAGCTCTCCAGAATCTCTCACTCAAGCTGCCTGTTACCATAAACAAGTTCTTCCAGCCCACGGAGATGGCATCGCATGACTTCTTTCAGCGCTGGAAACAGCTCAGCCAGTGAGTGTTTGTGTGTACACAGAAGACAAAATTACTGTGTACATGGATCACAAACTCTTCTCTAAATGAGAAACGTGCTGAATTCCCTTCTCACAGGCCTCAGCAAGAAGCACAGAAGATCTTCAAGGCCAATCATGCCATGGACACCGAAGTGCTCAAAGCAAAGGTGTGTTTACACAACTTTATACCGGCTTTGCAATGCCATACTAGCCTGCTGTGTACTGTACACTCTTATATATAGTATATATATATATATATATATATATATATAGTATATATAGTATATAATACAACAGTAGTCATTTTTAAACAGTAGAAGGCTGACATGATCACATTTGTCGTTTAATTCAATGTCCAGTTAAGAGTTGTCCTAAAAATGAAACCTTTTGCATTTTGTTTGAAAAGGTGTTAACTTAAGATCAATACAATGGTGAGTCACTAATAGATAACGGCTATATTAATTTAGCTTCTTTCTTCACTGGAAAATAGATTATAAAGTTGAGTGCATTGCATTGTGGGATACAATGCAATAGATTTTCTGGTGTTTTTTTCTGTTTTGGGCCAATGAAACAAAATTTGAGTGAAGGAGGGCAAAGGAAGAAATCGATTAACTATAACTGATCCAATCCTATACTATAACACATCCTTACTTTAAAAAAAGAACTCTTCCTGCAGAATCCATAAAGCGCTCCCACACTGGTGTACAAAGTAGATTAATGCCAGTAGATTGTCTCTTTTGACTTGATTTTGTGACTCTAGTAATTACATGCTGTCTTTTCCATCTGTTTCACAATAGGTAACAACCAGTCTTGAGGTGCAATATTACGATGATATTTAATTGTTTAAATATATTGGTAATCACTGATGCTGGTGTATTGCAACATCTCATTTCTGGAGTAGTAAGATTAGTGTGGCAGAACTTTACTTTAGTTGTAGGTATAGAGGGGGAATGACGTCATTCCTGTAGAATATATGTACAGAAAAGTCCACTTAATTTGATTCTCATCTTCTGTCTTTTTCATTCACCTATCTGTCTCACAGTTACTGGGATTGGGCATGGCTCTCTTGGAGAATGTGGATCCGAACCCAGAGAACTTTGTGTGTGCCGGAGTGATCCAATCCAAGGCCCAGCAAGTGGGTTCTCTGCTAAGACTCGAGCCCAACGCACAAGCTCAGGTATGAACAGACATTTCGTTTTAAGCGGACGTGTATCCATATTAACAATCAAAAGCAAAGGGAAAACAACAAAGAAATGCCACAAGCATCAAAAGTCCCTCCCTGCTGCTGTGGAGCACAGACTTCTCACCAAGTCAGTTTTATTGCATCTTACTGTTGTCTGTGTGTCTCTGTGCCTGCTGATGCAACTCAAGTCTGGGGAGCAGGTAACGCATTCATCCTGCCACCCCTTTCAACTCAAACCACCTCCCATCCTCCCTCCCTCCCGCTCTTGTGATTCACTCCATGTCTGGTAGTAAAACCCAGTTGATTTGGTGTGACAGCAGCGTCCTTCTCTTTGTATCTGTGCAGTTTCCTTTGTCCATTGTGCAAGTTTACATTTTAGTCTCTGTATCGGCAGTAAGGATCAGACACGCATTCGGAGAGCAGAATGAGCGTCTGTCTGCACAATTGATGTTTCTTAGTTGTTTGCATTTCCGTTTACACCGTGTAACGCTCCTTATTCTTTCTCTCTCTCTCTCAGATGTACCGGTTAACCGTGCGCAGCAGTAAGGACACTGTCTCCAAGCGTCTTTGTGAGCTGCTGGCAGAACAGTTCTAGAAAGTGAGCCGAGACTAGCACCATCTAGAACCGACACCTAGACCAGCGTTCCTGAGACCCCAGAATAAAGAATCTACAAAACGCATTCACGCATAAGGGAAAAAGTAGCTGTCAGCCTCTGGCAGCCATATTACTGTCCTTCAGATAATGATTACTATTATTACTGTTGTTATCATCAGCGCTGCCCTTTCTTGTTTTTATCGGTGTTTACCTGTGTGTGAGCAATGGAGCGAAAGGAAGCGTGCATGTGATGTTTTTTTTTTTCTTCTTTCGTACATGTGTGAAAGAGTCATGGTGATAGTTCCGTCGTCCATCCTGCCTGTTCAACGATCAACTTCTGTGCTTGTGTTTGTGTGTGTGTGGGTAGAGGGGGGAGGGGGAGAAATTAAGCAGAAAGATGGAAGTGGAGCAAGTCTTCCCTCTCTCCCGTGTTATGCGCAAAGTTTCAAACCGTAAAAACTGCACATTAGCTGTTACTTTGGAACATTCCCTATAAGACTATAAGCAAGACAAGCAAACACTAACGCAACGGCACTTCCCTAAAAGAGGCCAGAATCACTAACCCCCATTGCTTTCTCTCTCTCTCATTTTCCTGCTCAACAGAAATTGGTCCCATCCAGCGCCATTGGTGTACATAAAAAAAAAAAAAAAGGTTCCACATGCATTTCCAATTTATCGCACTGTACGTACGTTCCTTCCGTCGTAGAAATGGCCAGTAACAGGCTTTGAGAGGAAAGGCTTTTTTAGTCCCACCCCCTTTTTTCTGTTTTTGTCCTATGAATTCAGTACTCGTCCTGACCCCCATATCTGACAATGTTTATTGAAAGAAAAAAAAATCTATATATAAATATATATAAACCATGAAAATGATTACCCTTCATGGATGCATTTGTATGTCTCTTTCTTGTTTTTGATAGTGGTATATTGTCAGTGTGTTTGTATGCTTTCTTAAATGGTCTAATGTTTTTGCTCTTGTTTTGGACATTCCATTCTGTACTACAAGTGAATGGGCATAACGTTTCAGGTTAGTCGTACAGTGTTAAACTGGGGAGGAAGTAGAATCAGAAAGAGCAAATAAAGCAGAGGGGAGGGTCAGGTTCGCCAGTGTGTGAGTTTCTGCACATGAAGAGTGCAACTGCTGTGGACCTTCATGTAAATGTCTTTTTTTGTCATTGTTTTTTGTAATATCATTAAAAAAAACACATCTGGAGGACAACATCTTCCAGCACAGTTATTAACTGAAATAAGTAGATAGTGGTTACCTCATTACTAAATCCTTACACAACACGCGCGCACACATTATTAACTTTGAGTGGTGAGTGGCCACAGCTGGAGACCCATATTTTCTTTTGCAGCGATAAAACCTGGGAAAGCACTTAGTTTGTGAAAAGTTGTCACAGGCACGCAGTTGTACACACATTCTTAGGCTTAGAGGACGGGGGCTTAAGAGAGAGCACTGGACCAAAGCAGCTGCCAACTGTCAATCACGTACAGGGATCATAACGATTTTGGTCAGCATTGTTTGGGGAGCGAGTGTGTGGTGTTATTCTGTGTGATCCATGTGAAAAATATAATGGAGTTTATGCCACATTGTCATGTTAGTTCAGCTGGGGGTCACGCTTCCTGTGATGCAGTACTGGGGACATGGTCATTATAGTTGATTAGAGTCACAGTCATGGCGTGTGTGTGTTTCTGTGTGTGCGTGTGTCTATGCAGTATCCGCTAGCTAATGCAGCCCCAGTGTATCGCTGTTCAACCTGTCAGATACCTGTGTTAGATTAAATTTACTCTGTACTGAATAATGTGAAAGTAAAATTATGCCATATACTCGAACCAGGTGTTTTTTGTGTGTGTGGTGGGGATGGGTGCAGAGATCAGGAGCTTTGACAGTTGAATCTCACACATGTAGAAAGCACAAAATAGGTTATTTTTTCACCGCACCGCAAAGTATAGGCCTAACTCCATCCCTAGGATGTAAAGTGGGCCGTGACATGGGTCGACAAATGTTACCCAACAGTAACAAAAAAACTAAGTTCTATCTTTACCAACCTTGGCACCATTTCATTCTGATGAGAAATTAGTCAGTCATGTATTTTTTTAGGATTTATACAGCTAACAGCAATGGGTTTAAAAAATGCAGTGTTCATTTAAATGGAAAATAAACATAAATAAATAAATGTTGTATGTATTGTCTCACTGTATAACTCATATTTTTGGACACCCTAAATATGATTTATACTGTGAAGAGTTAAAATGTATATCAAGTTCATGATTAGGTGGGCCTAAGTTATCCAGGAAGCCAATACATGACCCTGGACCGCAAAAACAGTCATTAATGTTTTTTTTTTATGTATTTATATAATTTTTTTTTTTGTCTGGAAACAGGGTGCAAAAAAAATATCCAAATTCAGTGCTTAGCAATGCATATTACTCATTTAAAAATAAGTTTACATGAATTCACAGTGGGAAAATTACATAATAGCTTAATGGTGCACGATCTTAATATCCTAAAGATTTTTTGGCATAAAAGAAAAAATGATTATTTTCACCCATACAATTGGCTATTGCTACAAATATACACGTGCTACCAAATAGCTTTGTGGTCCAGGGTTCCATATGCAGGATTTCCAATATCTTTGCAATTTCTCAATTTCATTCCATCAGAGTATCAGTTTTTAATTCGTTAATTTGTTAAACAGACGATACAAAACACAATTTTGTAACCCAGTGTGGTATAGCATTAATGCAGTTTATTAAATGAACACAATTCTCATTTTTAGTCTGTTGCAATTAAATTGTTTTTTGCAGCCGTTGAAGCGAGATAAAATATACATATATATATAATAAAAACACATGACATCATTAAAACAGAAATATCATGTTGTGCATGATTGTTTAATATGGTATAAACATGATAACAATAGGTAAATGTAGACTAGTGAACTAAGCGTTCTGAATAATATATTTTGTTTACAAGAGAAGCACTGCTCGCGTGGGACTTTGCACACGAGTTGCAAAACCTGGATAGAATAGTCTCGTTTGACGGATTATACACTCGATTTGCAAATGAAAGCGGCGTGTTCCGGTCTAAAAGGCTATAGAGAGTAAAACACGATTCATCACAATCAAATTGCCAAGGTCTTCAGGGCAAACTGATGATGGCGAACAAACAGAGCGTGCCCGCGCGCGCGTCAAAGAGCAGCCCTGCGCTCCGATTGGCTGGAAATGACATCATATAGAATGGTACTATTCTTAGCCTCTGGAAACTGGATGACCTCATCTTTTTCCTCCCTCGCGCAGGTATAGACATACAACAACAAATAATGTTAGAGGCGCAGACAGAAGAGCGAGGAGCAGGAGAGCACAGCTAACGAGAAGAGAGAGATCAAGGGACTGTTTATATTCGAACAGATACTTCACGCGACACACGCTTGTTCTTGTTTGTGCTATTTGCAACGTTCATTTAGCAGCTTCGCAACACTTTTCAACCTTTTTTTTGATTTCCTGCGCACTCTGCTGACCCGTAACTGACTGAACTGGTGAGTTCCAGCTTTTGGTTTTTTGATATGAAGAAGCCTAACTTGTGCATTACAAACGTTAAATGCAATTGGTGAAAACTTTAGGGATAAAATTTGGCCTGCTTTCAGGACTTTTTTATGTGCGTGTGTGTTCATTGCGTCATAGACTCGAGCAATAATTCTCTGTGTATTTTTCCCCATAGGTTCTCGGATTATCTAAATATTTAAAAGAACTATTTCTTTAAAAGAAAAATTCAAGAGATGGTCTACTACAGGGACAGTCAGTCGGAGAGACCACCGTTGTCTCGTATTCTGCCGCATCTCTACCTTGGTGCAGAGACTGACGTAACGCAGGTATATTTACAAAGTATATCTAATGATTCCTCATGTTAGTACATAATCCGACCTAAACCATATTAAAATTACATTTGCTGCATAGTGTATTTGCATATTTGCTGCAATAGTTTGTTCTCGTCAGTGTTTTGCAGAACATTTAAGTTGTTTTCTCATCTCTCACCCACAGGATGGTTTGGCCGAGCGAGGCATCTCATACGTACTAAGTGTGAGCCGATGCTGCCCACAGCCTTCTTTTCTTCCCCAGTCCCAGTACCTCCGGATCCCAATAGACGACTCCCTGCGGGATGACCTGCTTCCTTGGATCCCTCAGGCATTGCACTTTATTGGTGAGGGACCCGGAATCCCACTGCTTACATCAGCCTGCATTTGCATCCCAACTACATTACATCATCTAGCATTGATGCACAGAGCTGTGACTATAGAAATAGTTTTGTTTTGTCTGTGCATCAAAACATAAGATGAGGCTAATTTAAAACACATAATTAATTTTTATGCATCTGGTAGAAAATGTTGGGTTATGGGTGTCATTGCATGTATAATGTTTTTAATAAAACCAAATTAACTGTTTCAGATGGGGCCATGTCACGTGGCAGCTCAGTCCTGGTCCACTGTGCTGCAGGAATCTCTCGGTCTCCAGCACTTGCTGTGGCCTACGTCATGTATAGTCTGAAAATGGATCTGGACCATGCATACAGGTAATGTGTAGATGCTTCGTTTTACTTCTACTGCCAGTTTCTGTGTAAAAAAAAAAAAAAGTTACATTTTATATCCAAAAAGGTCTGAGATAAGAAATTGGTGATAAAAGTGAGAAGGATTTGTTTGTTAATAATATTTTAATGATTATTTTTTTGCAGAATGCAAATGATTCACATGAGTTCATTTTCATGATCTGTTCATTTTTTTAGGTTTGTGAAAGAACGCAGACCCACAATTTCACCAAACTTTAACTTCTTGGGCCAGCTGCAGCTCTTCCAGGAAACGCTTTCTTTGAAGACTAATAACACAAACCTTAACACTCAGCAGTCAGCCAAACCTTTGGATAACTCCCTACAGCCCACCAGTGAAAAAAACAACAGCAGCTCCACAGTGGCACTGTTGACTAACCTGAACCTTCAGAACAACATGGACAACAACTGTATTATTAATGGATGTACTGAGGATTCCAAAGCAAACGTGCACTGTGAGAACAAAAACAACCAAATGGAAAATATTCAGAGCCGAGGCCAACGCTGTGACGTGATGAAGTCAGACTTTACCTTATCTCTTTCAGACAAGCTTGGAGCACTCACTCTTCGCACCAATCCCACAGAGGTACAAAGACCAGCCAGCGTCACATCTCAGACACAGCAGGATGCACCAAAGTCCAACCTACCTAAGCCTACCTACCTACAGATTCCGTCTCTAGCAGAGAAACGCAAAAGCCTTACTCTGTCCCTAACACCAGTTAGCACAGTTCCTCGGACTCACCAGAAGGGGTCATCAGTGAACAGCTGTGATCTGGAGCAGAGCACTTCCGCCGTTGGCCAGACAGGGGCGTTAGATGACCTGGCCAGAGTCAATATGGAGCCATCTGCATCAGAAACCAGAACAGAACCAAAAGAGGCGAACGGGTTTGTCAGCCATGAGGCTTCGGCTAAACTCACTTGTACAAGATCGCAAAGAAGAAAGAATAAACTAAGCGGTAACCCCAGAGCAAATATGGAGGAACAAAAAACAAACCAAGTGAGCCGTTTAAGCACAAGATCACAGAGGCAGAGCCAGGGACCATGTGGTGTAACCTCTCCGCAGGAGCTTTTCGTGAAGGAGGTTACTGGTGGTGTAGAAGCAGTGGAGGGTATGGTTGTAGATCAGAGCCCCTTGTCTCCAGTCAGTCTTACAGTCAACAAAATACTGAACTGGGGTGAACGCATGCTGCTTGGGGTCCTACTTGGGCCACGTATTAAAGTAGGACAGGCTGCTTTGCCGTACAGATGTTGAAGTGAGATTGGGTGTGTGGACTGCGCTATTTAAGGATACAGGTGTAAACAAAGACTGTACACTGTATCTTCCTAATGATCTGAAGGAACAAAAATGAAAACAACTATACCATGGCTGAAAAGGCATATGTATGAGTGTGTGAATTCACTTATTTAATTAACGAACTTGCATGTTCCTCAAAGACTATTTGACAGACTTATGTCATCTGATGTACTGGTGATATGTGAATAAATGACTGAACGTCTGCAAGAACATGTACGATTTGTTCTATTATAATGCACAGCCTGCCTGTGACTTTATTTATTGAAATACACTGATAATTGTTATTTATAAAGGGGTATTTTGCAGGTGGACTTTTAACTCTATAGCTTGTATTGAAAACAGTGTTCATTAAAGATAATTATTTTATTCTGTCTCATTGTGTTTTTCCTTTTCATTTCAGCTTCAACTATAATGGTGACTTGTACAATAAAATATTATTGAAAGACAAAATTATTCTGTGAATTTGAATGCCAGTCAACAGGGCAATGGTCCTGTTCCCTCTTAAAGGAGTAGGTCACAAAAATGTAAATTTGCTAAAAATGTACTCGCCCTCCAGCCATGTAGAGCTTGTTTCTTCAGTGGAATAGATTCTTGTGGATCATTGTACATTTTTTTAATTGGCTGCTAGGCTCTCATTTTGACGGTACCCATTCACTGCAAAGGATCCATTTCTCCAAATTGGCTGTGATGAATAAATCAACTCATCTACATTTCGGATGGTCTGAGCATGATTACATTTTTATCTTATTTAGTTTTTGGCTGAACTATTCCTTACGAAAACCATTAGTAATAAATATACATACAATGATACAATACGTTTGAATTTATTGCAACTGCCTACCTAAATGCACTCCCTCACAATAAAGAGGAGTAATGTTTCCTCAGAAATGCTGGAAAGGCAGACAACTCTGAAAAACATTACATCTGGACAAACATTTATTTTGCATATGTAAGTTCCATTTTCTATCACAAAATATTTTCTGATGTATTTAAAGGTTAAATAAAACAACGAGCTAAATAAAAAATTACCAATGAATGCTGAATTGATGCATAATGTAAACATGTACCGACAAACCAGGCCCTTGGCCAAATATGGAAAAGACTACGCTCGAATTACACATTTATCATATAGCCTGCCTTCTATTGCGGAAATGCGAGCGCAGTAGCAGTAGAACCGCTCATCGAATCATGACGGTCAGCCAATCAGAACTCGTCTTGGCTCACCGATTACGAACTCGTGCGTTCGAAGATGAGAAAAACAACGTCTAAATCCACGCCCACTTCAGATACACTCGCAGACGAAAAAAAGTTGCCCCTGGTCATGAAAAAAAGAGAGAGAGAGTCCAGAAATCACCAAGAAAAATCCAGAGGGCGGACATTCCTTTAAGCCTGGAATTCGCTTTTTATCTCTCCGAGCAAGATGGTCGTGTCGCTTGTACAAAGGGAGCATTTGTAGGCTACATCTAGTCTGTTAAAGTTGTCGGAGTATTCGCGGGTTTGCAGTGGACTAAGTTAAGTTGTCTGACTTTCGTGTCGCTAACTTGCCACCAGAAGGCTAATTTACTCAAGGCGGCTGCGGAAGAAAGGTAATCGGCGATCATTGTCCAGACCAGCACGGTATTTGTTTTATTCCCCCTCTAGCGTTATCAATCGGAAAATGCTATTGTTTCGTACATATTGAACCATAGAGATTGGACTTCGATACATACTCGCCCAAAATCTGTAACATTGTACTGCCTACTGTAGAGGTTTATCAGCGATGCCAGGCCTTGTACGGTCTCAAGTCTTTATGCTCGGTGGAGCAACGTTATTCCTCTGAAAAGCGTTTTAGTCGAATAAGAAGACGGGATTCGTGTTTTTATAACCTAAAGTTTCATATTTGTAGAAGCACCATGTCAACTGAAGAAAGATACAAGTTGGTGGTCGTGGGCGGTGGAGGTGTGGGGAAAAGCGCCCTCACTATTCAGTTCATTCAGGTAAGTGTGTTTCTGAGGACTTTTTTCATGAAATAAAGATTGATTTCTGGCGTAATATTGGGCATATGCGCTGTGTTAAGTGTTACGGTTGGGTGTGTTGTGTTAAGTTTACAGTGCAGTGGGCTTTCCTCTGCATGTTCCTTCATGTTAAAGCCCTTGTTGAGGAGCTGGTGAACAACCAAAATGTTTTTTTTTACAGTCATACTTTGTGTCGGACTATGACCCAACCATTGAAGATTCATACACTAAAATCTGCACCGTGGATGGAAAGGAGACACGATTAGACAGTATGTTGTGTTCTTTATAGGAAGGAATGAGTGTTTAAAAAGCTCCACAGGTTCCCTCAGAAGGGAGATTTTGGTCAGAGTTGCATCAGTATGATTCATTGCTCACTACAGGTTCCTGCCCGGGTTTTGTTTTGACTTGCTGTCAGTACCACATCGTGCCAGCTGTGCTTAAAGCAAACGTGTGTGTGTCAGTCAGTTATGAATTGCATTTGGGCACCACAAAATATTGTTTGTGTGGATGAGCTCATCTTTCATGTTCCCCCTGTTCATTAGTCCTCGACACGGCAGGGCAAGAAGAGTTTGGAGCGATGAGAGAGCAGTACATGCGCTCCGGAGAGGGTTTCTTACTGGTGTTTGCTCTTAATGACAGTGGCAGGTAGGTGTTTTCCAGAGTGTGTTTGTCTCTGTGAGTGAGAGGAAGGGGAATAGATAGTTCCTAACCTTTCTGTGTGACGAGAACAGAGAGTGTGTCTGTGGCTGTGTGTTTTAAAAAAAGAAAACCACAGAATGTGTTTATGATGAGAATAAGACTGCAACGAGTGCTCATGTTATCTGAAGCAGTTTGTCTGACAGGTATAAATTGAGAAGTGTCTGACAGGTGTGACTTGGACTATTACTACTAAATTTTTTGTACTGTTGCGAATTGCAATCAGTTATTCAGCTTCTAGAGTTAATGTAGACTGTGAATGTGTTATCTTGAATAATTGTAAGGATATTAAATGCTGTTAAAATAGCAGTCTTTTGTTGTTGACACTTAGTGGCATTTTTATGTTTAATGAGAGTATACATGTAATCAAATAAAATTCAAAATTAAATTGTTTACATTTGATTTGTTTTATTTTTTGAGTTTTCGGTTGATTTTTAATTAAGTATTTTATTTTTTATTTCAGTTCAGGAAATTATTTCAGTTTTGTTAGCAGTAATAACACTCCTAAAAGAGATTTATTTGCCCATTGTAACTTAAACGTACAGGCTACTATCCAAGATGAGTTAGATTATAATTACGTTCTATGTTCTCTGAATGAATTGATATCATGTTTGTGTTTGTCGCTCTAATGAACACTTTCTCTCTGTTTCAGTTATGATGAAATTCAGAAATTTCACACTCAAATACTGCGGGTGAAGGATCGAGATGACTTTCCTATGGTTCTTGTCGGCAACAAATCAGATCTTGACCAGCAGAGAGTGGTAACGTTTCCTCGTTACACAAATTACTCAATTTTTAATGAAAAACCTTAAATAAGCTGCAAATTCACACGTATGTGTTTGTCAACTAGATCTCAAGAGATGAGGCCGTGTCGTTTGCCCGAGAAAACAGGATCCACTATATGGAGTCGTCAGCTAAGAACCGCCACAATGTGGATGAAGCCTTCATGGAGGTTGTGCGAGCAATAAGGTATTTGGAATAGAGAAGCGCTCTTATGAGATTGACAATGTAGTGCATTGTGGTAAACTCACATTACTGTCTGTCTTCAGGAAGTTTCAGGAGACTGAGAGTCCACCGCTCCCCGCTAATCACGCGGGGAAGCAGAAGAGTGGTGGCTGTCCCTGCACCCTGCTCTGACTGCCCCTCTGCACTGTTGCCTAGGAGACTAAAGCCCTCACTCTCACGCCTGGTGCCTTATATGTCTACACGGAGAGAGAGAGAGAGAGAGTGTGTGTGTGTGGCACTGTATGCATCAGTGTTTTAGTGGCTTTTACAGTATGTGTGTATGAATTGGTTTCCAAGAAGAAACTAGGCAATATCAAATGAGAGCGAACCGTGAATCTGATGGAAAGAGGGAGTTCTTGTTTCCTCCACATGTTTTATTTAGTGCCTTGTAAAATCATGCTCTTGATTTTAGATTCAAGCACAGTATTTGTTTATATCCACCACAGTATGAGATCGCAGACTGATTGTGTGCCATGAAAGAGATTTAAAAAAAAAAAAAACTGCCACTGAGGTGGAGAACAGTAGCAACAATATATATTTAAACAACCACATAAGCGAACATAGGTGGTGCTGACAAAGCTTTTTAATAGTGATTATGTCATATGTTGGGTACCTGTATTTTATTGGCCCAGAGCTCTGTTCAGCCTGTCTTCTTTCGGGAGATTCATTTAGTCAGTGAGACTGCACTGAAACGGCTGCTCTAGTGCACACCTTACTTCCCATCAGTGGCAAGAGTATATCCAGCCAGCTTGTTTTCAATAGTTACTTCCTGATAAAGCAATGTGGGATGACTAAGATGTGATGTGGTTTTAATAATTGAGTATTTTTAGTAGTGTCGAAACAATGGGTCCAGTATCTGCAAATGCTAGCATTCTTACAAACCAAAGGCTATAATGTACATGTTTGCACACCTCGCTTTGTCATTGTGAATAGTTATCTAATGTAGTTTAACACTAAAATGGACAAATTGTGTGGCTTTATTCTGGGACTGTTTTTTTTTTTTTTTTTTTGATTTGTTGTCTTTTTTTGAAGGTACAACTATTTGTGCATGTCTGTCTCCAGGTTCACATGCTATTGCATATGACAAGCTTGTGTTGTTTTTTTTGTGTGTGTGTGCACCTCTCTTTGCAGACAGATGAAAAAATGATACTGAGGAATTGCCAAATGAATTTACTAACAAAGCATGATATTAATCAGTGTTGTAAGGGAATGAGTCACTCTGTAAATAGGTAGAATGGCCTAGTTTAGGGTGAGGAAAAAAACAGACTAGGTGCTTTTCCTTAGTCACACTATAGCAGTTCTTAGAGTATACTTGTCTCTAGAAGGTGTTGCTACACACTTACGGCCTTTAATCAAGGGATATGGTTGGGTTTTCTTCAAACTGTGACAAATTCTGTTGTAGTCCAGGTTTGTCAGCTGCAAATAAGAACAAAGCACTATTTAATTTGAAATGTTAAGATACTCAATGTGGTAACAGGATTCATATCATTTCATGTCTTAAGTAATTTCATTTTCATTTTTTTAATTTAAGCTGTGTTTGTGTTGACTGGAGAAATATCAGACGCCATGTATCTTCCGATTTTGTATCTAAATCTAACCATATTCTTTTGTACACGATTAAAATATGTCTTTAAACCATTTCATTATGGGTGACTGATTTATTTAGTGATTCATATTAAAAGTATTTATAACAGTTTTCGCACGTAACGTTTGTGGTAAGCTTGGGAATGAGGAAGTAATGGTTAAAGTAATACAATTTCATTTTAAAACTTCCCATTATGAATTAAATATAAACAAATGAATACATTTTGTTATTTACTACCTGCAATTTTGCTGCATCCAAAAATTTCTTCCATCTCTATTTGTAATTTACACTCTCTTACTGGCCCACGAGCAGACTAGTCTGTGGATTACAAGCAATTGCTAAATGTTTCTCACGTGAGAAAGGGAACAGTTTCGGTCGCTGGGAGAAAATCAACAGCACGGACAGATTCTGAATTTATTTAGCTACTAAATATTAACATGGCGTCCGTTTTCTCACAACGTTGTGAACGCACTGACGTTTTAACGCGATAATATAAAGCAAATATATCTGTAGGACAGGCTTGAAAAGCTGTTGTCAGGTCGGCTCTTGCTAATCAGGAAAGAGATCCATTCTTAACTATCTTTGAAAAGGAAGGTAGATCCAATCAAGGCGCTGTTGATACCGGAAGCTGTAGATGGTGCGCTGGGGAGAGTTTGTTTGCTTCAAATGACACATGATGGATTACATTTTTGAACACAACACTTAGATATACGTCATATAAAGAACTCAGATACAGCACTAAACCTGTACCCTAAAACGGTTGCTAATGGTTTTTCGTAATGGGGGGCCATTAAAGCACCTTTGTTTGTTGAGATGTCCAGGTAATTCACCGAAACTCCGTCTCATCCCACTGCCACTCCTACAAGCGCTCGAGGCGGGGAACTATGTTGTCAAACTGGTATGTCTCGTACCTGATGAGTTAAGATGTCGCTGTGAATGTGAGCACAGGTAAATATGGAAGGATTTCAATTAAAAACATCGAACATGTGAATTGCGTGCATTCGAACTGTTTACCTGCAGTCATAACTTACAGCACCAAGGAAAGAAATCTCTGGAGAAATCTGAAAGTATTTTTCTTTTCAAGTTTCCTCCTACGGAGCACAAAAGAGGGTCAAGGTAAGCGGGCGGTGACCTGTCGTTTTTCTTTAGACGCAGTTTTGCTTTCTTTTCTACTTTCTGTCGTGCGTTTGGAGGCACAGCCTGTTTTCTTAATGAATGGCCAGATATGCACTATTTTATTTACTCACAAGTACAAAAATATTAGTCATTCCGTCTTGTTGCCACAATTTTGTCAAGAGCGTGGCCCATTTAAGTTGCAGTGTTGAAACTAAGGTAATCAACGGATATATTATCTAAGCGTATGTTTTTGTTATTATTATTTTTATTGTTGTTGTTATAAAAGAAATAATATTTACTTCTGAGTAGGTGAAATGACCGATAGAGGACGACATTGTAAAAGCATTTTTCGTATTTTCTATTGCTTTTGTGAATTCTTTAGTTGTGTGTATTTCCTGTATATGAATGAATCGATGCATATCCTGTTAATCTTTGTAATTTTCCTTATATTATTACGAACAGGTAAAATGCTGGGGTTTCCAGCGATATGCTTCAGCTTGATATCCCTGCTGCATCTGGTTTGGGGCAGAGTGATCGACAATGGAAATGATGGTAAATAAATAATAAACTTCAAAACACTTTTAATAGCCAGTGTTTTATTTTTTGTTTGGTTTTACCTTGCATTGTTGCTAATTATTTAGTATTATGGTGTGTTTTTTGGTTTGTCCACCTCTCTATGCATTCAAATCAAAGGCTTTGACCTCTAAGACCTCATTTTTGATGTGTTGCAAATATTGGTAGGTTTAATAATCTGAATGCAACATAATTAAATTTGTCATTTCATTACCCTTTCTGCATACTTTCGTTTGTAAAAAGTATGTCTGTAATGTGTAACTGATTATGCTTCATATTCATGTGTTCTTTAGTGTTTCTTGAAGAGAAGTCGGCAGGATCGTTTCTCTCCCGTAACCTGTTGTATAACAGTTGGGATTTCGAGTTAGTGGTGCCTGACAATCTACAGAGAGAATGCATTGAAGAAATATGCTCGTATGAAGAGGCCAGAGAGGTGTTTGAAGATGATGCAAAGACGGTAAGAAAAAAGTGTATACAAGAGAAAGTGAACACAACAGTAAAATGTTATAGCCACTATGTGTTGAGATAAAAATAAAAAGATGGTTTATGCACAGTTTCTTGATGCCATTTATTTTGTTTTCCAACAGGCCACATTTTGGAAAACCTATGTCAGCAGTCATGGTAAGGTGGTTGTTTTTACTTAATGTATTTTTTATTTTATAGATATAGTTAAAGATATGGACATTGAACATTTAGAATCCGTTTTCAAATAAAAACGACAACCTAAAGTCTCATTCTTAAGGTCACTGAGAGAAATTTTTGCATGTTTAAAAAAAGAATTTGACCGCATGTTGTGTCCATGGTGTTTACACAATTTTGTCTCCAAAACATTAAAATTGGACCTTTAGTATATTGCACTGGACTGAGCAGCCTTCACTCTTAAAATGGTGTTTCTATGGTTCTGCTTTTTGAATATTTATTTTTAAGATTGATTTCTTGCTGTCATCATTGCGGAAGCAAATGCAAACTTTAAATATTCATAGTTATTTATATTGTTCTTAGACCTGAGATGTAACACCGTATTTTCAATATTGTATCCAAAACTGAAAAATGGCATCCCTAAATAAACAATTAAAATGTGAATTTGTTGAGGATGATGACCTGGTTGTTTTTCTCTGCAGAGACTTCGCCTCCAGTGGATGTGTCTGGCTTGGTAGCTGGCATTGTAGCTGTTGTAATAATAGCGATTATAGCCACTGTGTTGGGCATTTATTGCTACAAGAACAGAGGCAAAAATTCAAGAGGGGGCAGGTAAGTGCATGCCATCATTACCACAGCGATATATATGTATGCCCTTTATGCAGTATATCCCCTAATGGTTTCTGCATCTTCACAGTGTTCCTGTGCAAATGGGTGTTGATGGGCAGCCAATACCTGAATCCGTGCCCTTGGCTAACAGGGCTCCAGGTCTCCCCTCGTACAATGAGGCTCTGACCCACAGCGGCCAGCATGATGCACCTCCACCGCCATACTCTGGGTAAGAGCACAGAATGGCTTGTTTGTACACTTTAAACAAAAGTGATGCAGTGCCTGCTGTAAAACTCTTTTGCACTGCATGTTCACAATGTGTTCTAAAATATGCATCTTTGCTCTTTACAGGGAAAGTCCATCTGAGCCACCACAAACTCAAGAAGAGGAATGACAAAGACATGATGTTGTTGTTTTTAAATGGAGGAGGGGAAAGGGGTGATACAGGGTTTTACTGGTAAAAGTGCCTCAGTCAGTAGATAATTTATTATACTTATGCTACATGTTTAGCAGTTAACCCTGTTTTATTCTTAAAGTTTTTTTTTTTTTTTTGCTACTGTCATCATGGAAAACAGTTTCAGTGTGAACGCTGTTTCATTAATCAGATTTGTTCGTTTTTTTAAGAGTTTTATCAAATGGAATTACATTTTATTGTTAATAAAAAGAAATAAAACGTAGACAAACTTGAATTTGATTGCTACTTGGAGCGCGTGAAGCAACAGCGCGCACGACGCACAAATCGATTCCAGTATTTAGTGTCAGTGCGCACCGCTGTGCACAGACCATACTAGAGAGAGCGGCCCGTACTCAGTAGTGCCTCTGTGCTGTAACAAGGCGGCAGTACGCACGAGACTTCCAGACAGACTGCGTATGTGTGAGAGTGTGACAAGCGAGTCGGCAGAGGGGGGCGTGTGTGGATATGTTTATGTGTGTGAGCCTGTTAGTCCACTCTTAAAAATGGCGTCTTCTTGGCTAAATACCTGAAAATAGCGCTTTGAATCCAGTGCGTTGGTAACGTTTACGCGAGGCACTGAAGCATGAAACGGGTCCCTTGCATAATTCCTAAAAACTTCGCGGATTTTAATGAACCCGGGAAGCCACTTTTTTTCTGACGAGGAGGTAGCCTGCCATCCCGCGTACATTTATCCAAGATGTGAATATTTGAGGCGCAACAGCTGAATAAAAAAGAAAACGCGCGCTCGGTTGACTACTATTTATAGAGACCTAGTATCTCACCTTTTTGTGGCAATGCAGTACGCGAACAACTAAGAGGAAATGGGCTACAATCAAGCACGTGTCGTGGGTGTAACAAGCAATGGCATCAGAATTAGACATGCCGTGCATCAGCGTTGCTGTTTCTGCTGCGAAGGACAATAGGCATCGAGATATATAAGAGGGCGAAAGAGGGGAGGGGAGGAAGAAACCGGATTTTTTGTGGTGGCGGTGGTTGGTGTAATACTTCACCCCCCTCCCCGCCTCCCCTCTGTATCCTCCATCTCCCCCTCCTCCTTCTCCTCCCTCCATTCCTCTCCCCCTCTGTGCTGGTCCTATTCTTGAGGACTTGCTTGTGAAACGGGAGAGATAAACAGACATTGAGCGCAGAGGAAAGGACACGGGGAGAGATAGTGTGTTAGAATTTAGGAAAAACCTCCCTCCCCTTCCCCCTGTCTATCTCTCCATCTTCATCCCTTGTCTCTTCTTTAATGGATAGAAATTATCCTGGCACAGGATTCGGTGATCTGGGCGCTGGAACGGGATGGAGTTACGAGAGATCGGCGAAGGCAAGGTAAGGCGCCTGTGCAAGTACTCTTCTCCAATGCACTGGATGCATAAATATGCTTAGCTGGCTGTAACAATGCCCATGCCGACGGACGCAACGCAATGCATGTTCCCACTCTCGCTCCCAGTGCTGCGTTCATTCACCGCTTCCATGCGTTATATTGTCGCTGGCTCCACGTACAGCCATCAGTATTGTCATTTCTGAGGGAGGAGGGGGTGTCTTGAAAATGCAAGGAATGCGATCGAGAGTTAATGCGTGATACGGAAGGTAGACTGAGACAGAAAAGGGGGAGAGGGGCGAAAAGAGGGGGGATGGGATGATGTTGCTAGCTAGCTTGCTAGCGTATTATCAAAAATGAAAAATCAAACCTTCTGCCTTGGAGGCGCACCGAACCGGACATTGCATGCCGTACTTAAATACACGCTAATTCGGCGTAGTGAGTAATGCGTATCTCAAAACGCACGTTGACAAAGCGTTATATTGGAGGCAACCAATTAGAAGCAATCACAGAGATAATTTTGGGGATGAAATGGTCGCTAGCTACTGTATGCTGCTTGACTCTGTAGCGAAAGTGTATTTGTCTGTATAATCGGCTAAGGGTTTATTTTGGAAATGCACATTTTGTGCTAAATTTAAAAAAAAGACGTTTGATGCACGTGAACCTTAAATGAAAAGAGGTGAAGTTCCTTACAGTCAACATGAATTATTCAGTTACACATGTCACAACACTGGCTGTATATTAAACGCTGTGTGAACAGCCTCTGTTATTAATTAATAGTATAAAAAAAACTTTGCATAGCTTATCGTTACAATCTAACGGAGAAATACCATGTCTGTTGTTGAGGATACTGTCGTTTTACTAGTCTCTTGGCAACCTACCAAAGAGTGTAGTGTTCCTCAGTGAAATTACAGCGTGACCGAGACGTGCACACTGTAAACATAAACGTAAGACGCACTGCAACGTATTTGCAACCCAGCAACAGAAAAAAAAACGACCGATAAATGACGACCGCGTAATTTTTTTTTTTCTTTTCTAAATATTCCCCGAGACTTGAAAGAACTAATAAATAATAAAGCTTCGTTTTACATTAACTAGCCATTAAATCTCAGCGGGGAAAAATAGGTTTGCTTAAAAGGGTTGGTCATTTTAGGAAGTGTTGCATTGCAATGTTTAAATAGCGAGGAAATATTCTGTTGCTACCTGAAAACGAGGCTGTCACGGTGTCGTGCTCTACGTTAGGTACGTGTTTTCGCGGCCTACTTACAGTTCAAAGGCGGACCGCTATGTACGTTATCAGTCGCCGTGACAACCAAATCAATCTTAGCAGCTTACAGAGCGCGCGTGCAATCATTCTTGGTGGCGTTAGTGTCTCGCTTTGCATGTATGGAGTCAGTCGTACACTTGGGTGCACACCTACAGCATACTTTACCCTATTGTTATATGGGATGTGGGCACGGGAAGTAAATTTGTTAAGAAATTTGAATTATGCATGAGCATTTAGGTTTATTATTCGATAAGGTGGAATCTATGCTACTATTCGTTGTGTTTGACTACTAAATAATTTAGGTTGTGTTTACTATTTTTGTTAATGTAAACAGATGCAAATAGGTTCTGGTGCCTATTTGTTGTCGGAGTCATAATGTGTCGAGAAGTCTTATCGTTTGTGCATTGCAACACATTTGGAGTGGCTCCTCTTTTCTTGCATGACCGGACAACAATAGGGCTATTCTTTTGAGCAATCATCCCAAGACGTGTGGAAACCCCTATGTGTATGTATAAGGAATTCCAATCACCCTTCTAAAAAAGGAAAGAAAATAAAGGGATCAGAAATTTTGTTTTTTTAACATATTACATTTCCTGATATTCTAGAGACTGTGTTCCAGTATCTCTGGCTGCCTCTTAGTAACTCTGAAGAGGAATTGTTTTATTTTCTGTCAGAATCTTTAATATTGTGTTTCCGACTCAAGAGCATCTCTGTAGACTCATAGGCAGATTGATAGAATCCAGAATCTTAATGAGGAGTTCAGGCTTATGATGATGGACAAGCTTCAGCGCTGCTGCAGAGGCTGAAAAGCATCCGCCGAATAAAATGAAATGAAACGCTTTTGTATTGAATCTTCTCTCTTGTAGTTTTCCCGAAAATTGCTCCTGCTTTTGAATGAATATTAGATAGTGAGACTGCTGCTTTAGGTCATTGGAAGCATAGCCATTATGCAATGATGAAACACTGAAAAGTGGTAAATTAGCATAAAATAAAACAAAATGACACTAAGGTCTGTGTGGGACACTACATTTGGCAATATTGGATCTTATATTAAGAAATGTTGTTGCATGTGTTGATATTAAACCAGAATAAACATATAAAATGATAGCACTGTTGCTAAGCAAGACTTCTGCGCACTGAATCTTGGTTATGAAGATGACAAAAGCATACTCCTTGATGACAAGGTTCACCAGGCCCTCTGTCCTTCTCAGGGCAGCGTGCATCCAGCACACACCTCTGCATGGTTCTAATGGAGATTAATGGCCGTGACTGAGTTCCCCATCAGGCTGTAAACATTTTGCACCTGTTGGGGGGGGGGGACTGTGTTGAATTACTGCCTGTGTAATTAGGAGCAGTCTTGTACAGTGAATTCAATCAAGTTTTCTAATTTAACTCTTTGTTTTTTCAGTTTCATTCTATTGTTTGTTTAAGTTTCACCATTTCCCTATTACTCTTTTCTCCCCCATAGTCAAATTATGCTTAATCAGCTCAAGAACAGGCACAATGGCAGGAGGTGAGAGGTTTAACAGGATGAATTGATTTACTGAAGGTGTAAGATAGCATGCTGAAAGAAGTGAGAGAGGAGAGACGGAGAGGAAGAAATTACTCCGTGTGAAATAATAGTAAAATATGGACATGTTTTTTAATATATTAAATTGAATTCCCTTTATTTTTATTATAATATTAAAATGAAGAAAATATATTTGTAGGTCACTAATGCAATTAGAAAAGGCAAAAATCAATAAGCAAAACTTTTGTTAAATTCAGCATGAAGCAGAAACCATCTTCTCTTCCCTATTGTGACATTCATATCTCCGTGAAATGGCTTATCAAATGATGTTGGACGGAACTTGTTTTTGTCCATTGATAATTGATTGGATTGTTCATTGTTGTTTTGCTAATTGCTGCGATTTTCTATGAGTGACAGGTTGCTGGAGGCAGGAATTATTGTCCAGCCCTTACGCTGGTGCACACGTGATCAGAGAAGAGATGCTGTTGTGAGGGGGAGGGGAAATGTTTATGATTAAAAATTATGAGTCCATATGAATTTAAAGATCTGCATGGATACATAATTGCTCATAAACACTGATATATTCCGGAAATATATAAGCAAATGTGAAATTCTGCATGTAACTTCTGACTCACTGTTACGCTGATGACATAATTTGTAATAATAGAATATTTAATTAAAAGCAAAACAGGCTCACAATGTCGTCTCATACTGCTGAACCCAACTGTTTGTATGGTGTCTTTCAAGTCACCTAATTCTTGTAAAGTTCATCAACTATTCCCTGATCGTCTCTGCGCGGCCTCTTTGGGATTAAGAGCCAATTACGGTCTAATTCCTATCAAACCTACCTAGAAGTAAAACTGCTTCCTGTGGTTTGCACAGAATAATTATTTAATGTACATGGATCTCACATTTGAAGAGAGAGTACTGATGCTATGATGTATTACTTATTTATGATAAGACATTCGGTTGCAGGAGAAACATTGCTTGTCAGGGTTCATCGTATGCCTTTTATTTTTAATTTAAAGTGATCATTCATATCCATTTCATAACTTGATGGTCCTTTATTCTGTGTGCGTGCCATGGTTCTAACAGTTTTTAAAGCAGTGACTCAGCTTATCTACAATGCCCGCCTTGTTCTGCATAACCTGAAATGATCCTACAAAAAAATTGGTATCAAACAGAAGCAGCAATGTATCATGACATCATAAGGGTACATTTGTCGTGGCACTGTATACTATGTATTATGCCAGAGGTACAATCAGTGAAGCAGCCGGGATGTGTGCTCTCACTCATGCATTTAAATGTTTAACCCAGTTCATTAGAGCCTTTATCCAGTTAATTACGCGAGTCTTGTGCCTCCAAGATGAGGGTGTTTTTAAAAGAGATGGACATACTCCCAGATGGAACCCCCTCAGGATGGACATCAGTTGTCTTTGTCACATTTATTAGGGTCTTTTGAGAGACGCGTATTCTGGTGACTATATTGAGCCCAGGAGTCTATTTAATGGAGAATGACAATATAAATCTGGTCTTGCGTCCTGTCGTTACTCAATTGGGAGGTATGTAATGAGAGGCCGTGCTTCTAGATGGTACAGATTTATTTAGGTAATTCTTCAAATACTGCACTTGAAGATGCAGGTTTGAATAAGGTCTTTCTTTAATAGGTTTTAAAATAGATTTTCTGGTCCACTCCACTGCT
This sequence comes from Enteromius fasciolatus, assembly GCA_032361145.1. Taxonomy (NCBI): domain Eukaryota; kingdom Metazoa; phylum Chordata; class Actinopteri; order Cypriniformes; family Cyprinidae; genus Enteromius; species Enteromius fasciolatus. The sequence continues at coordinate 2,642,884 of JAUMHR010000048.1, read as the reverse complement.
TCTGTTGAATGACACCCACCCCCTCACCACGCGCTCACTCAGTATGTGGTGTCTGTGGCTTCCCACTCTGGTCTCCGAGTGAGAGGGATCTAGACTAACTGAGCTGTACTCACACTAAGAGCCTGTTGAGGATGGAGGGGAGGGGGTTACCAAGGCAATTCAGTCAGTGGAGAGCTTTTATCAATGAGCTCTCTGTGTCTTACCTCAGCAACATCCTAACCGCCATTGTCAACTGAACTGGCCACTCTATGAAAGCGAACAACAGAGACAGTCTGCAAAGACTGCAAAAGACAGTTGATTGGCTGGCAACAGGCAGAGTGGCCAATCAGAATGCTGAGCTACACTTGGTATCATTGCACATCTTGAAGCGTAGCAGTGGTAAATGTGAGAGAAGGTGCAAAAAAAGAAAGAATTGTAATGTGGTCTTGTTTTGTCATTCATAAGTTGTATATCGATGAGTCGGCATATATGCCTAATTTATAGAGAGAGGAGGCAATATTGAGAATGCTGATAATATATTTGTTGGTGTGATGATTGTTGTAGATGGTGTGTCTAAATCAGATCCTGCTGGCTTTTTGGAAGGAGGATGTGGAAGTGAGTAGGCTGATTAAAGAGCTAATCTTTGTGTGTGTGGCTATGGTGTGAGAGGGATAATGCCAAGCTGGGTCAACTGATACTCTATACAGGGATTTAGTATGAGTATAGAGCCCAGCAGACATTTTCACTGTCTAAACAGTGTCACATGCCTAATTTTGATATAAAACAGTGAGTTATTGTTTGATTTAGTCCTCCAACATGACTTTTAAATAAAGAAAATACAAGTGGTTCATGTTTGAGCAAGTAAAAAGAAACACACACACCGAAAACAGAGACATAATTGGTTTGTATAATAATTTGGCTGATTGGAAAATTAAATAATTACTGATTATTTAATTAGATAATTTGTGAATTTTTTTTTTTTTTACTTGCACCCTTTATTTTTAAATTGATCAAATATGTATTACAAAACAGCTACTAAAGCAGCAACAAAAACGATCAATGGTATAATCTAAATTCATTCCCAGTGCTTGTTTTTTCTGCCTCTTTCTCAGCATTATGTAACTTAAATAGCTAAATATTATTGGAAGTTATAGTATGTGCTTAGTAATATATAGTTATTACAAATTATTACTAGTTTTAATTTGTAATACCTGTATATTATTAAGCACATTCCAAAACTAAGGGATGAATATTAATAATGTTAGTATAATTTAACCTTAGAAATGTCATTCTATTCAAAATTCTTAAAGATCTCCATAATTATTATATTATAAGAATATATAACTGCTACTAATCATATACACAATAAATATATATATGCCTTATTCTAAATTTTACCATATTCTTTAAAAAAAAAAGTAATTTTTTAAGCAGTATTTACTGCTATTACTTCGTAAAAATGTACTACTTTTATTCATGTATTATGTGCTTGCTAATTAAGATGGTAAGGTTGTGTGAGATTCCCAAATTTTAAATAATACTTAAGATTGTGTTTTTGTAGCGTTCTCTCTGTCATTTACCTTTTTTTTTTTATTTCTCTTTTTTTCAGTTTGGTATATGGGAGCTCCAGATCCTCCCATCCAGACTCAGAACTTCTCCACCGTCAACCATATGCCACACCACACCCCCTGCAAGGATATGCAACAAATCATCATCCAGGCACCGCTGGACAAGGTGGAGCATGGGGCACAGGAAGGAGCTTGGGTACGGTTGACAAAATTAAGTAGTTAGTTACTGGGAATTCTCTTTTGTTTTATCCAGCTTGTTTGAGTATAATGGTGACAAATACAAATACCTTTCTTCATGAATTCCTTGATTTAACACTGTACTATTAAACTTTAAAAAAAAAATATATATATTCTCTCTCAGGGCTCTCAGGCTTGTTTGATACTGGACTACATCATCCCAGTCCCTCAGGACCAGATGCTTCAGTTATGAACTTGATCTCTGCTTTGGAATCACGAGGTGCTCAACCACCCCCCTCTGCCTCTTCCCTTCTCTCCCAATTTCGCACCCCCTCTTGGCAAACTGGTTAGTGTTGTGAGTTATTGAATAGAGAATTACCTAATTATAAACACAGAAATATATAATGAAATAAATATAGAGAATCACCTTATTAACTGCTGAATCATTTTCTTTGCTTTCTCTCTCTGTTGCTGTAGCAATGCACACTCCAGCCCCTGCAGAACTATTCATTTCTGGTGCACTACCTGGCTCTGGCTCATTTCCCTCTTCCTCTGCTCTATCGGCATATCAGCACCCTGCATCCTTCTCAGGCCGCTCCTTCCCTGGAGTGACCCCATCACTAACTCTGCAGGACACGCCTACCTTCAGTCCTACTTCCAATGGTCTCCTGTCACCACATGATCCTTTGCTACACATTAAAACTCCCTCCCAGTCAAGTCTTGGCTTTGACCGTCTTCTGTCTTCACAGAGTGGGACTGCTTCATATAGAGGGCCACAAGAGCCCACTAGTGCTCCTCCACCACAAGCCCCGCCATCATCCTCGACACGCCATTTACCACCTCAGTTTAACCTGCTATCCTCACAGCTGCAGGATCAGTCCTCTCAACTGTACAATTCCTCAGTTTTTTCTTCAGCACCCCCTCAACCCCCACAGTCCCAGGAAAGAGCCATCCCTAGGCAAGACAGTGTGATCAAACACTACCAGAGACCTTCTCCCGGACAGTCTCAACTATCCTCTTCTACACCTCATCCCCTACAACACTATCTTAGTTGTGGTGCATCAGGATACCAGCAGATATCCCATCATCGGCATGGTTCCTCCATAAACTGTAGTCCACTGGGTGAGCAGAGCCCGTCATCTGACCCCAAACCCTCTCCCCGATCAGAGCAGGTATATCGTCCTATTATCCAGCCCCCGTACACCTCCTCCTCAGCTGCCTCGGGTAGTGGTATTGGGAAAACAGGAAAAAGTTCCAGTTCAAGTAGTGGCTACTCTTCCTCTGGCTCTTCCTCATCTCGAACCCCTCACACTCCGCCTTCAGCTTCTTCCACCACCTCTTCTTCCTCCTCTGCCTCTAATCCTAATGTCTCATCCAGTACCTCCTCTGCACCCTCAAGGCAGCAACCACCACCCCAGTCAGCACCACAACCCCCACCACCTCCACCTCCAACAGTGTCATCCACTGCTACACAGCAGCAGCCACCCAAACCTTGCCTGTCTACATATGGCTCTCCAGTTGCTCCTGTCAAGCCAACTGCTGGCCTTCCTGGTCAAACCCCACCACAGCAACAGTCATATTCACCAAGCCAGCCACCCTCCTCTCACTTGCCCCAGCCATATGGAGGATTCAGTTCTCCACAGGCTCAGGATCTTGGTTCCGGCCTTGGGGGGTCAGGAAAAGCTTATGGAAATCTTGGGGCTACGGGGCGTTCATTTTCAGCTGAGGTGGTCTATGGCTCTGATTCAGGATATGGTTCTATGCCACCCTCTCTCGGAGGGGCAGGGAGTCCCTCAATGGGCTATGGTGGTACAGGACATTCACCTGCACTGATGGTATCTGGAGGTGGTACTGGTACAACAAGCAGTACCACCGGATCTGGAGCAGGTAGTTCAGGAAGTGTGGGGGGTGGTTCAGGTGGTGGTAGTGCTAGTGTAGCAAGTGGTGGAGGATCATATCACCTTCCAGATTCCAGCCCTTCACCGTCAAGTAATTCTGGAATAATCCGCCCAGGCCTGCACTCTCCTGCCCCAACTCGCCCTGCACAATCACCTGGAGGAAATGGAGGCAACAAGTACCTATCCTCCGTTCTGTCCCCAGCATTCCTGGCTTCTCCACAAGGATACTCAGACACAAGGGTGCCACCCCAGCAAACACAGTCTTATCATACAACACCGCCAAAATCTAAGTCTGATTCTGAAATGCTTGGGGTAGAAAGATCTCAAGAAGAGGACGAAGAAGATGAGGATGACTTTTTGATTCAGCACTTATTGCACTCACAGAGTCCAGCACCCAATCCCTCCCAGCATCATTCTCAACAAGCTCAGCAAGTAGCCTCACAACAACCACAGTCCCAGTCCATTTCCCAGAGTAGAGATGGAGGGAAGTCTCTCTCTGCATATGAACTGAACAAGGCATCTGAGGAACGTTATCATCTACAGAGTGTCATTCGGACCAATAATACCACCAACAATGTGGCTTCAGTATCTGCTGGCTCTTGTGGTCCTGGCACAGACTTGGAGAACCAGTTGGAGATGTCTCTGAAAAAGCAGCAGACTAAGTCTGATAGAGTGCTTGCTGGAGCTGGTACAACTGGAGGTCAAGGTGCAGTTGATTCTTTGTCTCATTCTCATTCCCATGCTCAACATGACTCCCTAGGTTCAGTGGTCCACTATGGCAGAGGAGACCCTTACACTCATCAGTCACATCAACATCACCCTCCTCACCCATCGCACTCACAACACCCTCGGCATTCACAGCACTCTCACCCTCATTCAATGTCCCACTCACATATAGATCTTAAGAAAGCTCAGGATCCTTCAGAATTACCCTACCTACGAAAGACTCCAGAATTGCAGCAGCGGCAAACCCAGTCCTCCCTTGGACTAATGGACTCTCCACCAGACCCATCTCAGCAAACCTCCCAGGCTCACCTTCTCCAGTCTGTCCTTTCACACACCACTCGAAACAAGATGGAAAACCAACAGACTCCTTCTCAGCAACAACACCCAATGAGTCAGCAAGCCATGATTGGACCAAATGGGGGATTAGGTACTGGTGGCTCTGACACCCAGCCGCAGACCTCTCAGCTTCAACTCCAGCTCCAGTCCCAGACTATGGAGGTCCACTATGGCCGTGAGGCTCAGCGAAACCAAAGCCAATCAAGCCAGAATTCTGTTTCCCCACTAGACATGCTAGAGAGATCTCTCTCCAGGACAAACAGCCGGGAAGGGCCAGGGCCCACTGATAGAGTTGGTACAGGAGATAGGAGCACTGCTGATCATCACAGACAACAGCAACAACATAGGATGCCCTCACATCATCAATCTCATCATTCTCAACAACCAGCAGCAGAGCTTCATGATTTCTTGTCTGAGTCTGATTTAAGCATGTCAACCTCATCTCATTTGCATCATATGGCCTCACACCATACACTCCCTCATTCCCACCATCAGCCACAGGCACACTCTCACCATCAACATCCTCACCAACACCCTCACCACATGCAGCCAGCTTCTGGACCTCCGCAGCCCCAGTCCCAGCCAAGAGAACAAGAGCCACAGCTGGATCAGCTCAAAGAGCATCAATATGACACCGGTAGCCCTGTGGGAAAAACAGCTCAGAACCAAGATCAGAGCCAAGAGCAGCAACAGCGGTTCATGCCACTGACATCTATTTGTTTCCCAGATTCTCTTCTCCAAGATGAGGATCGTTCCTTTTTTCCTGGGATGGAGGATATGTTCTGCTCTGAGGACTATAAGGCAAGTTGTGCAGGAGGAGGTGGAGGTGCAGGACAAGGGGGTCGGGATGGTGTACCAGAGGCACGTGGAACAGTACAAGATGGAATGGATGCAGTTAAAGCTACAGGTGGTGGAGAAGGTGCATATGACATGATGGGTCATCATGGTGATCAGGGATATGGTCAGTATTGTCACAGTTTGTCTGAATCTGGCAATGGTACTATGCACTTAGATCTGGACCCCTTGAAATCCCATGAGCTCCCATCCACTGTGAACACAGAACAACTGGGCTTAATTCAGTCTCAGGGCCCAGGCCTTGGGATGGGCAGCACGGGACATGTAGTGGACGGAACTGGAAACAAAATGATGGGCTCTGCAGGTGTAGGTAGTGGTCCTGGCACAGCAGGGCTTACCTCACCAATCTTTTGTTCCTCTAGACCTAAAAAACTTTTGAAAACAAGCTCATTTCACCTCCTTAAGCAGCGGAAAGACCCTAATGCCCAATCACAGGCAAAGAAGAATTATGCTCAAGAATATGAATTTGAGGATGATGAGGATAAAGCAGATGTTCCAGCTGACATCCGCTTAAACAGCAGACGTCTACCAGACTTGCTTCCTGATCTCGTTTCCAGTTGCAGAAAGTCTGGAATTGGTTCAGGAGTTGGCAGTTTAAGCCCTTTGATGGGTGATTTAGATTTCTGCCACCCGTCAGGGTACCCATCCCTTGGACCTCCTCCACAGCTTCTACCGCATGACGGTCCAAAGAAAAGGGGGAGGAAACCCACCAAACCTAAACGTGAAGGTCCACCAAGACCCAGGGGTAGGCCACGTATTCGGCCTCTCCCCGAGCCTCCATATTGCAGGAACATGATGGGACCTGGTGGAGAGACTAAAAGGGGCCGTGGGCGAGGAAGAGGGCGTGGAAGGAAAGATGATCAAATGCTAGAAATGCACAGAGACATGAGCAAGGGGCAGAACTACCAACAGCAAGCACCTCACCTCCACCACCAACCACAGTTACAACAGCACATGCACCACCATCTACAGCAGCACCAACCACAACATATGCACCAACAGCAGCACCTACATGTACAACAACTTCAACACCATCAACAACTTCAGCATCAGCCTCAGCAACAATACCAGGAACCCATTAAACCAATCAAAGTAAGTTAAGTGTTATGATTTGTGGAAATGATGGATCAATGAAACTGGAACAAATGTAAATGTGGTGATTTTAAAAAATGTAATTACTTAATTGTTTTCCTACTAGATTAAGCTCCCTATTCCTTCCATGCCCTCATCTGAATCCCTACTGAGGACAGACTCCCTGTCTAGTACAGATCCAGTTTTGTCTGATGGTTCGGTAGGATCTGCACCATCCCTTGGTTTGAGCCCAGGGCCCACTACCAGTGTGGACATGAACAGAATTGACATGAACAGAAATGATATGAGCTGTGGTCAGGAAAAGATGAAGCAGAAACCCCAAGAGGTGAGTTTCAGTTTGCAAAAAGGTTTAGTGAATGTTGAAATTTAACAGAAAATATTTAAATAACTCCAGATGTTCTATGTAACATGTAGAGCAAATGGCAGTTCTGTGGTTTTGCACTTTAGGATATTATTTGTTGCAATAACTGTATCCTTTCATAACCCTTATAAAGTTAAATTGTTGTCTTTAAAAAATAACATAAATGTACACCATAAAATTTGTTCGGATAATCTCACTTTTTGCAACCTATGCGTCCAAAAACATAACAGTATACTTGTTTGTATTGAGTCTTTTTGATGTCCTCAAATGACCTGCAGATTTAGAGCAAAGTTTAGTGGAGGAGGTGTGTTTAGAGGAGGTCAAATATTTTGTGGAAGACCTGCCAGGCTTTGTTGGCAGCTGTGATAGATAATTTTACTAAAGAAAATGCTTTGCTAAATTTGTTCTTTTTAGTTAAAACTGTTACTTTCTTTTTTTTAAATGTATATCAAGCATATTTATAGTCAGTTACAGCCAGTATTTTCAGCAGAAAAAGAGATTGGTGAGGACCATCATGTGAAATCAGTTATGATTTATGCAAATGCAAAAGGATTGTCACTTTCTGAGTTTTTCCAAATAGCAAAAAAATTCAGATGATGATGAAATGGTTTGACATAATTTGAAAACTATACATGTCAAATCACAAATGTTTTGTCCTAAATTGAGAAAGTAACATTGTTACATCTGCTGTAACATTATGAAATGTTTTCAGACCAAAACCATGTTTTAAAGCCTGAAGATTCAATAACTTAATCAACAGTTTACAGCCTTAATTAAATGATGCCATCCTCCATATGTCTAAATTGCACTTATGAAATGTCCTCTGTTGCCTCAGCAACAAGTAGCCTCAGGAAAGAAGGGTTGGAAGAGCCAGTCTAGGGTGTTATGTGTAGATATGTGCAATTTCTTTATGTATGCATGTGCAATGTTTATTTATCTGCAGATGTCCTGGGATGGAGACATGGATGACCAAATGACCCCAGAGGCCTGGGCTACCATGCAGAAGCTTTCCAGCTCAGTAAGACGTCAATTATTGTTCTATATCCATTTTCCAGGTGTAATTCTGGTAGAAAACTATAGCCCACTCATATTTTGATCAAAAGAGCCATTACTAAATTATACATAAAATGCGTTTTGGTTTCTTTCACACTCGTTTATTTTACAGAGAAAGCATTGTTCTCAGTGTATGCACTTTGCCACTAGAGGGAGCAAACTACATAGACTAAAATGATTGGCAGGCCACCCTGATGACTGAGTTCTTAAAAAATGCAATAAAAGAAAGAGAGAGCGCTGTTGCTAGGGTGGCTGTTGCTAAGGTTACTGATTCATAGTAACTGTCATCAACCACCCTGCTGTTCAGTAAGGTGTTTTACCTCCTCCTAGACACACCTAACGTAAGAGAGTGGGACTACACAGATTATATAACATAAAGATGTTAATCAAAAAAGTACATTTTATTACAATTGGTCATTTATTCATAAGCCCCTTTTTTCTGTATTTGCCTTTTGTGTAAACATTTCAATGCTTTTTTTTTCTTGTGTTTTGCCATCTTTCATTGCTGTGCACCTCTTTCTCTCAGACGGAGGAGAAATCTTCAGAGCTGAAGTCAGGCTTTATAACTTCCTTTCTGGATTTCTTGAAAACGGGGAAGAAGCAGCTGGGCACTGAAGCTCCACCTGTGGACGGGTGCGCTTCCACAGATTCCTCTTCAGTAAAGGGAGGCATTCGCCCATTATCCCCACAACCACCTCCTCCTCCACCTCCCCCCTTTGGAGAGAATGAGGGTGATGGGAGCCTGGGTCTCAGTAACTGTCCTTCCCCCTGTAAAAGACTTGACGAGGAACTCAAGAGGAACCTGGAGACCCTGCCTTCCTTCTCCTCGGACGAGGAAGACTCGGTCAGTAAGAACCAGGACCTGCAGAAAAGCATCTCATCTGCCATTTCTGCCCTCTATGACACGCCCCACAGCCTTGCCGTTCCACCTCCTCCTACACCATCACCGCCCACTCCACAGACGGTGTCTCTTAACACACCCCCTCCGCCCCCACAACCTGAGTCTGTCCCACTTACCGAACCTGAGACGGAGATAAACATGTCACCGGAGCTGGATTCGCTTTCACGGGCCAACCTGCAGGAAGAGGAACATGTTCCAGGCAAGGGTGAGGACCGGGAAGAACCTGTGCTGGAGGTACGTGAAGAAATACAGCAGGAAGAAGACAGACGGGCCGAATGTGAGGAGGAAGGAGAGGAGTTGGAAGAAGACAGAAGTGAGAAGGACAAAGCTGATCAGATAAGACCAGAAGAGAGCAAGCCGGAAGAAGAAGAAGAGCCTGAGTATGAAATGCTGGGTGCTCCCAAGGTTGATGGTAAGTATATTAACATATCTACAGTCAGACACTTTAGAATAGATTACATTTGTTAACGATTAACTATGACTTTTCCCTTAATAAATGTTTCATTTGCTGCTTATTAATAGTTAGTAAGGTAATAGTTAAGTTTATGTATTCAGTAGGATTAGAGATGTAGAATAAGGCATTAATATGTGCTTAATTCGCATTAATAAATGGCTAATATTTTAGTAATAAGCATGCTAATAAGCAACTAATAGGTGTAACCGTAAGCTAAAGTGTTACCTAATTTTTTTTCATTCGTATCCCATTTTAGGATCTCTATTGGAGCTTCCACCTGAACCCCCTTCTCCTCCATCTCTTTCTCCTTCTCCCCCAACCTCCTCCTCCCCATCCCCTCTGCCTCCTCCTCCTCTGTCTCTCCCCTCCCCTCTCCCATCTCAAGAAGAGGAGAATCTACAGCAGCACCAGCAGCAGCAACAGCCATCGCTGCATAATTCCCTGCCTCCCAGCCCTTCTCCACCTGCTCTCCCCTCTCCCTCCCCGCCTCCGCCCACGTTGCCCCCCTCTGCTACACCCCCACCGTCCCCCTCCCCGCCTCCTCCTGAAGAGCTTCCCCAGCCCTCCCCTGCCTCACCCCCCACCCCCGAAGATGCCCCGACGCCTCAGATCACTTCACTGCACCTGGCTAAGAAACAGTCCAACGCAGCCATCACCGGAGAGAGTGAGGATGATGACAGTGAGAGTGGGGGGGAGGGGATCTTCAGAGAGAGGGATGAATTTGTGGTGCGCACTGAAGATATTGGTACTCTTAAGGTAAAAATACCTGTTTTTTTTGTTTGTTTGTTTTGGTAATGTTGTATGCCTAGAATCAATATTTCAATTTTTGATAATTCTCTCATTGCGCACCTTCATGTAATTTTAGCCTTGCATGACTCAGTTTCTTCTCTGGAATATTCAGAGAAGATCATTTGAAGAATGCTGGTAACCAAACAGTTTCGATTTCCTTCGATTTCTATATTATTGTAAAAAATTCTGATGGAAGTCAATGGGTGAACTATTTGGTTACCAATATTTTTTAAATTGTCTTCTTGTGTTACGCTTAAGAAAGAATGGAATGGCAAAATTATGATGACAGAATTATAATTTTAACTGATAACTTCAACAGATCTTTTTTTCCATAGTGTTACGCACATCCAACAGAAACAGATGGAAAAGAGAAAAAATGACCTCCTAACGGGAGGTCTCCAGTCCTGCTTCTGTTCAGCAGAGTTCAGCTCCAACCCCAATTAATTACACCTGAACCTGCTAATCAAAGTTTTCAGGGTAACTTGAAAATTACAGACGGGTGTCTTGAAACAGGGTTGGAGCTGTGGTCTGCTGAACCAGATACAGAGATGGAGATCACCAAGTGTGTTGTTTCTGTGGAAGGTCCAGTTATGTCAAAAAATTAAACATGCGTATGAAAGAGTTGTTTCCAAAAAGATCTACAGCATACATTTACAAAATAGATGAATCATTTATTATCATTAATTTATATGAATGAATTTTTAACTAGATACTTAATTCTCGTGGCTTCTCTCAGCTGGCGCTGCAGACCGGGCGAGAGCCGCCTCCAATCTGGAGGGTCCAGAAAGCTCTGCTGCAGAAGTTTGCTCCAGAAATCAAAGATGGACAGCGGCAGTTTTGTGCTACCAGTAATGTGAGTGTGTTTTTGTGTTTGATAAGAATAGTAGCATGCATTGGATGGCTTGAAAGTGTAATACTACACCACCTCCCTAAACTCACTCTGTCTGTCCTCTGTCACTCTTTGGCAGTATTTGGGCTACTTTGGAGATGCAAAGATGCGTTATCAGCGGTTATATGTCAAATTCTTGGAGAATGTGAATAAAAAGGATTATGTCCGAGTGTGCTCGCGGAAACCCTGGCATCGGCCCAGTCTCACACTGAGGTAATTTCACTCTAAACGCACTTCTGGAGCTGCTGTGGTCTTGTGATATATTGCAGTTAATACAGTAGTTACTGTCAATCAAAGAGTTCTGGGATCATTTACTCATGCTTTTAAAAACCTAAATGCTGTTGCTGTTTCAGTGGAGTGCAGAATCGTCAAAGAGCTTGTTTCATAAAACAATTCATAGTGGCCTGTGTGTGTCAGGGAAAAAACACTACAAACGCACCAGAAATCTAGACCGTCTGGCTCAAATGCTATATTTAAAGTTATCTGCATTCATACAATAGGTTTTTGTCACAAAGAATCACAACTTAAGTATTTTTTGTTGATTTTTCAATTGCTGCAGCTCTGTAGTAAAAAACTGACAGTATGATAATTGATCTTGAGATATGCTAAGGACACATGTCCAACCTGTGGCTTAGGCTTAAAACATAAGAGAATTAGTTTTCCACTAAGAAACACAATATAGAGGTTTAAAGTTTCACGATAAACGACACAATTTTTAATTTCATGGGAACTATCAATTTTATCAGTGTAATGTTTTTGATCATGAATGCCTTACTTTCCTTCCAGACGCCAGTCACTTGCCAAGCCACAACCTGTGCGTAGCTTGACTCCACCTCGCATGGAACGAGAGGATCGAGAGAAAGAGAGAGAGAGACAACGGGAGAAAGAGCAACGGGAACAAAGGGAGAAAGAGAGAGAAAGGGAAAAAGAAAGGGAACGAGAACGAGAGAGGGAACAGATCGAGAAATCCAGGAGAGAAAAGGAGAAAGAGAAGGAGAGGGATCTTGAAAAGCAGAAAGAGAGAGAGAAACAAAAAGAAAGGGAAAAAGAGAAACAAAAAGAAAGGGAAAGAGAGAAGGAAAGGGAAAGACAACGAGAGAGAGAAAGGGAAAAGGAAAAACAAAAGGAGAAGGAGAAAGAGAGGCAAAGAGAAAGGGAGAAAGAGAAGGAAAGGGAAAAACAACACGAGAAGGAGAGGGAAAAGGAAAAGAAGCTCCAAGAGAGACAAACTCAAGAGAAGCTGGAGAGGAGAACGGCGGTTGTGGAGCGTGGGAGGGTCAAAGAGGAGAAGAGAGCAGGAGAGAAGAGGGTTGACAGGACGAGGAGCAGACTTGTCAAAGTAAAGGCAGAACCTCCACCTAAAAAGAGGAAGAAGTGGCTTAAAGAAATGCCCTCCTCATCTGATTCAGACTCCTCCCCTGACCCGCCCAGTGAGGATGAAGGTGCGTACGGCCTGGTTATGTGTGTGTGCAATTCACGTGTGTTTGTTTTTCACTTACGTTTTCAAATGTAATTTATTTGTGTCACGGCACTCAAAATTTAAAATATTCAAAAACTACTGCTCAGTTTTACATGTAGTAAAACACTGTATTGCTACAATCTGTCTATAAACCAGCACACTGTGTGCGGTGATGGACATTGAATTCAGTTCGTTTTGCATTTCCTTCCAAGTTGTTGAAGTGTGTGTGAGAGTGTGTGCCTTCTGGTTTTTCATGTGTTTTCCATCTGTTCTATCTTCAGTATCCACACGGAGTGGGATGAACAGTCGGGCCATGAGAGAGATGTTCCGCAGTTATGTAGAGATGCTGGTCAGCACTGCTCTGGACCCTGACATGATCCAAGCTCTTGAGGACACCAACGGTGAGCGCACAACCTTAGGATAAAGATAAAGTGCGGAGGACTGGGTGGGGTGATTAAAGGAGGGAAGGGTGGAGAGAATAAGGAAAGAGGAGTTTAATAAAGCAGAGAGAGGACAATGAAGTGAGGCTGGAAGAATAATGACAAGCAAATATGCTTAGAAAGCAGGAGTGGAAAGTTACAGTGATTAATTGAGGCTGTAATTAAATTGAATTCAAATATGTTTTTAGGCCAAGGATGTCATCTTTCCAGCCCTAAATGCAAAAGATATCTGAAAAACTAACATATTGTAGCAGTGATTAAACCTGTGGCTACAGATTAGTTTGTATTTTATTTTAACAGCAGTTAGCTGTTCTTTTGCTGGTTAAATATTACTGCTTAAAAAGTAAACTTTTTAATTTTTGAGAAATTAATATAAGTCAGTAGATCAAAAGCAGCCAGTTGATCAAAAGTGACTGTTATATAGAAAATAATTTTTTACATTGCAAATAAATCCATTTTTAACTCACTTTACATTCATAGAGGAATTCTAAAAAATAAATAAAAAAATATTAATAAAAAAATATATATATTGTTTTTCAGGAAAAAAAAAGTGTTTTGGTGCTTTTCTTTAAAAAAAAAAAAAAAAAAAAATTAAAACCCAACCCCTGACCTTTGAATGGAAATAACATTTTTACAGTTATTTATTACAAAGCAAAACCATTTAACATTGACTAATGAAAAATCCAGATTTTTATAATATGATAATATTTTATGATAATATATACACAACAAGTACAAACGCTTGACCACTGGCTCCTCCGCTTTTGTCCTCAGATGAGCTTTATCTCCCGCCCATGAGAAAGATCGACAGTATTCTCAACGAACAAAAGCGAAGACTGTTAAGAAGGGTCAGCATGAGTGTCCAGCATCAGGTGACACAGCCTTTCAGTGACACACAAATGCATTCCTCTTTGAATATTCAAGACGTTTTCTGAGGAACGTGTCTGGCAGTCTCTCACTCTCCCTGTTTCCCATTCTGTAGGAGACACTGCACATGTTTCCTCAAATGACAGCAGACCCCCTGGACTCTGGAGCGGTTAAAGTGCACCTGGGTGGAGAGAGTTACAACCGCAAGACCCTCAACAGAGTCAAAAGGAGCCTTCCCAAACAGCAGGTATGTTGTGTACACAATTGTTTCTCACATAATTAAGCAAACGCAAGTATTTTGACAATTGAGCCATACATAAAAACATAAATGTTGTTGAATTAAAGGGTATAAACGATGCATCGATCAAATGAGTAACTATAAAATATATCAGTGCAATGCATAAAAATCTCTATATAGTTTTATAAATGAAAAAGATACACTAGATGCCATGTATGACTGTGAAACTATAGTGTTTTTTGAGTTGATAAAATTGTAACTGGTTGTATAATATAATATTGCTATATCAGTCATAGGCCCCTAAATCCAATCAAGTTGTAATTGTATATTTTGAAGAATCTGAAAATATTGCATTTTGCTGGATAACAGAATCTATTTCAGATTGTATCAGAATGAAACTTTAAATTTACTACCTTTATTGCATTATATGACAAAATAAAAAAAACAGGCTTTTTTATTTTAAAGAAACGCCGTACTAACCCAACTTTTTTTTTTTTCTATTTTTTCAATCATAATTTTTAAGTGTTGGCTGATTAAATGTCATTGTGATGATTTAAATCTGTAATTTCTGGACCATTTGATTAAGTATCATTTCATCAAGTGCTAAAAAGCACTATTTGTTAGCAGTTGACTTGATGTTTTGTTGTATAATGTAATTAAGATATTCAGTAAAATGAGAAGAGATTTCAAAGAATGTTTAAAGTATTTTTGTCCCCATAATAAAAGTCAGCTGCGTCCAGAACAACCTTTTTAGAATATGTTCTTTTGTTTTCCACACATGAAAGAAAGCCGTACAGGTAATTTGGTGAACTGTCTCTTTAAGTGTCCAAAAGCTTTCTGTAGACATTGAATTCCAATAATACATCTGTCTTGAAATCTCAGAGCTCTTTCTTCACTTGTAACCCCATCTCTCTCTGTGCTTGCCAGGACCTGAAGCTGTCGACAGAGACTTGTCGAATATACAGTCTCTATCACTCTCTCCATCACTACAAATATCACACATTTCTGCACTGTAAAAAAGAGGTATGAGGAAATAGGAGCTTATTTAAGAAAAATGCAGCACTGTATTGCGTGTATTAGCCCGTAAAAAGCCTCATCTCTCATTCTCCCTCCTCAGACGGACAGCATAGAACAGGCAGCTGAGGAGGATCCAGGTCAGGAGGAGGTGGTTCAGCAGTGCATGGCCAACCAGGGCTGGCTAGAGACTCTGTTCAATTCCTTCATTGAACTGCTGACGCTCAGCACCAAGGCTTAAGATTCAGCTGTCGACGTTCCAAGCACGTCCTATTTGGAGAAAGGAGACACTCTTCTCTCTCAGACAAAACCGGTGCACCTCCAGGTTGCAGGAAAATGAGATTTTCCTTTGCAGAATGTGTAAGAGCCACTGGCGGTTTAAGCTGTTGCATTTTAACATAAAAATGTTTTTGTAAAGCTTTCATTCCTCTCTCTTTCATTATGTGTCAGCTCCCTGCGACGGGAGCCACAGGGAGATGGTATGAAGACAAAAAAAAAAAAAAAAAAAACAAGAGCGAGAATGTGTAAAGACAGTTGTCTGCACAGAGACGAATAAAGATAGTGCCAAAGGGAACAGGGTTGAAAACCTCACTGGTCAGCAGTGTTTTGGCAGAGGTGAGCTTTGAATGCTATGTTCCATGCACACTCTTATATATAAATATGTATTATGAACAATTATGATTTGTATTATTTATACATGGACATTTATACATGGTTATCTCCCAAAGCTGGGGTGGTTTGCTGTTATTATTTTGAATAATAATGCTCATGTTTTATGAGGGTGTACATAAAATGGGCCACCCGTAACCCCCTATTCTTCCTGTCCCCTAAGCTGAAGGACAAGGCGGACAAAAGAGTGGGGTCAAAGCAGTGTGTAGTTCCTTTTCTTTCTTTTTTTTTTTTGGTCAAAAAATAGAGGAAAAGAAAAATGTATTTAAAATAAAATAACACAAAAAAAACTTTCTGTTTGTTCTTTAAAAGAAAATGCGGAAAAAGGTGTATTTGTTCGTTTTCTCAAAGAAAACACGACGGTGCAGAGGGATGTAATAGTTTTAAAGTGTGCAAAATGTCTGTGTTTACTGTTTGTTTTTTTATCTGTTGGTTGTTTACTATGATAATTATTATTATTGTTATTATTATTATTATTATTTTGGAGGTTTGCTTATTTCTCTCTCCTGTAAATATTGTACAGTTGCTTCGGTCTCTCTCTCTCTACCTGTCCCTCATCTGTACATGAATCCTCCTGTATTTGACAAACGCAAATAAAAGAAAAGAAAAATGAGTTTATGAAAAATGATGCATTTGCACACAAGACTGCCTGGGATTTTATTTATTTGATTTGATTTGTTATTGACATACTCGCTGGTATTTGCACGGGTAAGGAATGATATCGTGGGGGGGGGGAATGCGTTGGAAATCAAGCAGCACCTGCTCTAAATACTGTACTTCGGTTCAAAGTTTACTAATCGTTTTTGTACGTGAAAACATTTCTCAGGATGTATTTTTATCCAGGGTTCTCGGTGCAGAGCGTTAGACTGATCCTTCTTGGTAAACATTCCACTCCCGCTAGAGCGCGAAAAAAGAATCCGTGGAACTGCGTTTCCTGTTGTTACCATGGTAACATAACCATGGCAACACCAGCAGCATTTTCCAGCAGCGTGTGTCTGTCTTTGGTGCGATGGCTGTCTCTCTTTGTCTCTTTCTTCTTTGCTTCTTAGCAGCTTCCTGCCTTACGGTTTCTAGCTCATCGTGACTCACAAGAGGTATTACAAAGAAATGACATTCTTAGCTATGTTATGTACATTGCAATTTTTTTTTTCTTCCCACGTCATACAGAGCGTCGTTTGTCTCGATAGCGTTTCTTTTTACATACACCAACAACGACTGATTAAATGAAACAATAGATTATTTCCTTTCTATAGGCTAAGTTACATGATTTTGCGCTCTTATTAATATTGTTTTAGCGCGGTTTCAGTCATTAGTATAAAATATCCTGCACCTGTCTGTCATTAATCATCATTATCATCTTGTCATCATCACTGCTCTGTTTCACTATCCTCTTCCTCCTCTTCTTCGTCCTCCTCCTGCACAGCGCTGTGCCTCGTCTGGCCACAGAGAGGCGCC
Organism: Enteromius fasciolatus; assembly: GCA_032361145.1. Lineage (NCBI taxonomy): Eukaryota > Metazoa > Chordata > Actinopteri > Cypriniformes > Cyprinidae > Enteromius > Enteromius fasciolatus. Next base: position 2,625,664 of record JAUMHR010000048.1, on the reverse strand, counting down.
AGTTTTCCATCCGTTGTCACTCCCATTGGCTGAATGATTTTGTCCCTGAGCGGGTGTGGTGGAGGGATAATGACGAAACAAAAGTAGTATTAATAAAGGCTGCTGTAAATCATAATGGGATCAACTATTCACTCCACAAACGCTTCGAGCAGAAAATCAGTGATGATTTTACCACGTTTCTGGTGGATTCTCTCTGACACACACATACCGTGAGAGCCTGTTGAACATGTTTATGAGTCTGAGCGCCTCTGTCTCTTTCTCTTCTTCTGTCATTCCTTCCATTGGATCAGGCTGTTCCTCCTCCACCCGTCCCGTCACAGGGTTAATCCTGCCCTTGGCCTGTCTGTACTCCTCCGTGTCTGAGTCAGAGTCACTGGAGTACTGCGGTTGAGGAGAGGGGCCGCGGCCGTTCAAAAGACCCCGAGCCGCCAGCAGCCCCGCTGCATTCCCGTAACCAGTGTACTTCACAAACCTGCTCACTGGGAGAGAGAGTCCGTGAACACCATACTGACAACACTGTTTTAAATGTCACAGAAAGCCGTATTATGAAGAGAGTGCTGCAGAGATTACATTTTTGTAGGCCAAATCCTGAAATGAATTAGCACTTCTGGATTCAATGTCCTGAAGGCAATGGGTCTTTGGTTAAACGCTTAAAAGAAGTTCATAAAGATATTTTCAAGTTTTAATGATATACAATACATCAGTAGCCCTTGAGTTTGTTTTTTTTAAGCAGTTGCTAACACGGGGCTAAATGGAGGTTGTCAGACACATTAAACATAATCAAACAAGAAGCTTCATCTACTCACTAGTCTGTTTTACAACTTGCACACTATTTTAACTAAAATGTTTTTAAATAAAGACTGAAAGCCTACATTTAGCTTTTACCTCTTCCAATTGTATTTAGGCTTTAAAATTCAATAACATTATGAACAAAACATGTAAGACTGAGCTTATTTTCCGCAGGGTAGGTCTACAAAAATACTCGATCCCTGCAGCACTTGCATGTTCAATAATAACATGGTCATGATACATGGATATGATAACCATTCAGCATCGTGGATGAATGTCAGTGCACTCTGCATGGTTCAGCAGATGCATCTATGTACCATTTTCTTTACAGAGCACAAAGAGAAGCTCAGCTGCACAGTGTTTGATATCAGTGTCGACATGGGTCATTAGTCGCACTAGTTTGCTCCTCAGTGTGCTTCCCTGTTCAGGCCTCATCTCAACTTCTCTCAGTGGAGGCAGGATCTGTTCAAAAATAGCACAGGATCAGGCTCCTGGTGTACGGCCATGAGAATAACTAGTTTATGTTGTGTCATACTTAATGTTTATAGAGTATAACACCTAAACTCACACCAAGAATGATAACTATAGGATAGCTATAACAACAGTTTTTACTCATCATTCTAATTCTGTGAGTTCATGCCACAGAAGGAATTTTCCAGCTGATCAATAATAAAAACACTGACAGACAACATATCTGCAGCATGCTCTTAAATAAGTTGAACGCTAATGTAATTAATGTAATCTTTTTAATTTTTTAACTGGAACAGTTTGAAACATGCTGAAATGGTGAAAATATTTAAAAAGGTATTTTGAGGTGAGTATCGTACCTGCTGTCTGAGATAGTGCCTAGTTTCCCTGTGTGCTTTGCTGCTCTCAGTCAACAGGTTTAACACTGGAGCCAGCTTTTCCTTCAGCTTATGGCCCTGTTTTCACATTTAAAGACATAACATTTTATAATGAAATAAATTATACAAATGCTAAATCTCAAATATCTTCTTATTTGTTGCAAGGAAGAAAAAGTTAAGTAACAACATGAAGTTGAGTTAATGATGACAGAATTTTTATTTTTGGTCGAACTAACCCTTGCAAGTCATGGAAACCCAGTCTATAAGGTCTTTGGCAATAAAACCCTTAACTTTGGCTTTACAAGTGGCATGTTCTTGAGCTAGATTGCTCTTTCTTACTCTGTCCATTCTCTTCTCCGTGAAGAGCAGCAGAGTGTGAACGCAGTCCATGTTGACTCCACCAGACTCCATCGAACCTTCAGACAGACGAACAGACAGCAGGACGTCCAGGCACTGCAGAGGGAGCGCTGAGAGCACATTCACTGTGTGTCTGTGGATGTTCAGCATGGAAGAGTTATAGACATCAATAGGACGAGACCTCTCAAGACTCATCATGGTTTGATTCTTACTCTCACCCTTGCAGCTCCTCTCTTCTATCCTCTCCCTCACAGGGCACGAGCAGACAGTGACGCAGAACTGCAGCTAGGTGACGATACAAAGCTGCAGCCTCCTGTGGCAGAAGAAGAACCAAAACAATGACAGTGAAATCTGTCCTGTTCTGGTGGAAAAGGGGATGTGTTTGTGTGTGTGTGTGTGTGTGTGTGTGTGT
>JAUMHR010000048.1:2609834-2620616 GCA_032361145.1 Enteromius fasciolatus | reverse complement strand
TGTGAGACATGTTTCTAAAAATTCTTAAATGTCCTAAATTAGCAAAGGTCTAGTCCTGGCTTAATCTAATCCCTATCTGGAAAACCGGCCCTATTTGCTATTATTTTTTTATTTAACGTTCTTAATCATCTTCAAACTTTAAATACTGAAATTTCTTTCTAATAAATCAATATAAAAACAAACAAACAAATGGAATAAATGACCTATCTGATCAATTTTGGACGATATAATCTAATCATCATCAAATATATTTAGCCTATAAACGTATGCTAACTGTAAACAATGCACAAACTATGAATATGAAGCAGAAACTGTGTAGATTTTTAAAACTAATTTAGATTATGCATCTTTATACATACAGTCAAGTTTGTCTGCTTCAGTGCTTTCAGAACATGTATTTTTGTCTGTAGGACTGGTTGGCTCGGTATGGGTATTTACCATCTCCAGACACTTTAATTGGTCGACTTCACACCAGGGAGGGTATTGAAGAAGCTGTCCGTAAAATGCAGCGTTTCGCTGGTATTGAAGAGAATGGCAAACTAGGTGACAGTTTGGTTCTTCACTTGTGTAATACAGGTTCAACCAGATGGATGAACGCCCCTGAGCACTATGTACCATGATCTTTCTGTTGATTCTGCTTGTCCTTTTGTCAAACTTTAGATCATGCCACTTTAGAAGTGATGGCCAGACCTCGCTGTTCTCTCCCGGACACTATCAGCTCTGAGGATCTGCTGAAAGGAAAGAGGAAAGGAAAGGAGAAGCTGAAGAGGAAATACACTCTGCCAAGATTGAGCTGGGACAAGACCAACATCACCTGGAGGTGTGATCTTTAATCTCCAGCAATATATACATTGTATTTATGTAACCCTATCCAGAATATTTATGTCCAATAATCCCACGTCTTTCCTTTCGTTTCCTCAGTGTGCAGGAGTTTCCCTCTCCCTCTATGTCTCCCACTCTACATCCAGGGCTGGTGAGGCTCATTTTGACCTCTGCCCTCCGAGTATGGAGTGATGTCACACCTCTGCGTTTCCACCCTTCTCCACATGACCCATCACCGCAGGCAGACATCAAAGTCACCTTCGCCAGCGGCTACCATGACGATGGATATCCTTTCGATGGCAAGGGAGGCACTCTTGCACATGCATTCTTCCCAGAAAAGGGAGATCTTGCTGGAGACACACACTTTGATGATGGAGAGAGCTGGAGCTATGGAGGTAAATTAAATGCTGTATACATAATAGTGGATCTGACATCATTATGCACAGGTATTCATTGGTGAAAGAGCAGAAGATTGGACAGAAGTGCTTAAATGTTTTATATTCCTGCAATTCCACAGACTGGAGCAGCTCTACAGATTTATTCACAGTTGCAGTGCATGAGTTTGGTCATGCTTTAGGCCTGTTTCACTCGTCCTCCAATGACTCCATCATGAGGCCTTATTACCTCGGCCCTGTGGGAGACATGCACAGCTTCTCCTTATCCTTTGATGACCGACTGAAGATACAGGCGCTTTATGGTACCTCCTAATATACGTAAAGGACACATAGCTTATCTAGATAGATAGATGTCTAATTTCTCATGATTGTTTACCAAACAGGAAAGAGACAAGCTTTTAAATCTTCACCACAACCCACCACAACTCATCTGCCCCACTTCTCGACACCAGCTTCTCCGCATCCTCCCTATCAGTGAGTAACACTGTAATTACAGTTTCACAATGATTGTTATGTTTTTCCTAATGCTGTTTTCATTTTCAGCCCAACAGCCTCTGCTGATCGCTGTCAGGGAGGTTATGATGCAGTCGCTAATATCAGAGGAGAGGTTTTCTTCTTTAGAGGTATGATGTTTGATTTACACCACCATTCAAAATATATGTATTCCTTTGAATTTTCAGCAGTCGTTGCTCTAGTCTTTAGTTTCACATGATCTAGAAAAATTTCTTATTATAAGTGATGAAAACTGCTGTGTTTGTGGAAACTGTAACACATTATCTTCTGAATTTTTACAACGTATCCTGAAAATTACTGTTAGAAAGTTGGTATCAAAACAGAAAAGTGAAAGAAAAGATCTCATTCTCTTCCTCAACCATTTGGTCTTCATCAGGTCCACACTTTTGGAGGGTACATAGTTCAGGCTCATTAATGTCCTTGACTGCAGCTCTGATCCATAGCTTCTGGATCGGTTTGCCTCCAGAAACAGCCAGAGTTGATGCAGTATACGAGAGAAGAGATGGACATATTGTGTTCTTCATTGGTATGAAAGAAAAAAGAGACCTTACATTGAAAATATACATATATATATGTATGTGTGTGTAAACTGCTATTGACTGAAGTAAAAAGCATGGTAAGGATAGATTATGTTTATTGAACTTTCATAGTGACTGATAAATAGTTTTATATTAGCGGTGGTACAAAAGAGCATTTTCATGCTTCATGTTTACTCTTTTTCATTGTGGTCTTCCTCAGGTAATCAGTACTGGGTATTTAAAGACACAGTGTCCCTCCCTGGCTACCCACGACCACTTTCAGAATGGGAATTATGCACTTCTGCAGGAGGACGTCCTGACAGGGTGGAGGCAGTATTTGTGTGGCCACACAATGGGAAGACGTACCTGTTCAGTGATGGAGAGTACTGGAGGTTTGATGAAATGGGAACAGAGAGGATGCTAGAGGAGGGGTATCCTAAACCAGCATCCGTCTGGGGGATGCCCTCTCACCCTGATGATATCGTTGGATTTCTAGATGGTGAGCTGTTTCTTTTAACAGTCATTTTTATTTTCTCTCAAACTAAACTAAAACCATTTTGTTTGTATTGATCTTAGGAGACACATACTTCTTTAAAGACTCAAACTACTGGATTTTAAAGAGAGGAGGCTTGGACCAGGAATCTGCTTCCCCAAAGTCTATTGCTACTGACTGGATGAAATGTGACGGTCACGTTTCAACTCACACTCCTGAGATTCCCAGAGGAAGCAAAGACTACACTTGTGTCCAGAATACAGCAGCTATGATATGTGCTTTGTCATCTGTGATATATTCAATTATCAGTTCAATTTTGGTTATTATATTTTGATGGTTGTATTCATATTGTCTATGTAGTATTCTCTGTGTTTTTTTTTTATTGTTGTGAAATTGCCTGTGAAGTTCGTGAAAGTGTACTCTGTATTTCTGCCATCGTCTGGATAGGAAGGTTTTTCACTGGTTGCACACTTTAGAATCTCAGCAGATGTGTAATATAGAAACTGTTCCTTGAATACTGTGTATTCTGGCATCTTAACATTTGTGACATCCTCCTTTCTATAAACTATATGGCATACATTGTAGTACACAATATAAATAAGCAGTGTTTATAAGTACACTAGATAGTTTGAAAGCTGAAACAAACTATCATTTCAAATAAAGACTTCATCTAATTATTCTTTCTGTATTAGTTTTTTATTACATATTGTAAAAAAAAAAAAAAACAGGTGAGGCTTATTCTCTCTTTATTATTTATTTTTGACAAGTTTATATCTAAAATAGGCTAAATGCACACTGATTTTTTTCACAAAAGTTTTTACAAAAGACTACAATTTTATGGCGTTTGATCTTACTTTTATTCAGCAGAAATGCAATAAATCGATCTTTCACTTTAAAAAATCGAAGTTTGCACTTACGACATTTATAATGGTATTAAATATTTGTATTTCAAGTATGCTGTAAGTATCCTAACGCAGTTTTGTTTTTTTTTGTTTTTTTAAAAACATGTTTTAACATAGATTATCGTAAGATATGTTCTTGAGCTCTCGTTTATAATGATTTACAAAGAAAAGGGAAGAAAGACAAAATTCATCACATGAATAAATATTTTTTACTAAAACGGGAAAGGTTGTTTTAAATTGTTTTAAATTGCTGATATATCTTACAAAATAATTATTTTTTTCTCGATCAAATAAATTGGGCCTCGCAGCATAAGATATTTTTTAAATCTTACTTTAAAACACCAGAACACGCTTGCACGGGTGACGCGAGTGGAATTGTGGGAAATGTAGTCCATGGTTAATCCCCGAACATTATCGCGAGGTCTTCACGATGACGTCCAAATGAGCGTTACCTGTTCATTCTAGTCAACGTTGCGTACTTCGTTTTTATTTTACAAGGATTATTCGCTATAGAACCGCTGGGTTTTGGCTTGCTGTGCCACTTTTGCTCGGTCTTTGGCCTGTAACGGTTCTACTTTTGTTCTCTCCCTGAGCGGGATCACAGAGGTACGTAGCACACACGTTACTAAAGCTCAACGAGCAGTTAGCATGCTGTACTGTGGAGGGGTCCTGCTAGCACACAGGGCAAAGTTAGCGCGCTGAAACAACCACATTCTGGTATACCAGTAGAAACTGAGCGCATTTATTGAGTAACGTTGACGTTGTTACATAAACACTAAAAATGAAAGGTTGAAATGAAAGGTTGTTGTGTGGAGGAAGCATTAGCTGCACAGGAGGCCTAGGCCCTTTGCTGGTTTAAGACTTGTGGGCGAGATACAGTCTTACTGTATTAAAGTACAGTGAACAGGCTACCTAGACGGCATGTTAGACCTTGTGTGGGGTGTTTGGAGCGTTTATCACGCCTTTAATGCTACATTTTAACATGTTTGATCATAGCACAGCCTCTGTAATTATCTAACAGCCCTAGACTTGAACCATACTGCTTTACCTCGATACTCGTGTGGTAATTTTTCTCTTTTCCAGTTAAATCACAGAAAGTGCTGGATCATTATATATCCGGACAAATGTTGTTAGTGATTTAGCATATTAAAACATATACTTAAAGTACATGTCTTTATAAAGCCTTTTGTTTAGGCAAAATTAGCACCGGGGTGTAATTTGGAAAAACATTGTACATTTGCAATTCTGGGCTTTTTAGGGTTGCATAAACTCACCGCTATTTTTGAAAGATTAAATAAAAAAAGAAAATAGACCCATAATTCCCGTAGTTGCGTTTTTGCTAAACTTAAAAAAGACCAAGTTTTTACAGTATGTTGAAATTTCAGGGCATTGTAAATGTTTTCTAGTCAGTAGGCACATAGAAACAACATTTAAATGTGATTCATTTCTTTAAAATATTGTTTTAGTTTCCTGGCACAGTTTCTTTTGACTTCAGCTAGTTTTTGCCCCTTTAGTAAACGTTAAGTATTAGTCTATGTGTTTTGTACAAACGTGCTGCTTTTCTGCTAAGGTCTCAAAGTAAAAATAAATCAACTCAAAATAGGCATTTTGGAAAAAAATAAAGTCAGCTGTCATTTTCTGTTGTTTAACAGAAACTAATACTTCTGTAGTTTTCACTTTATTTAGCTTTCTTCCTTCTCTATTATCTGTTTACATGTTTTAGTATACTCCTTTCCAAAATCCTAATGCTTTTTATTTTCATTATTAAATCCCACCATGAACCGCAAACGCAGAATGTGCCATAATGTCCCCCAGCGGCACTCATTTATAACACATTTATCCCAGTCAGGCCACTTAAGGTGTGATGATATGCAAAGTTGCTTACTCATGAGTTCTCTTGCTGTGCCTGGCCTCTCAGAGCAGAGATGTATAACGGTATTGGGTTGACCACGCCGCGAGGCAGTGGCACGAACGGCTATGTTCAGCGGAACCTGTCCAGCATACGTGTGAAGAGGAACAGGGACGAGCGTGGAGGAGAGCGGGATGAGAAAGACAGAGAGAGACTGGAGAGCCAGCTGAACAGACAACCTAACGCTGATATCTTAGAGCATCAGAGGAAGAGACAGCTGGAGGTGAAATGCGCCGAGCTGCAGGACATGATGGAGGAGCAGGGGTAAGATGTAATAAAATATGATGAATTCCCCTCTCTGTAGCCTCTGAGACTTCAGTATCATATTTAAATCAAGTAAAATGAGCACATCATATGTAAGTGTTGTGCCTTCTTATATGGCTTCAGGTGATTTTTAAATGTATGAGAGATTAAAAGATCCAGCATGACTGAATATTACCATATTGTATAAGTCTCATTCTCTATATTTCTGGTTTATGTTTAAAATGAATTAAGCAAGGTGCACACTGTATGAATTTTGTTTGGAGTTTGAAAATAAACAGTTTGATCAATAAATACAGCCTTAAAAGCACAAGAGACTTGAATGCTCAAACTGACCCCAAATGTTTCAACTGTATGTAGTGTATTTCCTGTGTGCTGTATGATTTTTTGCTTGGGTTTATGTTGGGATGAACATTCTCCAGGAGTAGATATTAAAGGAAATACGTCACCTCAAAATGAAAACTCTTGTCATCGTTTACTCCCCCTCGAGTAGTTCCAAATCTGTATGAATTTCTTTGTACTGCCGAACACAACGGAAGATATTTTGAAACCAGGCTGTTTTGGGTCACCATTGACTATTTTTTTTCTACTATGGGAGTCATTGGTGACCCAATACAGCCTGATTACAAACCTTCTTCAAAATATCTTCCGTTGTGTTCGGCAGAACAAAGAAATTCATACCGAATTGGAACTACTCGAGGGTGAGTAAACGATTTTTTGGGTTAAGTATTTCCTTTAAGAGCTGTGTCTGACCATGTCATGCTGTGTGACAGGTACTCTGCAGAGGAGATCGAAGAGAAGGTCAACACCTTCCGTTTGATGCTGCAAGAAAGAGAAGAACCTGCCCCTACTCCAGCAGAGAGGCCAGTGTGAGTATCACTTATGATCTTTTTATTGGCTTTTTTATGTGTACTGTTACTAGTTTCATTCCCATCCATTTTTTGCTCTTTCTCACAGTGTGACTGAGACTCATGCACTGGCAGCTGCTAACCAGCAAAAGAATGACCGTCTGAGAGAAGCGTTCGGCATCAGCTCTGACTATGTTGATGGCTCATCCTTTCATCCTGACCGGAAAGAGCGAGAGAAGGAGAAGAGGGAGCAAGAGAGGCTGGAAAGAGAGAAGCAGCAGCAGCAGAAGTACCAGTGAGTAGATGGACGAGGTCTAATCACGAGGAATCACTTTTTTTTTTTCAAAATAGTTTGATGTACTTGAAAATATACTGTAACTTTCAGAAGTCTGAAATTTTGATTTGTTGGCACTTACTTTCTGTCTTTCTCTCATCATTTTATTTTTAGGATTATTGAGTCTGATAACACAGTTTCATCTCCTGAGCAAAAAAAGAGCAGGAAGAAGAAAAAGAAAAACAAAAGCAGAGAGAGGTAAAGTGGAGGGGAAAAAAAAGTAGTAATTTGGAATACTTCAAGCATGAGTTTTGTACGTATAATATATTAATGAGTCCATTTTCACTCTTGTAACAGCTCTGAGAGCCCTTCACCCTCTCCTCGACGAGAGAAGAAAAAGGACAAAAAGAAGAAAAAGAAAAGGTTTCATTTTTATACCCTTAAATTACAATGTTCTGTTAGTTCATACTGAGATAAGATGTGTTAATTGGGTAAAATCAATACACCAAAATATATTTTATTTATATTTATATGTGAACCAAAAAATAAAATGTGTATATAGATATAAATTATTGGGAATGTTATTTTACAATTGTAAATCTCACATTGCTGGACAGTGTGGATATAATTTTTCAGTGTGGATGCATACTTTTTTTAATTGCTTGAATGCATTTTTGCTTTCAGAGAAGAATCAGTAAAGAGTGACACAGAGAGGTAGGTTTTCACCTCCTTATCACTGTAAGTTAGTTTTAACATTTAAATAACAGTATGTATAGTTATCATTTGTCGTCTTGCAGTTCTTCAGATGACAGAGAAGCAACCAAAAGAAAAAGAAAAAGGAGTGACAATGAGACTCCACCTCCCAGTAAGAGCAGGAAACGGCAGAGTGCATCCTCCAGCCCAGCTCACAGGTATGTGCACGTTATGTGATCTGTAATATAGTGTGCCCTCAGATTTTATTCCAAATAGCAGTTGCAAGAACATTATCTACTCTATAAACAATGTTTCTCCTATTAAATGTTTTTATTTAAAATGGTTTGAAAATGCATCATATCTAAGCTTGCTAAGCATTTGAAATGTGTTTGGAAATGTATCAAAAATGTTCCTAATTAGTGAAAGTTCATGTAGGTAAATATGCATGACTGTTGTTTTCAGCCCATCTCCTCAAAGAGGGAAACCACAGAATAAGTCAGACTCTCGTCCAGATGAGGGGAGGAAAGGGAGATCCCCTGACAGGAGGCGCCGTGGCCGTAGTGAGGAAAGTCCAAAAAGGATGGAAGTCCGAGAGGTAATGTGTTTTAGAAGTTATGGAGGCATACGCACACTGTAATTATTTAATCTTGATTCACTCATTGTTTGTTTCCTCCTTTATGTATTTTCTTTTTAAATATTCATTATATTGTTAAAGTAAACACATTATTAGTATGTATTCTTTATACAACAACCATATAAAATTACAGCTGAGCACCTTCAGGTGGGTTTGCATCTCTTATGTTTACATTGTTTTTTGAGTGCCTTGCCACAACAAGCATTGAGGGCTAATATAGTCTGTCTAGATGCACCTTAAGACCTCTGCATTGAATGCAAAGCTTGTCATGTAAACACTTGATGCCTGGCCTAGCTATACATGCCTTCCTTGAACTATATTAGCTGAGCGGTTGTTTAAGCAACCCTCTGACTAGTTCATTTTTTAAAAAATACTTTTGCACCTTCCTAATTCTTTGTCTTCCCCATTTTTAGAGGTCACCAAGATGCTCGAGAACGCCTGAGCACAACAGAAGGGACAAAGGCCGTGAACGGGAAAGAGAACAAGTGCAAGAAAAAGCTCAGAGAAGACACGATTCCTCGTCTCCATCTCCTCCACCAGTTCATCTACAGCGGGACAGACGACCACGGAGCGACGAGAGGGAGAAACCCCCTCAGAGAAGAAGACATGACTCCTCTTCACCATCTCCACTGCTCAAGCAGCAGCGAGAGCAGCGACAACGAATCGAAGACAAAGAGAAACCCTCTCAGCGGAAAAGGCTGTCTCGCTCTCCGTCTCCTAAGCAGCTGAGAGACAAGAACCGAGGGGACAATGAGAGCAAGAACAAGGGTCAAAAAAGACATGCCTCATCCTCGTCCCCATCTCCTCCTCCTTCTCCACGTAGAGACAGAACAAGAAGAGGGCACAGTGGAGAGAAAGAGAGACCTGTTTCCCCCAGAACTAGGGAGGAGAGACATGGAGAGAGAGCAAGAGACAGACAGAGGAATAGCGATAAAGATATCCCGTCTAGTAGAAAAGATGACAGAGGTCGGGAGAGCGATAAAGGGAAAGAGCGAGACAGAAACCGATCTAGTGACTCCATGTCTCCTGCTAAGCTTTCACCTTACACCAATGGAAGACAAAAAGAACGAGAGCATGAACTAGAGAAGGAACGAGAAGAACAGCAAGAGAAGGATCGAAGACGGCAGGAGGAGATGAAAGAAGAAGCTTTGAGAAAAGCCAGAGAGAGTGACAGAGAAAAGGAGAGAAACCGTACCAGAAGAGAAGAGTTGTCTCGACCAGACAGGAAGTCCTCCTCTAGCGGTCTGCCTGAGGACAGACGAGGCGCCAGAGCAAGTGAGATGGAGCAAGAGATGGCCAAGAAAGACAGTAGGATGGAGAAGAGTCCTCAAGACCAAAAGAAAGACAAACCTATTCAAACGGATAAGCCTGGAAAGAAAGACAACCTGAAAGCTGCAAGCAGCAGCAGCAGCAGCAGCAGCAGTAGTAGTAGTAGTAGCAGCAGCAGTGAAAGTGACAGTGACAGCTCCTCCTCGTCATCTTCATCCTCCTCCTCTTCTTCATCATCTTCGTCCTCGGAAGATGAAAAGAAGAAAAAGAAAAGTGCAAAAGACGGCAATGCTGCTGGTAGGTCAGTTTCAAATGCTGTTATAGCTCAGGCTATTGCACGCAGGGAGAAGGAGAACCGAGTAAGGAATGCAGAGAGTGATGAAAGCAGAAAGACGCACCCTCCCACACAAAGACAGAGATCACCACCTGAGTCTCAGAGAAAAAGGGACGACGCTGATAAGAGACAACGAGACATGGAGAGAGAGCAGAGACCTGGCCACTCCTTGTCTTCTTCCACAGGAGCTAAAGACCGGGAGCGAGGAAAAGAGAGGTACACTCCCACTGAAAGTTCAAGCCCACCTCCCTCGCCCCCTCAAAGAGGCCGGGACAGGTACACCCCTTCAGAAGAAACCAAATCTCAGAGTAGAGATCGAGGAGGTGAGCGATACAGCCCATCAGAGCTGGAACGTGAGTCTTCACTTCCTGTGTCTAGCAGAGGAAGAGACCGACAGAGTGACCGAAAGAAAGATGTGTCACCTTTGTCTCCGAGGGGAAAAGGAAGGAATGACGTGCCACAGGTTAAACAGACGGCTTCTCGACCTTCACCGAAACGCACTCCACCTCGACAGTACCAGGACCCACAACGCTCACGATCTCCCAGCCCGAGACGAGGAGCGAGGAGACCATCGCCTTCACGAAACTCATCCCCTTACAGACGAGACCGCAGCCGGGAGCGCCTCAGAGAGCGAGAGAGAGACCGATTCAGGGCAAGACCGGTGGACAGAGACCGAGAGCGTTCCAGGGAGAGGAGAACCAGGAGCAGCAGATCTAGGAGTCCCCGAAGACCAAGTCCTCTCTATAGGTTAGTCAGAGTATGCACTAACCTATTAAATGAAAAGGGAACTTTTGATAACTATGTCAATGTGTTCTATTATCAGCTGTGTCAGAAATAGTCCTCAAACTGCTATGCTCACACAGCATGTACAGATACTGTGTGTGTGTATCTATATATATATATATATATATATATAT
>JAUMHR010000048.1:2592357-2609734 GCA_032361145.1 Enteromius fasciolatus | reverse complement strand
CAGTAGTACACATTTAAATGTTTTTGTTTTGCATTTAGAATATGTCCGGATATATTTCAGCCTAATAGGGATGCCTGGATATGATGGCCAATTTCACATGTATTTTGTATTTTCAAAATAAAAAATACTGTTTGTATTTGTATTTGAATAATTTTTTTACAAAGTATTTTGTATTTGCATTTAAATACATTTTTCCACTGAGTATTTTGTATTTTATTTTAAATTTCTATGTATTTATGTCCATCTCTGCCAACAACATATTGATTTTGTGCAGACTGGCCATAAGCAGGGTATAAGTTAACCTCATTAAATATTTTCAGTGTGAAAGACATTGATCGATGGAAAGAACATGGTTATAGTTCCATGTTTGCTAAAGAAATAGCCAAAACTTTTTTTTTTATTAATTGATATTTAACATTAATTTGTGTGCAGTCTTGTTACAAACTGTCCTGGTTGAAGTGTAGTCTCAGTTTGTCAAATCAGTGTTGTTTTGAGCAAATCAATTGCATTCCTGCTGAAAAACAAAGTGTTCTAGCATGAAAATGCTTGGGATCTAATGTAACGTGGACGGAACCAGGGCTGCATTCTCTGGACTCCTCTCAAGACTGGTTACCAGCGAACCGTGTCTAAGCTCACTACCATGAAGTTAACCTGATTACAACTTTTTATTAAATTATTTATTTTATTAATGCAAGAAGGAACATACAAAAACAATGCCAGGGGTAAAAGCGATTGGAAATTAAATGATTACTTACAAAAGTACAAATATATTATGAGAGAGGCACAATGAGACAATGAGTTTTAAGGGCTTTGGAGTTGACGGATAAAACAAGAGTGTCCCAAATAAAGTTTAAGGTCCTTACAGAAAATAGGAAAGTAAGGCGTAGCACCTTGACACTTACATTTGTGCAAAAATAATTTTGCAAGTAAAATAAATAAATTCACCAAGAACCTGATTTTAACAATCCTCCACGCCGCCAGCTTACATTCAAACTGTGTGTTCACTGCGACATCTAGTGGTTACTGGTTACTTTAACTATCTGAGTAATTTACTCTGGTTTATGAATTTACTGAAACGAGGCATTTCACCCAGTTCCCTCACACACCTACAAGACTGAACTCTTGGATATATAAAACCAGTTAATCGCTGATAAAAAAACCTTTTAGCAACCCCTAGCAAACCCCTGGTTACAGATTTAGTTTTCAGTGAGATTTATCTTTAGAATGATACGATGTTTATCATACATGTATTTTATATCAAATCAAGTAATTTATCCTTGAATAATACATTTAATTCTTAACAATCTAGCCTTTTCAATGTTATGTAATTACCTTTAAGTTGCCTTTATTATCAGAATAAATAATAAATTTGTTAGCATAAGACAATTGCTGGCCGAGACACAACTAGGCCTATTTAAAAATCTGAAATGCGAGGGTAGAAATAATCTAAATATAGAGAAAATCATCATTAAAGTTGTCCAAATGAAGTTCTTAGTAATGCATTTTACATTATAAATTGCGTATTATGTTTATTTACAGTTTTATGTTTATTTGTTATTTTACTTCTTATTTAATGTTCAAAACAATATCCACACAATAACAATGAGAAGTAAAAAAACAGAGACAAAAGGACAGTGAGATAAATAAAGTGATATAATTTTAAATATTTTAAATACTCACGGGTTTTGAGAACTACAAGTCGTCAAAGCTTGAAAGGGACTCCTTTCAGCGCGTGTGACCTGACTGGGCGTCGTTGCGTCAGCGGGCGCTGCGTGCCGGGAGCGCGCACGTCGCTGTCACTCAGAGCTGGTTGTAGGAAATGCGGACACGGCGAGATGTCAGCAGGGCCGTGTTTATCTCTTCCAGCGATGCTGCCCGGCTCACACTTCAAGGAGGTTTCCTGACTTTTTAAAACGTCCCGCACGCGTGTACTAAATGCCAGCAGTGTTACGTATCTGTTCTCGCGCGGATGAGTGGGCACGCAGCGCGGAGCGGCAGTGTTTAGCTAACACCGTTAGCCCAGCAGCACACACGGCCCCCCAGCAACAACACTTTCGGGTTTATCATTAGGACTTTTCAATCGGCCCAGCGGCTTGCTAGCGGCCTGCCTCGCTCCCGCCTCGACATCCGTTCACCGGCGGCGGCGGCGGGGGGGGACAGGTTAAACGGAGCAGACAGGAGCCCCCCCGGGACAGACGGACAGACAGCCGCGGGTGAGTCTGAATAACGATCTTCTCTTTTATCTCTCCTCAAAGGGAACGGATGTGTCAGAACAGATGAACACAATTAATAGCAGTTTTCCAGCGCAGTAAACAGGGAAGTTGAGCTCATCGGCCCCACTGGAGACCGTTACCGTAGACATGAGCTAGCAGGTTAACGTTAGCAGGCCAATTTCACAAGCTAACAACGAGTACATTACAATTTAAAACTTACCAATTTCAAAGACATCTTATGTACCGTGGAGCAAATCGTGATTTTTTTTTTTTAGCAATATAAAGGCCGTTTGTGTTGTTGAGAGGCTGTTGCTGATCAGACAGCACTATTAGCAGCTTTAGGTTAAACTTGGCAGTCACAAATCCAGCGACTCCTGCGGGGTAAGCTCGTCTCAGGTGGTGTCTGCTCACTTCATGACCTTGTGTGTTTTATGACTGTATGTAATAACGTAGTTTGTGTAGATGTTGCCATTTTTAAATGGAGATTTCCCGGGATCCGGTATTATTGTCTAGTCACCTCACATGTGGTTAAGGCCAGTATAACCGACAGCCCACATGTTCATACCACTGCCTTTGTTAAAAACTGCTACTCAAAGTACGCATGTAGGGTTTGTTTACTACTCTTTTGTCCTCACGCTTCAGAAATGACTAAACTTGGAGACCCGGAACGAGCACAGTTCTTGTGTATGGGTGGAGTCCCACAAAGTAGCATTGTCCGATTCACGAACGAATCGTTCTTCTGAACCAAATCTTTATAGTGAGTCGATTGAACCGGTATGAATGATTCATTCTGGGTTTGGGAATTTTAATCGGTCAGGACTTGAGAAAGAAGAAATATATTAAGAATCAAAAAGCATAAATGTTACAAATATAGGAGTTTTATCATCACTTACAAAATGGTTTTGATAAATACGGTTTCATTAAAATATTGTCAGGCTGGTTGGTAAATTAGTACGGTTTCATGTAAATGAACATTTACAATCAGATACTGATGAACTTTGGTCTTTTTGAGCTGACTTGATGAGCGTAATTTATTACACTGATTCAAATGAATCGTTTTTTAATCTGTTTGGAAAGAGAACAAAAATATGAAAATGATTAAGACTTCCTATCTCTACCACAAAAACCTCCTGAAGAGTTTTGGATTGAGTTTTGCTACACATATGCTTCCATAAGTGCATTTTAATAGTCATCTGACTTCTGTGAATGTTTCATCAGCTTATGTAGACAGCCCACAGTTTGACCATCACACGAAGGCTGTGTGTCCAAAGCTAGTGAGCAGTCTGCCTGTACAGCATTTGGGCTTCACAGGTGTGTTGAGATGTTCAGAAACAGTGCTTCTGTGAAAGAACTACTTCCTTTTCACCTCCTGTTAGCATCTCGGACACATTTATATATAGATCATGCGGAAGTCTAGGAAGCAGATCTTAGTGTAAGAGGAAATACTGGTACCCTGTTCCTATACACCTAAACTGGACCTGTATTACTAGCGCAGGCTTAAACTGTAATCGGATCCCGGTAGTTTGTCTGCATCTTTATAATTCACTGTATGTGAGACTCTCTATGAAACAGTTGATTATTGTCTTTACTTGACAATGCAAAGGTCCTCTGAATGTCTTTTATTCTTGAGGACTTCGATGACAATACAGTGCAACATGTTGTTACCTTTTATTTATTTCAATTCTTAAATTATGCGTAGTAGACTGATGAACGGTCTTGTTAACATTGTTTATGTTGTGTAACTTATGCAGCAGCGGCTGTATATCTCCTCATCATCATCTGCTGAGTTGTATTCTTATGGTTATTTGCTGCTTTTGTTACAGCAGCCTGTATGTTTGGAAGTACGTTTATTTGAGATGGGTCATATTTTCTAAGGTCTTCATGAATTCAGAATCTATATATGTCATTTATAATTTTAAAGTTGTCAAGTGTACAGTTTTAAAGGTAGACTACCAATCAGTAGTTTAAGGTTCGTCAGATCAGATGCAATAATACAAATTTAATACTCAGCATTGGAAATGTAAAGGTGGATGGAAGGGCTTTGTAATATTACAAAAGACTAATTTTGAAAGTATTAACTTCATTTTAAAATATTATATGAGTTATTGTTAATTGTGAGATTGTTTTACAGTACTACTGTTTTTACTGTATTACCGCTCACCAGGCTTGTTGAGTACAAGAGTGTTCTTTCAAAAATATTTCATTACACTTTTTTTTAAATGTAACAATGAAAAAAAATAACTATTAAAAAATAATATTACTACAATGTTAAACTTTTCTCACTTGTAATATGAAGAAAAGAAATAAATATACAATGTACTGTGTTCCACACAATCTTCACAATAGCTTGCAAATGATGTATAAATTTTGTCTTTTATTTGGATGAAAGTTGCTCTAAATTGTTTTTTTTTCTTGTAGTTTCGCATGGAATTAGATTTATGCAGCCCCTCATGCATCTCTTCTCACACAGAATTGCCATGCTTTTCATTTCGGTTATGTTTCAGTGTAGTTTCTCCCCTCGTTTATTCTAATTGAAAGGACAGTAAGAAGTGTGACTTAATAAGTGTGACAAAGAGTTCTCAGTTCAGTACAGTTCTCAGAGATTGTTTTTGGCAACACCTTTTTAGTTTAACGCCTTTTAGGTGTGTATGTTGTTGTTACTTTCGGGTGAAACAAACGAGAAAAATGTGTCTTTGGAGAGTTGTATTGTGAGACATCACGTGTGGAATTTTAGAGGATTTTCTTGGTACGAAAAACATCCTACATTAATGTTTTCTTTCTTTTCCTGCCAACTGTGAGAGTATTAGTCACATTTAAACACCTGCTTCATTGCAGACCAGTCATGAAATGACTTTTAGTGATATTACAGTGTGTGTTTTGATTCTTGTGTTCTAAGGAGTAATTACTGACTATGGTCCTGTTTCTCTTTTGATCAGCTGTGTCTGTGAGGAGCAGCTATGGCAGAAGTCACCGCCCTCACTCCCTCCCCTCCCAGTATGGCCGACCAGTCAGTGCCGGCTTCCTCCAGCCCACAACCTCTCCCCTCAGAAACTCCCATTCCAAAGTCATCTCTCTACGGGGACCGAGCCATGATGGGAAACCCAACGTTCCAGGCGACCGGCAAAAACTCTTCTACTTGGGAGAGCAAACCTGGCCAGAACAGAACCGCTCTGTCTTCAGCAGCAACAGAGAGCGCCGCTGGTGCGCCAGGAGAGCTACCAGCTGCTAAAGATGGAGAGACTAATGGGAAAAATGATTTGGTTGGCCAAACGGAGAGGTACACCGAAGCACAGGATCAACAGATGTCGCCGTCGCCTGAACTTAATCCTAGTCCTAATCTCTATCCCAACGTTCAAGTTAACCAGACTTCCAGTCCTGGTCCCTATGTGGACAAACCCTCTCAGTTTACATCTCCTGTTCCCATCTCCAACCCGGCCCCCTCTTCACAAGACTCCAGGCAAACAGAAGCACAAACAGTCCTCCAGCCTGAGCCCGCCCAGAACCCAGAAGCCAGCTCTCCCACTACTGCCAAGATGACCCCTGAGCCCCCCTCCACACCCTCCAAGACTGAGCCCCCAGCCGTACTGGTGCAGGAGCCCATAGGATCCCTGGTTCTGCCCTACGCTTACTCACGACCAGCCCCGGACACGCTCAGCTACTTGGAGTCGGCCAGCCTAATGTCTGGCACGCTGGAGTCTCTGTCGGGCCTCGGTGAGGACGGCAGCTCGTTGGGGTCAGACTCGGAGATCAATGGTCCAGTGAAGCGTACTGATAAATACGGTTTCCTGGGAGGAGCACAGTACAGCGAGTGCAGGTGGGTGTGTGCGAAGTGAACTGAATGACACAAAACCACATCTGCAAATGCTATTTTTATTGCTTCTTCATAAGTGCTCGTTGCAAAGAAAAACCACATTAGTTTGTAAGAGCATTTGACATATTTCAGCATGTGAGTAACCAGAGTATACATTTATCACACATTTTCTGCATTTGTGTTTAAACTGTACATACTTCAAACTTCTAATGAGTCTAGTGTAATATTTAAATATAGTTTTGCTTAAAAGTAATGTTACTTATATACTTATAGTTCAAGTCAAAATGCTACCCTTTAGAAACTCTCATTTCTAGTTTAAACTTCAATATCTAGAATAGCTTTAATGGCAGTATCTTTCAAGAACAGTAACTATAAAGAGAACTATATTAGCAGGCACATTAATGCAGAACAGCGTTCTGTTTATTATAAGTACATGCTGTGGTGATGTTGTCTGCCACTATAAATGCTTGTGGTCTTTAACATCAGCTGGATTCTGATTGGTCAGTAAAAAAGTACTTCTGAAAGAGCTCTGAAACAGACATCAATCCTTTCCAATAATCATTTTTGTGACGGTGTTGACTTGGCCTACCTTTCTCATTGAATTGACCTATTGGTAAGCCCCGCCCCCCTCAGTTACGGTTGCTCCTTCGGACAAACAAACGTGAGTTGCTCACTGTTGCTCAGTGACAGCTGCAGTGTGAAAACCTTGTCCCACAATTTTTGCAAAATTTTGGACACCGAATGTGAAATATATATTCAGTGGAGATATTTAAAAAATATAAAAAATAAATAAATACGGTGGATAACTCAAAGCGAGGGTTTACAGATCACCATGTAAGCCGAAGGTCGGTCATCACGATCAACACTGTTCATGTATCGCAGGGTACGATTAAATAAATGTACATCTAACCAGTTTAATATGAAGAGATATGAAATGTTTTCCCATCTTTCTCCATGGGAAAATGTCAGAGTTTCTCCATGCAACTGATACCCGACTGCCATTGGCTTATCTGCGTTTGAGTGGAGGGGCTTACCGATAGGTCAATTAGGTCAACTATTATTACATTGATTAAACCTTAAAGTTGTAGTTCTTCTTCGGATGTGAACTGGTTTTCAGAATTGATTAATTTATATGAATCACAACAAACTGTAGGTTACAAAGATAACAACTAAAACTACATTTTCATGTTTGACTTCAAATATTCTGAGAATTGTTATATTGAAGGTTTTCATAAAATATGTATATTATTAATTACAAATTGAATACTGTTAATTTTGAGCAAAACATTGGGGCAATAAGCATTAATTGTTTTGAACCAGTACATAAACATACTGCAATTTGATTGACTGTAATTGAGTTTGAGGTTCATTATTTATATAATTGAAATTATATATGTCAAATTAAAAAAGACACATATTTCTACTATTATTTCATTATTCACATTCTGGGGTATGGCTCTAGTTCGTTGCTTGGTTTGATAAATCAGAGTAAGCATTTATAATGGATGTGAATGGCAGGGTAATTGGCAGCATGATGTGAAGTGTGCTGCTGGGAAATTAATAATTTACAGTCGAGAGCAGGATGAGCATTTGGTGCTTTTGGTGCTCTTTCTCTCTCTCTCTGTGTCCTGCATGTGTTTGTTGTGAGTGACTCAGATCATGCTGAGAGGGCTCGTCTGAGTCAGAGTGCACTGACTGTCTCACTTTTTGTCTCTCTCTTCCCCCAACTGTCTCTGCTTTATCTAGTACTGACTAATTCTACTAAAATGGGCATTTACACTGTCATTTATGTTTGAACATTTCCTTTTTTTAATTCCTGTTCAGCTTTAATTTAAACAGCATTAACCACCACATGCTTTTTGAGCTATTTAAAAACGCTCGGTGTGGGTTAGTCTTAAATTAGACTTTCTCAAATGTTCAGCGTGCTGCATGTCAGATTTAGTTTTCTGCTATTTTTGTTTGAAGGCCATTGTGTCAATCAGACAAGTTCCCAAGCACCTGATGTGGCATCTGGTGAGGTTTCAAGGCTGGAAAAATCTCAAAGACTATATCAGAGACATTAGTCTCCTATTAGCTACAGATTCATTTAAAAATAAGATTATATTAATAATTATTTTCTGCATTTAAAAATAATATTTTAGCATTTTAGGCTGCTTGTTCGTCAAACTGGTATAGAAATCAGATTTGTCACGTCAACATCAGAAGATGTGTTTTACTAGTAATCTGTATAGAAAATAATACATTGATTAATTCAGTACGTCTAAACGGTGTGTTCAGAGACATTACTTTCTGCTTTTAAGCTGCTGACTTTTTCACAGCGTTTTTTTTTAGATTTACAATTCAAGTGAATGCTGACATTAACGTTTAAGTCAAGACATTTTATCATCTATAAGGTTCCAGAACAGTGTAAATGTTAACTCTGTGCTGCAATCAAAATAGTTTTTTACCAGACTAAAATAGTGATATCGAGTTTGAGGCTTTTTAATTTCTTTTTTTCTATTATAGACTGTTAGAGTTTCTGTTATTATGAGAAAGATTATTATTTTTTACAATTGTGTTTGGTGGAGAAGAAACTGCGCTATGCCTTTAAGTAGGACTCTGTGCCTTTAAGTAGCCTCAGTTTCTCTGGTGTCAGTCACTTACTATGCAGTGACCGTGACATGTTTGTTTATTTGGTAGACTAATTTCTTTATGAGACCCCAAATAATCAGTCAATTTTAATTCACCAACAACAGAAGGTTTCAGAGCATTAACTGTATTTTACAGGTGTCAGATTCAAAATAAACCCTCTCAGGATTCTAGCCTTTTTGTCAGAAGCTCAACATGATCTCAGGGCACGAGTGAGGTTTATTTGATGTCTGTGGTTGATGTGTTTGTGAATCCCTCTCTGTCTTGTAGTGAGGTGGATCTCGCCTTGGCCGTGGCGAGGCAGAGAGAGATGAAATGGTTGGACATGTTCAGAAACTGGGACAAATGGGTATCCCGACGCTTTCAAAAGGTCAGTTTCTCATTTAAAGGGTCACGGAAGACTTCCCTGACTATGTAGAGAAAACACTGTGCCTATAAATGTTTGTTTTCTTTCTGATGCAGGTGAAAATGCGCTGCAGGAAAGGAATCCCCTCTTCACTCAGAGCTAAAGCCTGGCAGCTGCTCTCCAACAGCCAGGAGCTCCTTGAATCCAATCCTGGGAAGTTTGAAGTACGGTCAGGTTTGATGTCTTCTGTGAAAACGGTCATGGTGCTAAAGTTCAGATGCTGTTACATAAAGGCAGAAGTTTAACCTTCGCTTTGTTAAACTGACAAGAAAAAAATAGGCATTCGATCTTAGCATGTCTTGTAAATCTGTTCATCTGCTCAGCGCACTCTTCTTATTTTACACTTTCTTATACTTGGTTCACTTTCCTTGTCTCTCAGGAGTTGGAGCAGGAGCAGGGAGATCCGAAGTGGTTGGACATCATAGAAAAGGACTTGCACAGGCAGTTTCCGTTCCACGAGATGTTTGCTGCTCGGGGAGGACATGGGTAAATACAGACAAGGGTTTTATCAAGAGGAAGGGTGATGTAAGGCTTTTATTCAGAGCATTACGCAATCTAGGAAACTGAAGGAGTGGATTTTTTTCCCTTAGTTTTTTTTAGTCTATAAGTCTGTATTCACTACATAACGTACATATTGATACTAGCTTTGACCCTTGGTTTTATACGCAGGGCTTAAAGTATTCCGGCACCGTGTTAGAATTAGACTCCGGTCATACAGCTGCTGCCCGTGCACTCAAACTTACCACGACGTTGCCGGGAGCAATTGTTACAGCTGAGACACCGTTGTCTATGAATGACCATGTCTGGGATTTAAAAAATAAGTCATAATGGCCTTGATTTCACTTCTAATCTTCAGTTTAGCAGTTCAGTTTTTTAGCACTTTAAGCACTTGCTATTGTTTAGCAGTTTTCTAAGCACTCTTGTTACTTTATTTTTGTTATTATTGTCAATATTAATTCAAATAAAAAAGTTCAGGCTCAGGATCCCCATCTCCTTTCCTTTAATTTTATCTATATACTTTGTGGAATATATCTATCCCTAATATTTAACCAAATAACGTCTCACTCAATTCAAACATTATTATATTTTTATAGGTGTTCTTATTGTCTGCAAATTCATTAATTAGTTCCATCGTGTTTTTTTTCCCCCCTTTCTTATTGTGTGTGTTCAGGCAGCAGGACCTGTACCGTATACTGAAGGCCTATACAATCTATCGGCCAGATGAGGGATACTGTCAGGCTCAGGCACCAGTGGCAGCAGTGCTGCTCATGCACATGCCTGCTGAGGTGAGACAGAGTTGGTCAAAGCTAAAATATATCTATGTGGTTGGTTTTTCTTTAAAAAGAGCAACAGGGTAAAAAAAAAATGACTCAGAGGAACATCACAGAATATGAAGCCATCACCATCTTCACTGTCATTTTCTTCTAGCAAGCCTTCTGGTGTCTTGTGCAAATCTGTGAGAAATACTTGCCTGGTTACTACAGTGCTGGGTTGGTGAGTACTCCAACTCTAAGAGACTATTATAAGGACCAGAGTGGAGAGTGTTTTTATGTTTTGCTTTGTTTTTTTAACTCCTTTTTCTTCTCTTCTGCTGTTCCTCAGGAAGCTATCCAGCTGGACGGAGACATTTTTTTCTCTCTTCTGAGGAGAGTTTGTCCCATGGCTTACCGTCACCTGAAGAAATTTAAGATCGACCCCATCTTGTACATGACAGAGTGGTTTATGTGTATTTTCTCCCGTACTCTGCCGTGGTCTTGTGTCCTACGTGTCTGGGACATGTTCTTTTGTGAAGGTCAGTCATATGCTAGAGAATAAAACTTTAAATTTGAATCTTTCTTAATATACTATACTAATATACTGGTAAGATGTATTTAATTTTTTAATGCTGTATTTATTTGATATATAAATACTGAGAAATGTTATTACAATCTGTCTTCTATTTAAATGCATTTTAAAATTATTTTATTAAAAAGATTAGTTCCTGTGATTCAAAGCAGATTTTTTTAGATCTTATGATCCTGATGAAATCACTCTAATATGCTGATTTTCTGCACAATAAACTATTATGATTATTATTATCAATCTTGAAAACAGTTGTGCTGCTTAATATTGTTGGGGAAACGGGAGTTTTAAAAAATTCTATGAAGAGAAACAAAAAATAATCAAAGAGAAGATATTTCAGAACCAAATTTAATTGAAATAGAGCGTATGTTAATGTTTGTTCTTTGTTAGGAGTGAAGATCGTGTTCAGGGTGGGTCTGGTGCTCCTCAAGCAGATGTTGGGGTCTGTGGATAAGCTCCGTGAGCTGCAGGGCATGTATGAGACCATGGAGCGCCTGAGAAACATCCCTCCTGAAAGTATCAAGGAGGAAGTTTTGGTGCAAGAGGTACACACACAATCATGCTTTTACCAGAGAACACGCAGTAGAGAAGCACCAGTGGAGTTGTCCGTATCCGTTCTCATACTCTCTGCTCTGTTTTCAGGTGGTCGCTCTGTCTGTGACGGAGGCCCTCATCGAGAGGGAGTGTGGTATCCAGGTGCGCAAGTGGCGGGAATCTCGTGGAGAGTTGACTCACCAGCCGGGTCGGCGTTTGCACGGCACACGGGCCATCTTCGAGCAGAAACACCGGGCTGCTGCGATCAGCTCTGGTGGCAGTCTGTCATTCCTGGGCAGTCACATCCCTCCTCCGGGACCCTTACGGGCATCATCAAGCCTCCTGTCACTTCCTGGCCTTAGAAAGTCCAAGTTGCCGTTTCACTCACAGAATAAGAAGGGCTCCACTTCTGGCAACTTTGGCCAGGATATCGTCCCACTGCAGCCCCTTGGAGTCGGCACAAGTGCACTGGCCTCAAAACCTCCTGTGCCATCTGCCTCTAATGCTGGGGCTGGTGGGCGCCCCCCAGCGCCGCATGGGCCCAGTCCGCTAGCTACAACATCATCTACTACCACGCCAGCGGCTCCAACTGCACACGCGTCCAGCGCACAGATGCTCCTGCCGCCGCCTAAAGTCGTCTCCGAGCACATCACTCCCACGATCCCGTCGCCCACCGCAAACAACGCCCCGTTACCACCCTGCCCAGAAAGCACAAAACCAGCAGCGGAGGAAGATGGGAAAAAGAAAAAGAAATCCAAGGAGTACAAGAAACGAGAGAAAGAAGAGGAGAAGCAAAAATCACGGGAGAAAAAAGAGAAGGAGAAAACCGAGAAGGAACGTCTGAAGAAGGAGAAGGAGAAGGCAGAGAAAGACAAGAAAAAGGAGAAAGGGGGAAAGAAAAAAGAGAAAGGTGGAGGAGGAGAGAATGAGGAGAAGAACGGAGCTGCAGCAGCAAAAGATTTGGCCTAATTCCTGCCCCGTCAATCCCTCAGCATGAGAATAGTAGAAAAAAGAGGACAAGGAATCAAAACGGCTGCAGACTGGTGAAAAGAGCGAGCAAACGAGAGAGAGCGAGGAATGTCCATTTCATCTCAAGTACTCATTTCACAAGTGTAACTGGATCACTGCACCTGCCCCACAGCTCTTATCTTCCCATCTGCACTGTGCTTTCACTCAATGCCGAAACAGGAAGCAGTTATTACTCTGCCTTTAGTTTTTTGTTTTTTCGAAGGTGGATCAGCTGTATAATTAGTAGTCAATTCTAGTATAATGGGTGCCATGGTGTACATAGACCTCTAGCGCCATCTGTGCCAGTCCAGCCCCACAATCCCCCTCTGTCCATCACCCGAGAGCTGTCTCAACCAGAACACCTGAATAAAACTCTTCTGTGATGAGAAAAGCGCGGCGGTGACTAGTTATAACTTACCTGTGAGTGCTCTGGAGGACCTATTTATTCATTGTACTGTTGATTGTTAGTGTGTGTTAGTGTGTTTGTATGTCTGTGCCTTGGCAGTGTAGTGAATCGTGTCAGTCTCTCTGCTGCAGACCGCTCTTGTCTTTCTTCTCTCTTTTTTCGGTCTCTCAGAGGAGCTCGTCTTCTCAGGCGGAGAGAGACACTTTTAACTCTATTGAAAATAAAAAAAGGTTTGAATATCCAAGTTAACATAATAACTAAAATGACATTTAAACTGTTTATGATTAGCGTACTTGTCTGTCTCCGCTCAAAGACTCTCAGTTCGTTACTTCAGCCTTACCAAAGGTTTCTAGTTTGATTTCTTTCTTTTTCAGGCAAATTGCATCACATTAAAGAAATCACGTCACACTCTCTAATCTAACCCAGCTCACATGATTCCTGAAGTCTGCTTGTTGGACGGGAAGGGTCTGGTGCAGCACTGTAGCATTAACCTTTGACCTTTGAAGCTCTTTGAAGGCTTCAGGCTGTAATGTTTTGATGTATGAACTATTAATTTAATTGGATGAAACCATATACTATCTATTACAGCTATTATTAGTCTCCTTTTGGATTCGATATTTTATTTTTCTATGCACGTTATGCAGAGGCCTGGCAGACTGGAATGGCTTGGTTTTAGGAGAGCAATGTATTTTTCTTTTATTTTTTTAAGCGCTGAAAATTATTTTTGCACATTTTTCTCCCAACATCCTGGAGAACAAAAGCAAGCAGTTGTTATTTATTTTAGACCTTTTATAATCACTAGGCTTGTCTAATATTACTGCAGTATTTGTGTTATGGGAGATAGTGATTTCATACTGATTTTTATTTTATTCTGATATTTTGTTGTTGTTGTTATTATTATGTGTCCCAACGATGGGGGAAGTGATCCCAAAGAGCTGTGAGAGAATGGGAATGGATCAGTAAAACGAGTGCTAGGCATTTATGTGTTAATTAAACATGTAAAATATAATACTTAACACAACCTTCACCCAAACAGCATTGCTCTTGATGTGAAGCGAACACTGGTGAATCGAACTCCACCTTAATCCACTCACCGTGATCCCTCAGTATTATGAATTATTATTCTGATACATTCACCAGGTGACTCGAACATACCATACTTACCACACTCCTACTCAATATATATATATATAGTATTTTCTGTCAAGACAGAAGAGTCCTGAAGTGGTTTCTAGGTTGCAATATGGTAGCCAAATACCCTGTCAATGTTTTAATGGTGTCTCCTGTGTTTACTGGACTTGTTCAGTCTCACCCGCAGGGGGTCAAACCTCTGTCTCACCTGTCAGTGGTGCCCTTACTGACCTCATTGATCGTTGCTTCCTCTAAAGGCACTACTGTCCAAATGGAAAGCAAGCAAATTATGTCTATGCAAATCTTATGTTTCTAACTCTCTGCAAAATGTTGTGGCCACCAGGGGGCTCAGACTACCTTCACTGTTGACAGCAGCACTGGATCTGTTGAAGGAAAGGTGGAGTAGGATGTCTTATTCTGTAGATCCGCTCTACGTTCCAAGCACTAGCCTGGTTTTGCACTCGTCAGGCCACCTTCACTAACTCTATCTTGTCTGTATTGCCAATCAAGTGCACGACAGGTGGACTTAAAGCGGTTTGGACGCAGTGCTCACCAATAATTAATGGAAGGCTATCCAGTGTTGGTTTACTAACGCTCCTGAGACAGCTGGGACTGGGTGGAAAGTAGTTTGACTTGGATTTCTGCATTGGTAAATATGACCCAATGTATGTTGTAGGATTGTTGTAAAATTTATTTTAAGTCCTTTTAATTCTCATTTTAACATGTTTAGGTTCTCTCATCCTGTCCTTTGTATGTCTCGTGCTTGTTTTTATGTTTACATGAAACCATTTACAGTTGAGGATGAAATAAATCCAAATAGATGAAGACAGTTGTTCTAAAACTGCAGAAGAGGAAGTTCACAGTGTATTTAATAATTACAGTTGTGATGAATAATAAATCATAATATATTAAAATTTCTCTCGAGTGTTTCTTACGTGTCATTGTACTAATGTGATTACGACAAAATTGTGCTTTGAGTTATGTCCGGGTTAAGTGATTCATAGGTCAGGTGCTTGGATACATATACAAATTTAGTTTGTGTTTGTTCCCTCAGCTAATTGGCAGTGTTGGGTTACGTTTACATAAACGTTCATTAAAATTCCTTATGAATGCATCTTGCGTCTGGAAATCAGCCTTTCACATTTCACAGACTCCAGAAGCGCGCGCGGATACAAAAAGAATGGCGCGAATTCTTGAGGTGAGTCATTAACGGTACCTCTTAAATTATAGTTAACTTCTGCAAATATGATATTCTATCATTTAAAACTCTTATTTTTTCCTTATTCTATGTAATGTAGAGATTTATAGAAGAATGTTGATGAAGGGTTTGCTTCGGCCAAATGAAGGTGAGTTAAGCTGTAAACCCTGACAGGTGAGCACCTTGAGGCTTTATTTTGCTATATCGCTTGACTGATTGTGTATCTCTCATGTAAACAAAATAAATATATATATATTAATATAAGATACATATATGTTATATTAATAACAAAACAAATATATACATATATTAATTTAAATAGTTAATAAAAGTCTTAAAACAATTAAATGTTAAATCAGAAATTCAGTTTTCAACAAAATATTTTTGTCAGATTTGAACTTTTTCTTTATTAATAATTAGCAAACGAACAATTAATGTTGAAAACTGACTGATGTGGACGCGAATGTGACGGAGCAGATACGCTTTTATTGTTGTTGTAGTACTATCATTGTCCTCTAGAGAGCATGCTCTCAGTATGTTCTCATAAACTGCTTGGCATTTACTGCATCATAGACCTGCAGTCTAACTTTACCGTCTCTATGCTCTATGTTATTACAGAAGAGACAGTTTCATCCCACCTGTCACACACAGCCAGCAGACACAGCATTACAAAAAGATGTTTTATTCACAGTTTGTGTCTTTTTATTTGTTACAGAAGAGTTTCTGACGGAGCAAAGCAGGCCCAGATGCAGAAAGCAAAAGGGTAGATAAAAAAAAAAAAACATGGACAGAGAAATAGTGAAGAGGAGGGGAGAGAGGGAGTGAAGATGATATGTTTTCTTTCAGTCCCCGCTTTCCTCTCTTCTTTGGATGGTCTGTCTCTCTCACTCCCTCCGTGATAAGCTTGGCATCGCTTTTAGGAGGCCAAGCTGTCTCTGTACAAAACCCTCATTTTCTCTTTCGTTTTAGTCAACTATCAGGGGAAAGAACAAGAATAATGACTGGTTCCTCTATTATAGAGTGAGATCACTCCATCTTGCCTCTTTTTCCCTCAGAATGAGCGCACCTCCACATTTGTCAAGAGAGAGATTTCAGCCAAAAGCTACAGATGCCCTCAACCCTCAGGACAGCAGCAGAAGATGCAGTACTTTCATGCACGAGAGATGGTCGTGGGTAATTGTAATGAGTGAGAAACAGAGAGAAAGAGAGAGAATGTGAGAGATACAGAAAGGATGTTCATTTTATTGAAAACAATCCCATATCCCCACTTGACAGACACCGTGGTCATGAACCTCTCCTCCCTCCCAATTCAGCCTCGGCAAGACAAGTCTTTGGAGAGATGGAGAGAGTAAGTGCTTGAGAGTAACAAAGGTGATGGAAAGGAAGAAAGGGAGGAAGAAACACAAAGTAAGAGAAGGAGGACAGAACAGACTGGCAGAGTTAAGCAGTGAGGGATGCACGTTCATCTCTTCATTTTCTGTCTTGTCTGTCTGTTTACTCCTCCTTCTCCTCTCCGTGTGTGATGACGTAGCAGATGTTCTTGTAGTCAACATTGCCAGCAACATCTGGGGGGAAGGCGGCAAACAGATTCTTCATCTAATGGATGAAGAACAAAGAATTCAATTAAAAAATGTTTCAGAGAAGTTGCAATGAAATGAAAATAGCGGCAGATCTCTTTTAATGCGTTGTGATGACCATGCAAATAAAATAGATAATTAAAGAAGAACAAAAAAGTAGGGCGGGACTTAATTCTGTTCATTAGTTGTTGTTCGGCTGGAACAGATCTGAATGCGAGCTTGAGGTTTATTGTAAGAAAGGGGCAGAGTTTAAATGAATTAATGATTGGAAATGCCTTTAGTCTTTAATTTCACCGTAAGGTCCACATTTCGATAAAAAATTACGAGCTCAAAAAAATAGAGAAACATATGCATGGATGAATCATCCACAAAAAGATTAACTAGAATTAGATTAACTAACTTTCTTGTATCTAGAAAGTAGATAGATTGAACTGCCGTGTCGTGCTGATTTAAACCTGTGAAGAATAAGATCTGGCAACCTGATCTCACGGCAATTCGTACATATTTTACGAGGTGGCTAATTTGTACGAATTTGTACAACCTGACTTTATTCTAAATCGTACGTATTTTACGAGATGCCAATTCGTATGAATTTGTACGAATTACCTAAACATAACCCCACC
>JAUMHR010000048.1:2560191-2592257 GCA_032361145.1 Enteromius fasciolatus | reverse complement strand
CCAAAACCCCATCCATGAGAGAATGGGGAAAAAAAACCTTGGGAGAACCAGGCTTAGTTGGGTCCAGTTCTCCTCTGTCCGGACGCCCAGCACCTAATTTCCAATTTAATTTTACCCAAGCCGCGGGGCTGTACATGACACGAATGAAAGCTTTGACGTTCACACGGGGACAAAGACGGCTGTTTGCGGCCACGCTATTGGTTCCATTTCTCCCTCCTAACACCCAATTGGTCAGTACACAGACGCTGAGCAGTTGTAATTGGCTAAAATCTTAGAATTTACACGAGAGGCGGGCCATTCTTGTACTTCGCGAGCTTCTGATTGGCTCTCCGTCAGACCGGGAACATGCTCGCGGCGAGTGATAGGTCTAAACAGTCAGCGCAATGGTGAAACTCGGGCGCCGTCCGGCATGGAAGTGTCACACAAACATCGGTGTTTTAGAAACAACGCCTAAAGGAGATGCTCTCACAGCCTCACCGCACGTTTCCCCTCAGACGATTTTAGGTTAGTGTGTATTTTAGTTCTATGATTTACATCTGTGTCTGAAGTATAAGAGTAAAATACCCTTCTGAAGCAATATTTGACGGGTTTGTGCGTAGATAGCAGCATAGCCCTTTTAGCCGCATTTACGTCGTCGACGTACACAAAACCACACCAGTGTCTGAAAACGTAACGTTACATTTCTAATAGAGCGGCTGTTGTGCGACATGACTGTAACTCCTGAAGATTTAGCACGGCTTCATCTTTTTTGTTGTGACAGGGTGTAGCTGGGAATCTGCGGTTATGTTTGTTTTTCCGCTCAAGTGTAACGTTATGTCTGAGAGATGAGACTGCCGCTGTTTGATCTCTCTTCTGTACATTACTATACCACGATGAGAAAACGCGTGATACTTCTGTTATGCACATCCAATTTCAAACTAAGTTTGCTCTCCAAGCAAAATATTTTAAGCAGTTATAATAATATTATTGTACTCGCCATCAGTCTGTGAGAAATAATTAAAATGTTTCGATTTCTCTTCGGGATGGATTTCATTATTGTTATGGTTTTGTTATGTATATATATATTTTTTTTTTGCTAGGAGCTTGTTGATTTGTCCTTTAGCTCAGTGGAAGATTGTTAAGTCAGCAGGTGGGAATTAATAAAAGCTTACTGTATTCACAATTTACACCTGAGGATCGTTTAGTGGTCCTGAACGATATAGATTTACAAACATAAGCACGTGACATTATTATTACAATACAGTTTCAGTACTACGTACTTTTCACACAGTTACCAAATGGAAACATTATGATCAAGACTTTTAAAAATATTTATCATTTCATCATCATTTCTTCACCTTTATGTCATTGCAAACCCGTCTGGTAATATTTCATAAACACAGATCATTTAAGACATGTCTTGGTGGTTGCTTGATTGCTGCATTATTCATCAAAATACATTGTTACACTGAAGAAAGATGGTTAGACAAGTGTGAAACACAATTTGCGTCCCTGTAATTATTTGACCAAGATTTGTGTTTTTGGTAGTCAATTGTGTTTTGGTTGTCAAACCATTTATTACAGATTTTTAACTTAAAAGTTCACTTTTTTTTTAAGTTGATATGTTGATTTAGTACTCTTATATAATTCACACTAAACTGCTTTTCTTATGCATATCTTGCCTTTACTATGCCCTTCAGTTTCAATCCTCCACATCATGTGTTATTGCATATAATAGGCAATGTTTGTATCTGTTTCTTACAGGGGTATACAGTAAATGTCACAATTACTGCATACAGTTTATTTATTAACTCATTTTCACATTTTAATTTAAATTTTTGTAAAGTGGTTAACCAATGACCTGCTTGTTCCACAGCTGGGATGTTTTCGAAATAAGGTTGGCAAACAGAAAGCGAGGACTGCATCACAGGACTAGAAAAGAGACTCAACAATGAGGCTCCGTCACCACAGTCTCAACACTTGAGCTCATCATCATGCAAGACGAAAACAGCATGGTAATTTCTTTCTTTCTTTTTTTTTCATCCTTTAGCACTTCTTTCACTGATCTTCTTGGTCACTGCAACACAATTATCTGACTACTTCTTTATCAAAAGACAAGTCACAACTATCCCGGAGCAAGCAATGGTTTTCTCAGTAAATAAAGAAGTCTCTCTCCAACCTAGCACCTATAGCACCTATACCAGGCTTCATCAAATATTACCCTGCAGAGTTTAGCTCCAACCCTGATAAAAAAAACTTACCTACCTGTGAGTTTCTAATGATCCTTATACACTGATTAACATGCTCAGGTGAGTTTGATTAGGGTTAGATCCAAACTCTGCAGTGCATTGGACCTCAAGGGTAGGATTTGATGAAGCCTGGTATAGACCTCGTTCTCATTATTATTATTTTTTTTAACCCAAAAATTGGTCATCTGTTTTTTTTTTGCTCTTACTTATCTAGTTAAATTAATAATAATTAATTAAGGGTCCAATTTTTTTGTAACTTTTGAATCTGATCAAAGCAGCCTTTTTTTATTTTGCTGCCTTCTGTTGTTCACACTGGCCATAAATCAAACCTGTTTGTCTTTTAACTGTCTTATTGTGGAAATCACCCCAAGTTCATTGGCTGACAAAGATGACTGGTACAATCCAGTGGAAAACACCTGTAACTGCTCAAGAAAGGCCCCCTAAAACTCAGCCTAGTAAGACAAGGCCTCTCTTTCTTGTGAAATAATCATCATATTGATAAGTCTATTGATTACTTTTATGACCATACATCTTTTTTTGAGTAAAATAGCATAATATATGGTAAGACAACACAATACAGTCAAAAGACATGTAGTCAAAATAGGTTGCACAACCATCTGATGCATTAGTCGTCATAATCATGAGGTGTTACTGTTATAAGAGGCATATGAAGATGTCAGGGAGGGAAGACTGACACAATGGAACTAACAGTGGCACACCTTTGTGAGCCATTCAGAGGAAAAAAAATGCAATAGGGGAGAAACGTGTAGACTGTGAGATGTAAATCCAAAAGGGGTGTTGTTTAGGTTTTGCATCTAATCATTCTGCCACTCGTCGACACACTGATACTGTGTCACTCAGTCATGCACGTTCTTAGATGTGTGCATGTTTCCTTTACATTTTTTTTTTTTTCTGAAATTAAAAAAAAGCTAAATTCCTAGTGAATAATTATCCTAGCCATACTCCTACCATGCCAGTAACTAAAGTAACCAATAACTACACACTACGAAGCTATGCATGGGTTGTGACTTGTTTTCATAAAAGATTTTAGTAGTTTTGTATTTTACAGGCATTAAGTTATTTTGTATATTAAGTCCTTCACAGGATAAGTAGTTTCTCCATTTGGTTACACCTTTTTACCTTTTGTAATGTCTCTATAAGGTCTTGTATAATTCTTTTTTTCTTTTCATTCTTAACTATTTCTAAAAATACTCTCTCATCGTTCACTCTTGTTTTCAGACAAGCTCTGGAGTTGAAGCTGAGATGGAGGAGCAATATTCAGAGTGAGTAATTCAGCAAAAATTAAGATCTGTTAATTAAACCAGCAAACAAGCTTGAACTGTCTTTTTTGTTTCTTTATTTTAGGGACGAAAACCACAAACTGGTATCACCCTGCGTGAGCTCACAGTTAGGAGATGGCAGCCCTGCAAAGGAGCAAGACCATGGCCAAAAGCCAGTGGAGAGGGATTCCCCGGAGAGCCCTTCTGCGATAAAAAGATGGGAGTTTGGGCCACTTCTACAATCATTCAAATCCAAGATGGCTAGCTTTACTGAGATTGTCATGAGCCCTGTTCGGCTTTTTAAGCCCAGTGACTCTCTCTCCCTAATCACACTTCCTAATCAGCATGAAAAATTAACTGAGTCAAATGTTGAAAATTCAATCCGGACTGAGGAAGCCAAAACGGACAAATGTAGAAATGGATTGTTTCCAAAAAGGCCTTCTTCAGAAAAGGTGCAGTGCAGCACTTCTCCAAAACGCCACAGAGTTGTACAGAGACTGGATTTTTGTACAGTTTCAACAAGTAACAACCACGAACCGGTGTTGGGTCATATTCAAATGCACAACGAGGTTTTACCAAACGAAGAAAATCAGTCAGACCGTCCTTCAAACCAGTCACAAGCTGTCCTTCAGGATGGGTCATGTGATGTCAGTCCTTGTAAAGCACAGAGTCCTTTCCTTAAAACTAGATCCAATCTGTCCACAGACATACTTGTGAATTCTGCGAGTGCCATGAGTGTGTCCAGCCAGGCCAGTGTTCAGACGGATGTGCTGGTTGTTATGCATCATGTGTCAGGTGAGCGACAGACCCACTGTTCAGTAGAGGAATCAAACCTGTTGAAACCAGAGTCTGACATTAGCACAAACAAACCTGATCCTGGAGTCTCCTCTGATTTTGATTTGATGGATAAAGTCACAAGCACAGTTGGCAGCGAAGAATCCTTTTCACGAATGGCCACCAGGAAAAGCCCAAGAAAGAAATATCTATCAGGGTCCACCTCCACTGAACTGGCCACTTTTGTGACCAGCTCAAAGCCTTTAGATGTGGAGATGAAGGAAGTGCCGTCTGAAAACGGTATGGAGTGGGCACACCACTTGACTGAAGTATCAGACCCTCCAAAGGCCATTTCTGTCAGACAAGTGAGGCCAAAGAGATTCAGAGAAGCTCCGCGGACAAAGAACGACTTGCAGGAAAGGGGAAAAAGTGATTTGCAGAATGCTAAAGAGCGAAGACCTACGAGAAATAAAAAAACAAAAAACAATTACAATGCTTTGGGAATAAACCAGGGGGAAGAAACATATGTTCAGGTTAGGAAGAGGAGGAAAAGGATTCCTATAATGCAACCACTCCAAGACTCAAATTGTACTAGTACTAGTAATGCTGGGATGAAGAATTCTGTTGAGACCTCAGATAAAATGGGACGGGACAAAACAAGAAAAAATGTAAAACGTAGGACTTTACTGACCTCTAGCAAGGAAGATGGTGCCTCTGATACTACATCCTCTCAAAATGGGACACGGAGCATCCTGATTGAAAATACCATGAATGGTTCATCAGAAGAGTTTCAGTGTCTTGTGCAGTCACAGGAGTCTGAGAAGAACATTGAAACACAAAAAACAAGGCAGCATCCTAAAATGACCGGCGATGCTTTGCAGAAGAGAATCACTCGCCCACCCAAGCATAAGTTTGAGGACTTCATCGTGACTCCAGTGGTTGATCCAGCAAGTCCAAGTGAGCCTTCAAAAAGAACACTACTGCGCAGCGAACGATCTGTTATCACGGCTGAGGATCAGGAGACATGTATTTCTGGACTCAAAAAAAGAAAAGAAATAAAGGAACTTCTGCCACCTGGTCCGACAGCTCCGGTGCATTCAGAGCGAAAACGATGCAGACCCACAAGGAACGCAATCCGATCAAGAAGAAAAGATGGTTCTGCTGCAAAACGGAGAGGTGAAGCGGAGAGCCAAGAAAAGGCGACGGAAACCGTTCCTGTAGTGTCGTTGTCAGGTAGCGGTCCCAGCCGCCTCCTGCGCAGCTATTCCTGCCCTGAAATCCCGTCCCTAGTATACAGTGACTGTCATTTACCCCGGTCCCACACACATGACAACAGCACTACCTCACCCAGCAGAAAGAGCTCACCTGCTCCACCTCCCATCCATCTTCACTCTCCGTCCAAGCGCACTCGCCGGCACACTGTCTGCAGTGTGGAGATTGAGCGCGAAATTGCCCCTTTGTGTCTCCGTAAGGAGGTGTACCCTGCTATTCGGGGTGGCCCTTTGTGCCCCTCTTCCCCTTATTCTCCCTCCACCTCCCTCACAGCCCTTGCCTCGTGTTTTTTGTCCAGTCCTTTAGCGTTCTTGTCTAAAGGCTCAAGCCAAGGGCGTAGTCATGCTAGCAACCCCAGCACTAGCAGCGTTTCAGCTGCCTCCAGTTTTGTTGCGTCCTCATCATCACCGTCCTCCTTCAGTCCCCCCTTTTCTTCCACCCTCACGTCTTGTCATGCTTTAACCGGCCCTTCCTCTGTCACTCCCAGCCCTGAGACACCTTCCACCTCTGTGTCATCACTCTGCAGGTAATTTAACAAATTCCCAGCCTCCCTATCGGAGTATGCTTGCTTTTTACGACCTGTTAGTGTATGATCGTGTTGATGATCTTAGACGGTTTTCCATAACATCTTCTTAATACAGATGCAAGTCAGTAGTTACAATCCTGCTTTTCCTTCCCTCAAGTGCGCTTTCACAAAGCTCTTTGGAAGGAGACAGCCGGGTGCTTCAGATGGAGTGTGAGGAGTTGATAGATGAAGAGAGGTCCAAGTTTGACCTTAAACTCTCTGCAGCCATCTCCGAGGAGAAAGCATTATCCGACTCTGAAATCAAGGTGTGAGTTTGCTCTTAACGTTGGTTTGTGAGATTTTCTGTTTTCTGGAGCTTCTGTTTGTGAGATGTTCTAATTGCATCTCCACTCTCTTTGTGTAAACAGACAGAGATCAAGGATGGACAGCGTGGAAAGGTGTCCTCTATTCGTATCTGTAAGAAGATTCCCAAACCTCAGAATAATCTCACCCCTATGGGCCTTCCTAAGGTCATCAGGTGTGTAGAAGAGAAGGTTATAGGCTTGGTCGTTACTATCTGTGTGTCTGTACTTCATCACAGCAAAGAGACATATCTTGTTTTGTTTTAGATTAAAGAAGAAGGATTTCAGTTTGGAGGAAATCTACACAAACAAAAACTTCAGCAAACCTCCTGATGGGTGAGACATTTTCCAATTTTTGGGAAATTAAGGGTGGACCGAACATCCCAACAGCCCAGTAGCTTTTTAGTGCAGCTATAAAGCTATCAATGTCTTCTTACACTAAATAATCATATCACCAGTTGACGTTTTAAAAATAACTTTTTTAGATTAGAATACTTTCTCAGAGAGAGCACAAATACTTTTCTGTGCTTCAGAGCATATCAGTGAGTCGAAGTGACATCATTTCCTGTAACTTCTACAAGTTTGAGAGATAATTCCGCCAATTTAAAGACAAAATATGGTGGGGTAACAGAGTTGACATGGGATTTGGGGACAGACATTTTTCTAAGTAAAAAATTTTATTTTAAATATGTTTTAAAGAAGTAAATATGTAGGACTTTAATAAATAAAAGGAATAAACTGTTACCAAAAGAAAAGTTCTATAAAATATTTTGATTGAATATTGATACATGATCACAAAAAATACACTAGATAATGCGGACCGGAAGAAATCACGATTTTTAGCTAAGACACTTTTTAAATCAATTATTATGTTGTTATAGACGGCAACATCTTCTTCATAACAATTAATAAGGTAAAATAATAAATAAATTAAAATAATAAAAAATGAGGGAAAAAGACTTTATTTTTGTGGGGACACCGAATGTACCTGCAATTATAGAATCACCCATATAATATATTATAGCTATACACCTTTATGACTTTTTTGTGTGTTTTGCGAACTCTTTCAGACGTTTGGAAACCATATTTGAGGTGCCTCTTAACCGGCGTGATGGCTCTCAGGCTGTCGTGGGCCAAAAAAAGGTGAAACGCTTTGTCGAATTCCCTGAACTGGGAGTCGCCAGGAAGCCCAAGAAACCTCTGGTCGGAGTAGTGTCAGGGGGTGGAGCCCAGAGGAGCGCTGGACTCTGCAGAACCAGACGAGGTGTCGGGGGCTCTTCCAAAGTGGAGGATGGCCTCACCTTGCAGCAGATGGAGTCCCTCCTTTGCTCCAAGCTTCAGGAGTTAGACACCTGGATGGCACTTCAGCAGGTTGTGGGCTGAGGCAGAAGTTGTTTTATACCAAACAATGGGCAATTGTACACAATTTTATGTATTGACTGTAAATTAAATAAGACAATAAATAGACTTGCAGAGCTGTAAAATGTTACTGGTGTACTGTAAATACATTGCATTCTTTATATATTTTGCAAGGTGAGGGTGTTTGTTTTGTAGACTGGACTGATTTAACAAGAAACTGCTCCGTCCTTTTTTTTAAGCCATTCAAAGAAAGTATTCGTTTACATGAATCTCTAATTCCATCCCATCTCTGTATCAGAAAGTGTTTCATATGAAGTGTCATAAACCATTCCTCTTTCAGTATATTCTCTTAAAAAGCTTCTTTGGTTCAAACGAATGCCTTATCAATGCACTC
Source organism: Enteromius fasciolatus (assembly GCA_032361145.1). Taxonomy (NCBI): domain Eukaryota; kingdom Metazoa; phylum Chordata; class Actinopteri; order Cypriniformes; family Cyprinidae; genus Enteromius; species Enteromius fasciolatus. The sequence goes on along the minus strand of JAUMHR010000048.1, from coordinate 2,584,083 downwards.
TCAGGATGGCCTGTGGGTTTCATTATAAAGGAGATGCAACAAAGTACTTTGAAGTGACGGCATTGAATACAGCGAGTTACCAGTGAGACAAAAGTTTGCATTGTTAATTTTTAGATCATGCTTGGTGCTTCTCATCTAGAGGCATAAAGCATTGAAAGGTTTCGGTGCATTCTGTGCTTTTACTCAGGTACTCTATCTATAGTCCATTCACATAATTAAGGCTTCTGTTCATCTTTGATGTAGTGATTTATAATACTGCCTGTTGTGTTTGAACACGTTGAATGGTTTGTGCGTCAACTTGTATAGAGCTCTGCGTTCTGTATTTCTAATAGAATACAATTGAACTGTGGTTTTGTATTTTGGTGTTTTGTCAAGTTGTTTGTAAGAAGTTCACAAGGAACAGGTGCGTTTTGACTCTTACTGTCACGTTTTATTAAAAACCCTGAAATACATACTGTGTATAAAATATCAAAAGCACAAGGTATTGAAATAATACAACTTATTTACAAGAACAGAACATTAATAATGTAACCACATCCATATCTCAACATTTGACTGCCACCGAGTGTCTCAGTGATTCATTTCCAATTTAAGAGCATAAATAAACTCAACCTGCTGAGGTGTACGAGTCTGGACAGTGCTGATCTATCTCATATAACAAATAAGTTGCTGTGTTTTTAAATGCATTGGTTTAATGGCAGTGATTGCACTAATATAATCCAGTGTGGTTTGCTACTACCAAAAGACATAAAGGTTACGTTTAGTCCTTTGTGCAAACTCTCGTATCCTCTTGTGTAATAGGTAGCAAGTTGTCGATCCAAACTAAGTACAAGCACCTTTGGAAACAGAATTTAAATAATGACCAACCTATTTTTATCAAGTTAAATTCAATGTGAGCCCTGAAAGAGCCTCTTTGTGCTCCACGGTTAAGTTGCTTTGGTTGCTCGTTTTTACAGGAGAAAAGCTTCTTTAGTGTCAGTCTATGAAGGTAACAATAAAGGACACCAATCCCAGAAGCAACGGAAAGATGAGAATTAAAAGTAGCCAGGCCACAATGGACCCAATTCCCCATTTACAAGCCTTTTCTGAGTACTTCTTAACCTTCGCTCGAGTTGCTGGACTATCTTCATTTCTTTTTCTTGTCTCTCGAGCCTGAAAAAAATAAGGAAAGATGTTAATTTCCTTTACTTTTTTAAAACATATATATATATATATATATATTTAGGCTTCTTTCATTACTGCCTGCAGTTATTAATTTACATAGCATTCTTTAGTTTCATTGTGTCTCGTCTTTGCCAACAGTATCTGGTTTACTGGCAACAGCATCGTTTGTAGAGAGTGTCTCTGCTGTATAGTAAATGAGAACAAACCCTTCACTTAATAATTAACTTAATAATGAAGTAATATCATCTACTCGAGGAAGCCAGTTGGGAGTGTTTATTTTCATTTCACTTCTTGTGTTTTTCTACATTCTTGAGTCTCTTACTGAGCCTGCATGTGTGGCTTATCAAACCATTCAAGTTGAAAAAATACGTTTCAACAGAGCTTAGTGATGTTTATTACAATAACAGCCCTGATATTTCATTGAAACTGTTCTAGTAATCATTGTTACCTTGACAGAGTACATGAGGGACTTAATTCCCAAGCAGGAGAGGCCACATATGATGCTGCAAATGGCTAGTTTGCGATGGTCTGCGTCGTTACAGATGTCATGACAGATGACAGCCCTCTGCCCAGGATGTTGAAGTAAAGCATCCTCAACTTTCACCTCTTTTAGTTCGGATGCACACATCTCTGTTCGAAGTAAAAATATAAATATAAGGCATCAGCTTGAAAGTAATGGCACGTTACTGTAATTGGATGATTTTGTAGTGTAGTCTATCCTACAGTGGATACAGTGTAGGTCAAGTTCTGTCTGAATCAAGTTTTAAACAACAAGCAGAGATTTACAGCAAGCTGGTTTAACTGGTTCTTAACACTGATTTTCTGCTTTCAGTTTAGGCTAGTTGGGGAGATTTATAAATTTATAAAAGAAAGACACCAAAAGTGAGAGGGGGAATACATAATGCATGATTTTTTATAAATATCAGAACGATTTAAACGTTTTTCTTTAAAGCATTTCAGGTGAAGTGCGTTTCTGTTATCTCTTATTGTGCCGGGGCTTGAAAAACAGGTATAGACAGAAAAAGAGAGTCAGGGCATGACAGTATCTGGAATCAGTTTTACAAGAGAGTGTTGATGGATCTTGTTTTGGATAGTCTGTCGTGATAAATCGGAAACTCAGCTGTGTAAAGTCTGCCTGCAAAGATATAATAATCTTTCTGAAGGAAGCAGCATTAAACGCATGCCAGTTGAAACACAGTTATTGAAACTATAAAGCTCTCAGTACTTACAGACTCGCCCAGACTTGATCTTGAGGGAAGAAGGGTCCAAAATTCCTGAGGTCCACCAAAGGTAGGCTGTTTAACAGCCAAATAAGTCTGGCGTGATACTCTGCTAATTACTTTTGGTTGATGTAGTGTTCTTTGGCAAAGATGTCACATGTCGTTGTCACAACTTGATTTCGAGACGACTTCCCATCCAAACTTCCTCTTATTGTTAGTTATGTATGTAGACTATATAGTCCTGCTTCTTTAGCTCCAGTTTCGACCTTAGAGGAGTGTGAAGAAACGTTTTGAAGCGCTTAGTTACAAACAGTGACAGAAAGAAACACCTCCTTTCAGCACCCTCCCACTGTCTTATTCACTTCTGCTCAGCTCGAGGTACTTCCACTCACATTCTTTAGCGCTTACGTTTATCGTCTACGTTTACCACGCCTTGGTGCCCCTGTGAATCATGATTATAGCTTCTGCAGACTTTGTAACAGCGAAGCTTTGACTTCATGTCTGCTATTACTCATTCTCTCTCTCACAGTTTCTTTCTCTTTCTATTTACGCAATCAGAGCCTCACAAGAATCAAGTTGCTGACAGGCTGAGGCTGCAGGGCCGTTTTGAAAACAGTAACTGAAGTGTTTGATCTCTTAATGTTGGACATATGCATGATTTACACCCTGTCATGTTTCATGAATTTTCTTAGACAGATTAAATACTGTTTCTGATTTTCTTCCTTTGGAAAAAACAGCAAGCATGGCGATTATTTTAAATGGGGGCAAAGCCGGTAGACAGGACCTAAAAGGTTACATTTTTCAAATGTTATGTTCAAGACCAGGCATGCAGGGATATCACTGGATACATCAACTTATCATGTGTGTCCAAATATGGACAAATTCATTTGAATCTTTTTTTGTAATTCGATCATCTCGTCTACAATCAGAATTAGAAAGAGCTTTATTGCCAGGTATGTTTGCACATCAGAGGAATTTGGGTTAAAATGACATAACCCATAGCCCATGACACTAAATGTGCTCAAATGAATGCCATTTACTAATAGAGAGAATTTAAATAAATAAAAACTCTATGATGCTTATAGTATATATTAGTATAGCAGTATATTTCGCTCTGACCTGTTGATCTGTAATTGTCTTTATCAGAGACTCAAACACAGACATGCACACAACTCTCGCTTGTGAAGGTCAGCTATTCTGGGTTGAGCTGACACATTAACAAATGATACAGACACTGAGGTCAGAGGGGCGAGGAGGCTTACAGTTAGACATTCATTAATTCTCTCCCTCTTGTTCTCTTTCATTAAATTTAAAGAAAGAAAGAAAAAAAAACTGAAGAAAAGTGCTGGTGCAGAAATATATACAGAACAAAAATTAAACAAAATATTTTCAAATAAATCGCTGTGTAACCGCACAGATAAGAAAATGTAGCAAAGTAATTTACAAAACTACTAGCAAAGAATCTTCCCCCCGTCTTGATTGCGCTACGTAAAATCCCACGAGCCAATCAGAAGCAGCGACCTGCTCGTGACGCAGCGGTACAGTCTAAACACGGAAGCGTGCGTGGGACGAGAGGTGAGGGGGCGATTCCTGTAAATCTACTGAAATCCAAGCAGATGCTCCTTTACGCAACAATTATTTTATCCCTTAGTATGCCAGTCTATACAGCGTGACAACATACAGAAACTCCACTGTGTTCTAAAGTATTTTAGTAAGATAACAAGCTGCAATGTGTGAGACTGCTGTTACAGTCGAGTTTTTTTTTTTTTTTTTTTTTTTTTTTTTTACATTTTTTTCATTTGACTGAAAGGTTTGTTTGTGTTTAATGCACACGTGCTAACACGCAGAGATGGAGGACCGTGAAGGGGTGATTGCCACAGAGCGCTATGGCTCACAGGAGTCGTGGAAATACCTGATGAAGGACGGGAGGATAAAGAGACAGAAGGATGCAGCGGACGGCAGACTGGCGGGAAGCTCAGTCTCTGGCGTGTTTAAAGTGCGTGACTGACACAGAAAAACACCAAAGTATTTTAGGTCGTCAACACAAACTCTCACTAACCGATCTGTCCTCTCCCAGAGTGTTTTCCTGCCCCAGGGGTATCCTGAGAGTGTCAGTGAGGATTACTTACAGTATCAGCTCTGGGACACTGTGCAGGTACACTTGCCATAGATCTCAAACTCCTGTACTGTTTACGTTTATTAGATTTGGTTGTTGAGGTATAATTAATTAGCAAAACATAAAGATCTTTGGCAAAATAAACAAGTATATTTACACATAATATTGGCAGAAACAGAGGAAATACCCCAAAATTCATTTATTGCTCAATTAGACTTAATACAACTGCTTTATTTAATTTAATTGGATATTCAGTCTCTGACATTCACAAGGTCTGCATTTATTTGATCAAAAATGCCGTTAAGTGTCAGAAGACTCTTCTGAAATCATTCTAATATGCTGATTTGGTGGGAAATACTGTTATTATAGTTTGAATTGAAGTATTATAGTGCTGCTTATTTATGGAAATTAATTTGGAATACAATACTTGGTATTTTGTATGTTCTTTCAAACAATAGAAAAGGAATAAAATTGTCAACAAAATGTTTTTACTGCCACTATTGAATCCATCTTTAATAATAAAAAATTATTCAAAAACAAATCAAAATGTATTCTTGTGTAGGGATAACATTGATTAATATTATTATATATTATATATTTATATATATATATGTGTGTGTGTGTGTGTATAATAAAATATCATGTCATCGTCGTTTGTTTTCCAAGGCATTTTCCAGCTCTCTGTCTGGCACACTTGCCACTCAGGCTTCACTGAGGGGTGTTGGGGTTGGAAATCAAGAAGCAACAGTTGCAGCAGCTACAATAACGTGGCTGCTTAGGGGTATGTGCACAAATGACTTCTGTTGATTTAATGAGTGCATTTTCTAACCATTTTCTCCCTCTTTCTTCTCTCTTCCTTTTCTCAGATGGAACTGGGATGCTGGGAAGAATACTTTTTGCTTGGCTCAAAGGGTACCATTTGCCATTCAGCCATTCAGATTGTGCAGGTGTTTTGTTTAATAGTACTTAATTGTGACCCTATATTTCAGGAGCAAGTTAGATTCTGAAGCCAAGAAATGGAGGTAGGATTCACCAATGACTTTAATTTTATTGGCTTGAGTAAACCTTTTCATGTAATACTTCTCAGAAATATTTGACGTAATGTCTACCAGGCTCTTCGCTGACATTCTTAATGACGTGGCAATGTTCATGGAGATTGCGGCCCCTCATTTTCCTCCTTTTTTCACTCTTATCGTCTGCATCGCTGGGATATTTAAGGTAAAACATTAACTGCATCTTCCTCTAAAACTGTCTGGCAGTAAATATCTAGACATATTCCTTTATTTCTATCATTCCAGTCCATTGTAGGAGTTGCTGGTGGAGCAACAAGAGCTGCCTTAACTGTCCATCAAGCTCGCAGAAACAATATGGCTGATATCTCCGCCAAAGATGGGAGCCAGGTTTTTATTCTCTCGTATACCTCATAAAAGTTTTTCTTCCTTGATTTTTTCCCAGCAAAGTTCCCTCTTAGTCTGGAAAATTGAGCTCAGTATGTGCAAGTGGTTTCAAGTATCAGTGTATCACGTCTCCGCTTTTTTTGTCCTGCCAAGGAGACCCTGGTGAACCTGGCAGGACTGCTGGTCAGCCTGGCACTCATCCCGCTGGTAACAGATAACCCATTGTGAGTTAAACCCTGATGTAAGCCACGATCCAAACAAAGCGTATCGCAGATACTGATTTGTGCTCTTTCATTCAGGTTGACATTCATCCTGTTCTTCCTGTTCACTGTTCTCCACCTGTTTGCCAACTACAAAGCCGTTCGTTCTGTTGTTATGGACACCCTAAACGAGGCTCGCTTGTCCATAGTCCTCCATCAGTACCTGCTTCACGGTCAGCTGCTCGGTCCGGCGGAGGCCAATCAGAAGGAGCCTGTGTTCTTGTGTATGACCTCATTTTTTTTGTTCATTTAGTATGATTCATTATGCATTTAGTTAATAAAACTACACCTCTTCACAGCACTGAAAAGGACACTTCCCATAAAGTTGGGTGTGAGGCTTGGAGACATTATTCAAGAGTCTGTTTGTATTCATTTACTAATTACAGATATGTTGTTGTTGTGAAAACAGCATTGACTGTTAGAATGATTTCTTTTTGGTTTAAAAGGTCGGGAGAGCTGCAGCTGGCGTTGAAGAACAACAGCAAACCGTATCTCATTGGAATCAAAAATGGTACAAAAACCTCCCCAATTCTGCTATATAAGCAGAGGTCAGACATAATAACGTGATCTGAAATGACGTTAAGAAATTTGATGTGACTCAAGCAGAGCAGCAATGACACATTTTATGGGAATCATTATTGTCCAGGCAGTGTCTGTGTGTGTCTGGGAAGTGATGCTTCTGTGCGGGATCAAATCATGGCAGCATGTCAGGCCTGGTGTCTTCGTGCTGTGCTGCTCGATGATTCCTCTCTGAGCAGCACGTTTAAGCAGCTCTCAAACACTAAGGGTAAGGCCGTATTCAGTTGTGATGAAAGACAGCTCTTCATTTCATACGTTGCTGCGTAGTACTGGTTATACTTGCTGATCAAGAAATGGTAGCTTCACATATTGTAGGCTGAACAATCAGTACGTTGTTAACTCTATTGAATATATCTATTAAATGTCCTGTCTCTGACATGGTTTTATTTTCCAGACCCATGGGAGTTAGTTTCACAGAGTCATAAGATGATTAATCAAATTTTCCAGACATTCCTAAAAGGTACATTTGCAATGCATGTTACAATAACACTTGAACCAAAAAAAAACTTGTTTTGTAACCCTTTTTGTTTATCTTTATCAGAACTGGATCAAGCTAAGTGGCAAACAGACCGGACACTATTGGACTGGAACGAGTGGCGTGTGGAATGGAGCAAAAAGAGAAGCTGAAGCGAATTCTGAAAGAAATGGACGGATGTTCTGGTTTTGATTGATACTCGCTTTGAAACATCTGCCCGTTTTAAATGATTTGCAAGAGTTTAGCTGAAGAGCTGAAAATGTGCAGATTTATGCCAGTGTACCATATTAATAAAAACCAAGTGGATAATGGGGTTGGAGCAGTGAATCATGTATCGCTGTAGTCAACGCTGCTAATGAATGATACTGTTGAACATTTTGAGCCCAGTAGTGTAGTTTTTTTTTAAACAAGATAAAACAATTCAGCAAGGTTAATGAAATTCATGAAGTGATGTTTCGATAGATCATGTGCTGCAGAAGGTTGGAGTGATCACTGCTGAAAATTTAGTTTTACAATCACAGGAATAAATTACATTTATATTTCATCTAGTGCTGTAAAATGAGTAATTGCATCCAAAATAAGTTTTTGTTAGCATAATATATGTATGTGCTCTGTATATACTTATGTACGAACACACCTGCATGTACGTATTAAACAAATAGGTAATTATATATTAAATACACTTACTATCGACAGCAATAAACAGAAAACCGTATTTGTAGTAATATTTGACAATATTATTGTTTTTACAGTATTTTTATGCTTTTCTGTAATAAGTACAACCTTGGTGTAAACAAAAGACTGCCTTCAAAAACATGTAAAAAAAAAATTAATACCAAAAAAAAAGCCACTGCTAAAAACACGGCTCTAAAGACGAATAATATTGCAAACAAGAATTTGATGAGAATTTTACCACACATCATGTATTCTCAGAAACATGTATGATCATACACATCTATCATATTTCAGCTAACAGTTGGCAACATACTATATTTATAATGGGGGCCTAAAACAGGCCTAGTGGATTATTTAAGTGACTTGAGACATGACTAAGCCATGATGAGGAGTGTTGAAAGATCCAAAGTCACCATGCTAAAATAAATGCAGTAAATCTAAAGCTTACAGCACTGCTCCATAATGAACTTTCCTCAAGTGTCTTCTCAGATTCTCTGTTCGGTTGAATCTCCGTCCACAGAGCGAACAGTTATACGGCCTCTCTCCCGTATGAATGCGCTCGTGCTTTTTCAGATCAGCTAAACGACTGAACCTGAACTTGCAACACTTGCAAACGAAAGGCCTCTCATTTGAATGGCACACAAAGTGCGCTCCGAGGCTGGAGGGTGTTGCGAAGGTCTTGCCGCACACGTGGCAGCTGTGCAGAATCTCCCTGCTCTCAATGACGTTGGGGCTGCCGTGGACGCCCCCCGTTTGGACCATGTTCTCCACCCGTGACCTAAGAATGTGTTTGGAAGCAGAGTTAAGTAATTTGCCTAGTTGGTCATAGTGGACAACGCTGTTGGAAAAGGATGAGACAGGCAGCTGGTTGTGTTCGTTTGCTGGAGAAACATCTTGGAGGAGAATTACAGGAGCTTGTGTTCTGACCTCTTCTGTCTCTTCTTCCAAAGAACACTCTGGTTTAGATTCGTCTTTGATTCTGTTTGAGCTCAGTGTTGTGTCAGTGGTGGTCACTGGACTCTCTCTGCTGCCAGCGTTTGGGATTCTTCTTGGAGGGCTTCTTTTTACCCTGGAGAGGGGTCTCTGCTTCTTCAAAGAATAGTCACAGGTCCCTTGCAGAGCATGATGTCTGCTGTCTAAAGGAATTTCATCTAAAACCAGCTTCATGTGAACAGGATTGTCACTCGGACTTTGTGGCTGCTCTGTCTGCTTGCTCACAGCTGAATCTCCAAGATAAATGAGATCTTCCTGTGCGGGGTCCTCCTCTAAACGAGGCATCTCAGTGGGTAGGGAGACGTTCAGCATTTCATCTAAAAATATAAAAGAGGATTGAAAACGTGTACAAGCAAGTAGACAAGATAATTCCACAAGTGTAAGCTCTTCGTAATCTCACTTGAATCCCCAGCCATTGCCTGCTGGAGCTGTTTGAGCTTCTGCTGCAGGGTCTGATTCTCCAGACGTGTTCTGGCAGACTCTTTCTGATACTCGAGCACGGCCTGACCCATGAGCTGCAACACTTCCTGTACAGCAGCAGTGAGGAGCTCAGCTACATTTGTGACGAGGAGCTCCATCTGAGACATTCTGATAGGACCTGCTCAGAGACAAAACAAGTTCCAGTCAATGTTTACTTTTACCTGACGTTGTTCCAAACCCATCTAATTTTCTTCTTTGGAACATATAAGGAAACTTTTTCTGAGAAATGTCTATTATCCATAAAACGAAACACAGAGGTCACCAAAACAGCAATATATATCTATATCTATATTTGTGTTCCACAGAATAAAGAAAGGCGTGGAAAGGCATGTGGGCGACTAAATGACCTCTGACCCGTTTAATGAAATGCGAAGTTGTGCGCAGGATTGCATCTGAACCATAATAGATGGATATAATAAAATCACAATGGCAATGGTAAATTTAATTTATTAGAAATTGCACAGGTTAGCAATGGCTTAATGTGACATGCATTTTAACAAACCCAATTCTCTCTTTGCGCACTAGTCACTCAACAATAACGTGACATTAAAAAAAATAAAATAAAACGAATATTTACGATTTCATTATACTTATATGACAATTAGAATTGCACAATAACACCTACCTTTCTGTTCTCAAGCGCAAAGACCGGCTATATAATGAGGCTATAATGTCAGCAAAGTGAACTGTGAACTAGCGTATGAAAATAAGAAGTCTCTCATGATATTTCTATCTTTATGGAGGACCGTATGTAGTTGTTTTTCCTTAAAGAAATGTCAAGACTGCCTGTATGATAATGACCTAGTGGCCGTGTTGTGGAAACGCATTTTAGTGACGTACTACTTCCTTTACTGCGCGCGCGAACTGCTTCCTGTGCACGCTGTCATATATTCGACTGTTTCTAGGGTTACAAAAAAACGGTAACACATCAGTTTATGCTGTTTATCACTTGATTAATCAGTCCGTATAACAACGGGCTCCCTTCTTGTTGAAGAAACAAAACTCAAACGTGTTTGAAACGATACGAGGTTCACACCTTTCCTCTTCTAAGTTTCAGTTCATTAAAAACAGTCTACGCTTCAGGTGATTAACCATAAACATGTTATAGTCTATTGATTGCAGCCATAGATTCAGAGTAAACACAGGAAGCAGTTTTATACGGTTTATATCAACATTCACTTTCGTTTGTGATTAACGATAACACTTATTTCTGGATGAACTTCCTGTAAAGAGTTTATTCATTGTTTATTAACTTTTATACCCCATTAACTCACTGAACGTCATCGTGTTAAACAGTGACCGAATTTATTTCAGAGGAGAGACAGAAACTCAAGTGCAACACATGCTACTGGCATATCAGAGTATAGTCTGTGTTTAATCCACTAGGTGGAGTTTAAAAGTGCATCACGGTAAATCTATGAGCTAACTTTAAACTATTCTGTCTGCTCACAAATTACAGTTGCTGCAAGACATGCTATAAACTAAGTGAAGCTTCCACTTAATAGTCTTCATTGTAGGCTTTAGAAAAAATAATACTTGATGAAGGGTTAATATATCACATTTACTGCAATGTGTCTGTTCCAAAATACAGGTTAGTCTCACTTGAGCTAATAAAATATTCTTTTAACTTAGTGCAATGACTCTGGCTAATGTCAAACAGGGCTGGGAACACATATCTGGTTCAAAGATTTAAAAAAATAAAATAAAGAATAAGAATAAGAAGCTTGTTAGCTCACAAAACCATTAGATATAGAAACACTATAATGTTTTTACCCCACATAAATATTTAACAGTCAAATAGTAATTTCTCTAAAACAAAAGAGAGGCAATAGACGACTAAAAAAACAACAGTAAAAACAATTTCCATTCGAGTATCAAACACTAGGTTAGGTGACATTATCTCGTATGCAGCAGTTCTATGATTCTTGTTGAAATGTTAACCATGTTTCAAAAAACTAAATGAGAACAGTTTTGGTAGCTTGAAATGTTTCGACTGAACTATGTGACATGTACAGAACAGTTAGGATTGCAGACTTACTTGTAACTTACTGTAACAAAGAAACACTTTCCTATGTGTTGAGCTATTCTAATAGTGACCAAGACCTGCTAAGCTACAGCAAACAGTGAAGAGCATGCAGATTATTGTCTTAGGTTCCTTTGGGTGGGCTCCACTTTAAGGCCGTAGGGTCAATAGTCTTGTTGCTTCCACGTTTTGCCTCTTTGGTTTTCCAATCATCAATCAGATCCTAAAAATCATTCGACCATTTAAAAAAAAACAAAAAAAAAACAGTGTTACATCAATATAACAAGCCTATAATTAATACAAATATTGTGTTTTTAAAATTACATTACCTGTCTTTTTAAGATCAGGTGCTTCCCTTTCCAGTACTTCAGCATCTGGAGTGCCTGTAAAGTGCTGACAATGTCTACAGGATTGACAGCTGTTTCTTGACTGATTTCTGCTCCCAAGTGTTAATATATGACAAAAAATAAAAACAATTATTCATAATATCCAGTGTTACATCCACACATAGACAAAGATAAAGGAACAAACACTAATGATCAAACATTTATGGTTTTTTAATGATTTTAAAATAAGTCTCTTATGCTTACCAAGGCTACATATTTAAACGAATAATGTGAAATATTATAACCGTTTTCTATATGAATGCACTAATTTATTCTTGTGACTGGAAAACCGAATTTTTAAGCATTTATTACTCTTCAGTGCTACATTACCCTTCAGATACTATTCTAATTTTATTTAACAGTCAGGATTCTTTGTTGAATTTGTAGCCTTTGATTAATTTAATGCATATATGATGAATAAAATAATTCATTTATAAATAAACTACTTTCTAAAACAGAAAGTAAAACTAAGTACCAGTGTTTTAAGGCTACTTTGACGCTCTTCCTGCAAGACGTTTTTCATGTCTGTAGGTTGAAGCGACCCCAATAACTTTTTAATAGGGGAACCTTGCCAAAAATGTGTATTTTACCACACCATAACACAATATTTACCGGGAATCCTCCACGAAAAGTGATTGGGCTAATTTTGGGCTAGCTGTGAGTAGCAAATGGATGAGTTACGCTGAAAAAACCTGCTTTAAAGTACCTTTAATGGAGATCTCTTTGCCCTGGAAGGTGTGCAGGTAGCGCAGGAGCACTTCCTTCCAGTAACTCCTGTAACTGATGAGTCCCAGGTCAGAGAGAGGCCGTTCGGGGGAGCCAACCTTCTCCTCTACTTTGGACAGCAAATAACCTGTGCAGAAACAAGCCAGTCAAATATTAAAATGCTCATGTCTTCCATTAACTGCAGCATCAAAAAGTGCACACTTGGTAAGAGCGCTACTCTACTACTGTTGTAATGTTCGTTTGTTTAAAGACAAAATGACACAGCATAAATGCAACTTTAACATCACCATTTGCAATCTTGTTTTCGTAACGCAGTAATCATATAACACATATACAAATGTCCAGATGTACTGCACTCACTGAAATCAATCAGCATCTTGCCATAACCCTGCCTCATATACTGTGGCATGGTCAGGATGCAGGAGACATTGTAGTTCAGGAATGAATTCTTTTCCTAAACCCAGATACGTATTTTGATTACTACAAAATCATCAAGTGTGAAAGGAAACTCAAGCTTAAGGTTCACTGGAGTCACTAACAGAGTACCTTGGAGAAATATCCTACAAGATGGCAGCCGGTATTGTCAGCTTCAGTCATCACGTAGAAGAGAAATGGCTCCACATCGTAATACAAAGTTTTGTGGTCCAGGAAGAGTTTGGCAAGCAGGCACAGGTTTTGGCAATAAATCTGCAAATGACAAGGCAGAATCAAGTACTGATCGCGAATTACTCGACCTGTAGTTAGCTCGTTTAAAATCAAGAGTCTTTATGGGATGCCTTGTTCTTGCCTTGTTCTTCTTGCCATCCACTTCAAAAACAGATATAGCCCCTTTTCTGTAAATCTCATCACCTGGTGGATGTTTCCACACACATTTGGCCTGATTGAAAGTGAGATAAGAAAGAGATGTGTGTGTGTGAATACAAAACACACACTTGTTCAACATTATAATACACGGTTGGACCAAACAGGAATTGTGCAAGTTTGAAAACGAAACTGTCATTAAGTGATTAACTGAGTTACCATGTGACGTCTCAGAATGGTCTGACTCTTCATGTATTTGAGGCAGAACTCGCACATGTAGAGACGGCCGAGGCGGGCGTACTCCTCGGGGTACGGCGAGTGGTACCAGGTGTCCAGCTCATAGCGGCCGAACACAATGGTCTTTATCATGTTGCCACCCTCCGTGACCTGTCCCTGCAGCCGAAGTTTCTCCTGCAAGGACCAATGAAGGGTGTGAGAAACACAGGTCTGGCTGGAGGAATGAGGACATGGAGATAGAAGGAAAACCCTGAAGCTACCGCGGAAGATTCATGAATGGGAGGGTTGAGGTCGAGGTGGAGAGATATGCTATAGTTGAAAAGTTTGGGGACAGTAAAATTTTTTTCTCCAAATAAATAAATACTTCTATCCAGGAAGGATGCATTTAACTTTACTGTAAATACATTGATTATGTTACAAATGATTTCTATTAAACTATTCTATTTATCAAACAATCCAACAACAATGACTGTATCACTGTTTCCAAGCGGCACAGCGGTTTTCAGTACTGATAATAATAATAAATGTTTACTTCTACTTAAGCTACAAGTTCTGATGGTCTTGTGACACTGAAGACTGAAGCAATGTAGAAATTGCAGTAGTAAACAATTACGTAAACTGTTGTAAATGCAGCCTTGGTGAACGTAAGAGACTAAATTCTTAAAAAACATTACTAATCCTCAAACTTTTGAATGGGGGTGTACATTTTCAGAGACTGTACAAATTGATTAACAGAAGGCAATGTAGAAATTTAAAGAGTTAAATGAAAAGAAATCAGCTGGAGAAAATAAGAAGGTTCATGTAATGTCTGCTCAAGATGATTATTTTCTCTTACTTGAGCTGAAAAGAATTCCGTTATTATTATTTACTCAATTTTGTTGCAATTTTCTTTTCAGTCAAGCTCTAAAAGATCTACTCTACAGGACTGAAATGTCACGAGGGTTAGTAAATGTCCGAATTTTCATTCCTTTAGTATGCTGCAACAGATGAGAGAATGGCAGCAGTTTGGAGGCTACAGTAGAAGAGAGTCCAGCGTAGGCCCATCGCATAACCCAGACTGCAGTGGAGAGCAGTCTTTACAGATTCGTGAAAAAGAGTGGGAAAAGGAGAAAATGAGATGGGTCTTCTCTCTTACAAGATCGTCCGAGGCACATGCCTGGGCTTTTCTGAACAGCTCCAGGTCATAGTCACTTGTGATGTTCTCCAGCAGAGGCTCACGAATGCTGCCATGGGTCAGTTTGTGCTCCTAAAAAACAACGAGAGCTCAGAAACCGATCCATGTATCTGCTAAGGGCTTTTGTCATTCTTTCTGCAAAGACAGAGCATGTGTAACACTCACTGAATACTTGTCTTTTTGCTCCTTAAGAGGAACAGAGTTTCTCTTCCTCCTCATCTCTGTTACCTTCTCTTTATACTGCAGCTGTCGCTCCGCTTGGGCCTGGAGGGGAAGTGACTCAGAGAATGTGAGTGCTAGTTGAGGCTCTTTAACATGTAATGTTCACCGCACATAAAATCTGAGAGCAGCTCTTGGAGGATGGATACATTTGGAATTAACTAGGGCACATACCGGTCCAAGAGGCAGGATTTTAAACCCTTTACCTGTTGCCGAGCAGAATGCCGATTCTCATCCTGCCGCTGTGACAGCGTCCTCTCCTCCACGTGTTTGTCTCGAGAGCTTGCCTTTACCTGAGGAAAAGGATTGATCTTTAGGGTAAACCTTGTTGTTTCAGCAAAAGCTGAAGGTTTAATTCAAAATGACACACATAAGCATTACCTTGCACTCATCTGCTGAAAGGTTATGGTACAGTGGACATCCAGATATTGAGAAGTGCCTTTCGTGTTTCCCTGTCAAATGTCCTGAAGGAGAAATGAAGGTTGAATTGAAATGTTTAAGGATATAACTAATCCTGTACACAAAACAATGCTGCTAGAAGAACAGTAAAGACACGTAATTCAAACAAATACTACCATTCAGAAGTCTGGGGTCTGTAAATTATTATAAGAAATGAATCCTTTTAGTCATTAGGAACACATCAAAACAGACATTTATAATACAGTACTACAAGAGTTTTCCAATATAAGCTGCTCTTTTTACCTTCCTGTATATCAATGAATAAATGTTTTCAGCAATCCTAAATAAAAAGCATATATATTAAGAAATGTTTTCAAAAAAACAAATCAGTATATTAGAAGGATTTATGAAGGATCGTATCACACTGAAGCCTGGAGCAATGGACGCTGACAATAAATGTAGCTTTGCCATCACAAGCATAAATTGCAATACGTGAAAATAAAACACAGTTATGTTTCCTGTATTTTTGATCAAATAAATGCAGCCTTGGTGAACATTACAGACTTTTTCTTTTCAGAACAACAACATATTTTTCAACGCTAGTGTAAATATTCTTAACAATTAAGATAAAGGACCTTGAATCCAATTACCAAGTGAATTACAACCAGGTGTGGGGCACTTCATGTTAAAGTTGTAGCTCTCATGAAAGCGTCGTCGTTTGGGCCGGTGAGCAAGGCTGGATTCTTTCAATGACAGCTCCTTTGCCAGACTCTCATCATGAGACACGTTTGGGCTGGACATGTCGATGTCAGACTCAGAGGAAGGAGCATTGCCTGTGGGCGTCCTGGGTGGGGACTCATCATGGTCTGCACTTTGTTTAATGTCTGAACGACAGAAAATAGGACTGTATGAAATCTAAGAATGGAATAAGGTCTTTATCATTACATGAAAGTGTCAATAACTTCAGGAAAGGAAGAATAAAACAAAAACATGAGGTGGTTAAAGTGAAGGTGTAGCCAACCACATACGCTACTAACCAGGTCTCTCATAAGTTGAGATTAAAATGTCAGTCACATCATCAATTAGTAATTTGCAGTATAAAACGTTTTTGTGTCAAAGATGATCATTCATGTTTAAGAAAATTAATTAATTATTTACTAAATATATTTAATCAATATAATTTATTATTTATTACATTTATTAATCATACAGTGTTGAGAGTTAAAGTTGCTGTAATTCATGATAATATTAACAAAAATATTTGTTTACTTGAGATAAACTTAATTTAAGACACCTTAAAAAATGGATGTCTTTGAACATGAGGTTGTTTATGGTAAATTTATACGTATAAAACAAAACCAAACAAATAGAAAGTGTACTGATAGCAAACTACAAGAGCAAAAGTAGGCAAAAGCCAAAAAATTACATAAAATGAGATGAAATTTTAATGCATTTCTTCAAATAATTACATTTTAAAAGAATTATGAAAATGATGTAAACTACCATTTCAAGGTCTCAGGTCAGTAAGATTTTCTCACATGTTTTTGAAAGATGCATCTCGCTCACCAAGGCTGCATTTACTTGGTCAAAAAAAAGAGTAATAATGTGAAATAGTATTGCATATTAAAATAAGTTTTCCATTGTGATGTATTTTAAAGTGTAATTTATTCCTGTGATGACGAAGCTGAATTTCCAGCAGTCATTGCTCCAGTGTCACATGATCCTTTAGAAATCACTCATATATGCTGATTTGCTGCTAAAGAAACATTTCTTATGATCAACAGCTGTGCTGCTTAATATTTTTTGGAAGCTGTTTTTTTAGGATTCTTTGATTAATAGAAAATTTCTCAAGAAAAGAATAAAAATTCTTACTGACCTCAAACTTTTGAATGGTTAACATGTTGTATGAACTGAGGAAAATCTGTGATTAAAACCACGCAAATGAAGAGAAGCACATGTGAGCAGAGCAAAGCATGGAGATACTCAAATGAGGGAAAGTGAAGAACCATGCGGTTTTCTGCTCCTACCCCTCTCTGAGATTTCCCCATGCTGCTCCGTGTCTGAGCCAGAAGAGCGACTCTGCCGCAAGGGGTATTTCTTGGGCAGGACTGTCACCCCCTGCTGCTGACTACGCGTCACACGACGGGTGGAATAGCTGACCACCTCCTCTGAAACCGGGGCAGACAGGTTCCCCACAGGACTGGAATCTAGAAACAAAGCTCTCAGATTTGTTCACTCGTTCGTTTGTTTCTTGTTCTCCATCCATCAGTGCTTCCTACCAATCAACCATTAGATACCTAAGATTTGAACTATTTTTATTAAGGGTAAAAAAAAAAAAAGAATGACATGATAATTTCATTTTTTCCACATCCCAAAGTCCCATTATTATTATTTGCGTCATCAGTGACCAGTACGAGGTCTGCAGTCTTACCCTGTGAGTTTCGGCTGAGGCGCAGCGAGGAGCGAGTGAGGCGCGTGTTTCTCACTGTGTGGACGTCACTCTCTGAGCTGTCCGTGTGCTCAGCGGAGAAGTCTGAATCCTCTGTTCCTTCAGAGCTACTGCCCGCATTCCTCTAAGTGTTAAAAACACCAAAAGTTTAGTCACTGAATACAAATTATACAAATAACCAGCAGTTAGCAATGATTAACAATAAAGCTATTAATATTTGTTAACAGACTGAATTTTAATAGATTCAGCTTTTGATTTTTATAATGTAATAGTAAATGTCGAAATTAACACTAAGATTAATAAATGCTTTGAAAGAATTTTAGTTTGTGTTTTATTTTTTCTTAATTATTATAATCTATGGTGCATTGATGGGACTGTTACAGTTATGTTTCTTATTGTTATACAGATACTGAAACAAATGAGGAAGAAAAAAAACTTTTAATGGGATGATAAACTTTTCATAAAAATGTACTCCACATCTTAAGCTTGATAACACATTATTACACATGACCTGTGAAAACGACCCTGAAGAGCCTTTCTTTATGTCTCTCATTTTAAATCTTACAGTTTTAATTATTTCCGGCAGTATATCTGTAATAATGTTCACTATGTTTTATGTAATAATGTTTGTTTTTTTTATACCGTGGTCATTGGTTTAATTAAATCTTAACATTTTATCTAGGTTAATATACATATAGGTGTACAATTAACCAAAATTGAATAAAAAAGTCATGGGCTATGATGACTCCTCTCAATCCCCATTATTATTTTGAGTATATATTTTCAAAAGTATATATTATTCACCTGACAGTAAAGCTATCAGGACGCATGAAAAAACATGACTTTACTTTTTCACAAGAACACGTGTGTAAATTGATGGATTAATAAATATGAACTTTTTGTGTATATGCGCAGTACATGTACAGTATGTACACAGAGCATTTATTTTATAGTTTTGGCAATTATCTGCACATTCCACACACAAACAACTTAATTAGTCCTTATGATGGCTGCTAAAGAACAGTACAAATCTTAATGTTCAAGCATATAATGATTGTCTAACAGGATAATGCCTCCGTGTACAAGGCAAGGTTCAAAAAGAAAAGCGACAGTGTAGATGAACCTGACTGTGGTCTGCAGAAAACCAAGTCCTAATCCCAGCCGAACCTCTAATGTACACTCAAAACTGTTTATAAGAAGGGGCGTCCCAATACTTTTGGCAGTACAGCGTATGTGTGTGTGTGCGCGCGAGCAGGTGAAGGCTGGCTGCACATGAGCACGCAGGTGCGCGATGCTGCGCGCGATGTACGCATCTGGCCTGTAGAAGGATGCAGTCAGTCATACCTTCCGCCGCGGCATAGCGCTTCTCCGCGGCGCTCCCTGCTGCAGACGATTCACGAGGATGGTTCTCTGCTGGATTTCTGAACGCTCTTAGATCGCCGAGACCTGTCGACGGCCGCTTGAGTGATGCATCCCTGTGGACGTGAGGGAAACATTCATGTGATGCAAGAAAACACTGCTTCATCACTGACAGCCCATGGCTGCGCGCGTGGTCTGTTTACACTCTGCACTTCCGGTGTATGTAAAGGTCTCGAGGAAAATGATAAAGACGAGGAAGTAACCATTGTTTTCTGCAGACGTGGATTTATGTATTTGGATTATGTGTAATACGAATTATGTATAATCAGTTAGCTGATTACAAATGTGTATCAGGTAAAACACAAAGAAAAGAGATATTTGTAACGTTGTGCAGTTCCTGTTGTCCTGGGTTTATCGCTAGATGGCAGCATTAATGTCACTGATAAATAAGTTAGCCTATTTTAAGCGTTTCATCATGAGTTTGAATTTTCTGAAGGTCTTTTTTTATACACTGCACTTCATAAATATACTAGATGAACCCTTGAGGTTGTTTTTAGACTGAAACATATTTAATACAACAGTGTGTTACTTAAAACTCAAGCTTATTAATAAAAAATAAAAAACAGTTTGGTTAAAAATATCGTTCAGCATGTTTATTTTTTGAAAATCAATGTCTCTGTAGGCACATTGAAACACATTTGCCTATTATAAAGGGGCATGTTATCACATTAAATGGGGTAAGTTGTCACAGCTAAACCTGCCATTGAACAGTTTATAATAAGTTTTTCAGCTACATTTAGACAATAAAACTGAAAAACACAAACAATTTATCACAGCATAAATATAAAATGTAAAAACAACAACAATAATAATAAAAAAATAAACAATTAATAATGCTGGCCAGCTGCTATTATAAAATATAGGCTACTATAGAGTAGATGTAAATACATTTTGACCTCTTTTGATCTCTTTTCATCAGGACAATATTATATATATATATAATGATTTTAAAATTTGACCTTAGTTATTATATATGTATAGCATTGAATATTCCTGAAGATATCTCTGCTTACTTAATTCAGTTTGCATGTATTAAAATAAAAACATATAAATTCATCTTTGGTTTTCAAGAACAATACTTTGAAATATTTTAAAACAGGCAAAGTGAGGAAAATAGTCAATACAGATTTAATTGCAGACAATCTCAGAATGTGTTTTCCGAGTTTAATATGCTTTCATTCTGTGGTATATATTTGCTAATGTGCTTATGCAGTAAGGCACAAAACGTATTGTGGTTAGAGGCACAGTGGCGCTCTTGCAGAAAGAAAGCGCATAGAAGAGCGCACGAGTGCTTGTGGGAGGTCTGAATGAGTCTAAGAGGCGCAGGAGTGGCAGTGTTGCTGCTGTACAGGTCAGTCTGTAAATGGCGCTGTTTCCACAGTTCCTGTTTTTTTGCAGATCACCATGAATAGGCAAATGGAGGCTCAGCCCTAGGCCGAACAGGGCCCCGGTGTTGCGGAGGAGGCCAGCGAAGGGTGTGGTGTCCAGATGGACCCATTCAGGCTGAAAGCACCACTTCTGTGCCTTCATTAGGCTCCAGTAGGGGTCTATTGAAGCAGCATCCAACAATGCATAAAGCCCCAGCGCAATGAACACAAGACAGAGGATGGTGTGCACATAACTCTTCAAGCTTGCTGAATAGATCCAGGACACTCTATTAAAAGCCTTGGCCACAGCGATTCCTGTATTAAAATTGTATGTTGAAACCAGAATAAGAGAAGTAAGAGATCTTATTCATCTCATATGTAAATTTGAAAGGTGGACTATATGCAATGCAACTGACCCGAAACAACTCCTGCAATGACCTGATGTGGGAAATGAGCTGCGATGAAGACTCGAGAGAGACAGACACAAACCTGCACGCTCCAAAAAAGGGCCCAAAGAAGACCCTGCAAGCACCTAGTACATGGCAAAAAAACAGAACAATGAACATGTGTATCATTAATATTAAATAGCAAAACATACAGACATGAAAAACCTGGCTATTTAATTAATTAATTTCTATATGAATAACTGGGCCATCATCCACCCAAAATAATCTGCATCTTTACAATATACTACTTGATCTGTTGATAAAATGGAGCTGCTAAGATGAATGAGTTTACTTAATGAGGTATTTCCGTATGACCGGAGGCTTGAAAGATTGTGATATGTTGTGCAAGGGTTTTCTTTCCTTCCTTTCTTTCCAGTTGTTCTGGATGATTTGTGTGACCGAGGAGCATTTCCGTGCATTCAGTCTGGTATTATCTCTTATCAAGGACTATTTATAAAGGGGAATTAATCACTCACCATCTTTTTAGGGGGTCACATTCCTGCAAAATCGTCAGCAGTGACGTGACCATGGCATAGTAAACCCCTGCAGCTCCCATCGCATGACCGGAGGGACTTCCTAGAAGAGCAGGCAGAAACCGCTGTGAAGTCTGCTACTGATTTACGTTTTGGTTGGTCTATATAAATACAATGAGAAACATAAGGAGACACTCACCAGGGCCGGTCTCGCATGTCACAGGGAACTGTTTGATTTGTGGTACAGTCAAGTTGCCATAATAAACAGTTTCTTTAACCCACCAATAAGGACGCTCGCCAAACATAAGCCTGTTTAGGGATTTCATAAATAAATCTGATTAGCACCAGGAAAAGCAGAATTCATTACATTTCCAATAGAGATTTGATATTGAGATTTGTGATTGTTCTATTATTTATCTATTCAATCTGGCTCCAAATGCTTCTTTTAAGATTTTTATTTTACTGTATATATATATATATATATATATTTATATTTACAGAAGCAACAACAATACTTACCACTTGAGGACTAAGTTGAGCCAATCTCCCACAACTGCGACCCAGACCAGCTTTACTCCCACTGCAGATTGCAGATGAAACCAAATGGGAAAAAAGTATAAAAATGTTGTCCGCAGGTCTGCCACTGTAGACACAAATGTAAACCAGCTTTGAGCATGTCCATAATGCATCTGCAGGTGTAACGTACAGCGGATGCCATAACCGTACAAGACTTCCATGATTCTGTCGGCCTGTAACAGCAATATTACAGATCCTCATTCATGCTTTCAGTTTTTGGGTAGTCGCTATTTGTAAAAATCTTTTCATCTTGTTTTTAGTCTCTTGAATCCTGAGCGTCATCCCTGCATTGACCTGCATGAGTTCAGCCTGCTCCTTTTATCCGTCCTCTCAGTTGCCTGGTCACTGGGCACCACCTGAGCTTTGGACTCTTTGGAGTAAATAGAGGGGAAATTGTCTCCAAACATTAGTGTGGTCATTAAAGCGAGCATGTGCGGTGCATGTGTGTGAAGTGGCAGGTTCTGGGTGCTAAATTTAGCTCTTGATTACGAGAAAGACACTTACTAGAGGTGAGGTGATGACAAGCATAGGACACATTGGACTAGTAACTGTTCTCTAAGGTTGTTTTGTTCATATGAAAATTATTTATGTATTTATTATGTGTAACTATTGTGCTTTATTTTTATATACATTTATCATATTAAAATTGCAACATTTGTTTGAAATAATACAGATATCTTTAAATATCTTTATTTAAAGTAAATATCTTTACTGTTTTTACAAATTTTTAAAACTGTTACTACTACAAATTTGTGTAAAATCCAGGACCTGGTCCCCCTGCTGACTCCATTGTTCCCCTCCTGAGCCATTACCTGTGAGAACTAGTACATTTGCATTTGCAAGCCAGGTTAAACCAGGGGGGAAAGGTTTGTTGCACGGCTGAACTGAGAGAGAGTCATGAGAGTATGTGTATTTTTCTATTGTATCACTGGTGTAAAATTATACACACATTCACATACCTTCGTGTGGTTATTAGTCTGTTATTGTGTTGGGTTTCCTCTTTCTGCTGGCACCGATCGTATACAAGTTCCAACACTGATGTTAGAGTTATCTCTTGAACTTTGTACAAATGGGCCATTGCATGCCATGCTACAAACAATGTGGGGTAATGTTTGTAGCATGGCTGAACTGAGTTTCATTGTGTCCAAATGAGATTCAAAAGCAGAACTTGGTTCCACATTGTAATTTTTATTTTCTCACACAACTAAATACAAGTTCCAACACTGGGGTTAGGCCTGTGAACTCCGTTGCTGATTCATGCAGCACAAGGCAATAGAGGCAAAGAGGAAGGCTGCTGTTTCAGGAAAGGTACTGAACTAATATGTCCCGTTGGTGCCATTCTGGATTGCTGGTCAGAAAGTTTTCTGGTGACAGTAATCAAAGAGACAATGTCCCAAGATAGATTCATTTCAATTATGCAACACTTTCCATTTGAGGACAAGGACATGAGGGCAGAACGGATGAAAACAGACAAATTTGGTGAATCATCAGATCCTCCTGTCCACACTCTCATCACTGGGTATCACAGGGATTCCACTTTGCTGGTTTGAATCCCATCTCCCAATCTTGGAGTTATCTTCGATGACCGCGTCTCCTTCAAAGACCATATTGCTAAAACTGCCTGATCTTGCAGGTTTGCCCTACACAACATTAGAAAGATCAGAGCAGGCCACACAACTTCTTACCCAAGCCATGGTCATCTCTAGGCTGAACTATTGCAATGCTGATCCAGCCGGTCTTCCCTCGTGCACAATCAAACCTCAAATGATTCAGAATGCAGCAGCACGACTGGTCTTCAACGAGCCCAAAAGGGCCCATGTCACACCTCTCTTCATCTC
>JAUMHR010000048.1:2528155-2542851 GCA_032361145.1 Enteromius fasciolatus | reverse complement strand
CGTGCTTTCGCACAGCAAAGCTTCTGTCTGAAGTGTTTAAACCTCATACTACTGGCTCCACGAGACTGAGTCTGCGTACTTAGCAAACATGGCTTCTCCTGCTAGCGCAAACCTACTAAACTAGTTTAATCTAAGAAATCACTGACAACCGGCACCAATATAACGAAAATATAAGTTCTCTATGATCAATTAAACACATTTATTAATTTAAGGGGCTTCAGTGTGTCTCGTTTTAAGGATGATTATGGATTTTCATATGCTTCTTACCTCTCTTAGACATTGTCGCCGAAAGGGAAAGAGGAAGAGAGAGAGAAAGGAATGCTGGGATATAATCGTGCGCGTAGCACAGCTCTCACAGCATCCGGCGCGCACTTCAACGCCATCACCCCTACATCGCCGCCTAGTGAGCCGTATGAATACTTTGCTCATGCATTTTACTTATTACTACTAATAAAAGACACACATGCAAGACACAGGCCTACATGAATTATATAGTCTGAAAATACAGTTTATGTAATTAGGGAAATAGTGAAGTAAAACCCCACTATATTTTAGTTAACATGTCAGATTTTAAATGAAACTGATGCTTTAGAATCCTGACTCACAGTTGCAGATGATGTTACATTATCACAATTTAAATTAAAAACATGCATATGTTTGTAATTTGCAAAGAAATGAATTTTGCGTTAAAGAAAATGTCTTAAAAATGTTCAAAAATCTGCAAAACATCGATTATGCATTAATTCAGATTTTTAAATAACGAGACCAGGAGAAAATACTCAAACCTGAGATGATTTTAATACTCAAATTATATGTTTCCATTTGACCAGCCCTTTGAATCCCTTTCTTATTGCATGCTCCACTTGCTACCTAAACAAGAAGGTTAATCTTCTTTAAGGAGAACATCATATTTACTGGTTATATATATATACAATATGATATTTTCAGTATCAGTTTGGAATGAACATTGAAGTTGTTAATTAATGCGTCATATTGGACATGGAATAAATCATTTATACATCAAACAATATTCAAGACTTCAAAAGTATGTATTGCGCCCATTAACACAACATGCAACTAAAATGAGATGAAAAAATGGGGAATCACAAACATAATGCTGGACAACATGATAGACAGTAATATACACATATTTACACTACCACTCAAAAGTTTGGCGTTTGTAAGGTTTTGAATAAGTCTCAACAAGCCTGCATTTGATTGATCACAAATATAGTAATATTGTGAAATATTATTGCAATTTAAAATAACATGCTTTAGATTTTACATTTTTAAAAAATTTAATTAGTTATTCCTGCGATGGCAAAGCTGAATTTTCTGCATCATTATCAGTGTGACTTCAGAAATCATCCTACTGTGCTGATTTGGTGCTCAAGAAACCTTGATACATTTTCAGGAGTCCTATAAATATAAATGGAATAAAATAAGCATTTATTTGAAATAATTTTCAATGTATTTTATACCACTTTTGATCAACTGAATGCTGCAAAAACATATTTATTCTAAAACTTACAGACCCCTAATTTCTGAACAAGTGCACCATGTATAATAATGGAACGTTTTATTAGTGCATGTTGCTTGTCAGTGGGTTGCCGATCTGGGTCAGGATGGAGGGGGTGGTGAGCTTGGCTAAAGAGGTCAGTATTGGCAGTTATCCCAGCGCAGGTTGTGTTTACCCTGGGCACAGACACCTGCATGGTGCTCTGCATCCCTCCTGCCTGTCAGGAGAGCTGCTGCCAGGCACACTTCGCTTCACGGGATGGCATCCAGCCTGGGCGAGAACACTCTATCTTTCTTTTTCTCTGTCTCCTGTTCCTCCATCTGTTTGGATGTGTTGTCGGAGTCAGTGGCTTCATTGTCTGTTTGTTGACGCTCCTCACAGGTAGCGTGAGGGTGCGTCTGCCACGTTCCATCCCGGTAGGTGCAGAAACACACCGTCTGCTCATCAATCTCAACGCGTTCTCCGGCCGAGATCACGCGATTTCCAGCATAACAATTTGGCCCTATGAAAAACAGACATGAAGCTCAGACTTTACAGCTTCTCTTATAGGGATAGTTCCCTCATGTCCTCACCCTGATGTCATTCCAAACCTGTATGACGTTTATATGTTCAGTAGAAACCAAAATAAAAGAAGTCAGTGGAGATTATTTTTGTATGCGTTCTCCAGGATAAATAAAGTCAAGCAGGTTTGGAACAACATGAGGGTGACTACATTACAACAGAATAATTATTTTTGGGTGAACCATCCCTTTAACCACTACTGAATGATTGATCTCATATAGAAATTGCCAGGCATACATACACACAAATGCATTATGTATTTTGTACATACAGCATAATTTGTTTTGAAATCTGTACACATTACTTACCCGATTCTATATAAACGTTACATACGCAAACTATCACACACAATCTGTCCACCTCGTGCCTTCTGTTGTCAGGGATGGCCCAGTGCCCCACGGTGCCTGCGCTATCCCAGCATGCCGTGAACTATTTCCTATTTTTAGACGGCATGGTATTAAGCAATCCATCGAACAATTCCATTGCATCATTATTTTTCCATGACATCACCATGAACTATGCAGTAATCGAGAAGAAATCAATCAAAAACGAGAGGCGAGGGCTCCACACGTCATCAACGAAACTTCATTATTGATCCTCAAAACACAACCTTACAGGCCTCTCCGAACACAAACGGGTCTTGACAGATGCAGGTGTTTGTTAAAACCTTACGTTATAGTGTTTATGATGTTTGACGGAATAGACATGCATGTGAGGTGCTGCGTGTGCAAAAACGCTCACCATTTTTGCACACAGGACAGCAATGGTTGGGTTCGTATACAGGATTCACACAGTGTAAGGCAGGGCAGCCAGATATGGTGCAGTAAACTTCTCTGTTGACTTCACACCGGCAGCGCTCACAGGGTGACAACTGTTTAATACAGGAACAAAGAGTCACTCTGGATTATACAACTTTTCATTCATTGAGGACATATTGATAGGCCAATGAATTTCATATATTGTCAGATTGACTCAGAAAATTCTCTAGATATTCTTTCACACAATACAAAACGTTTACTGGGTTATTAAATATATAATTAACATATACAATTTACAGGTAGATAAGATGAACTCGATATAGGATGACATTACACTAGTGACTGCTGAGAGCCTGTTTTGTTGCATACTCGAGAATGTCTTGTAAAAGTGTCTGACAAATGTAAGTTTTTATCCTACAAACTTTAGCTCACTGACTGTTAAACAAAAACACACATCATCATGCAATTTTTATGATGTCCCAATTCGAATCTTCTCGTTTCCTGAAAAATTTCTGCACTGTTGTAACAAACCTAAGAACGTTAGTGAAAAACACTATCATTAAAAATGTACATGCAGAGCAATATATTGCAATGTATTGTCTCACCCTAAATTCCTCCAGCATTCTGTAAGTTTTTCCTCCGTACACACAGACTTTACTGACAGCTTCACACACGGGGCAGCAGGACTTGAATTTGATGCGAGTGCATCTCGGGTGTATGCGCGGGCACTTGGGTCTGACACACACGGGTCCATCCTCTGTGCAGGTGCAGGGACACGCTGATGAGCTCGGATAATAGACCTCTCCGATGCTATAAACGAAACCTTGGTCGTCGATGCAGAACTTGCCGCGATAGTCACCGAATTCGTATTCCAGCTCGGATTTTGAAGAATACTCTGATGCGCTTTGAAGAAAGAAGCACTGGAGCGCAAACGACATGCAAAGGACGAGGGATCTCATTCTTACTGGCAGTATGTTGAGCTCTGGATTGTCAAAATGCGCGTGGGGCAGCGCATAAACATATGCCCAATGACATACACAAGAGAAAATGACCCTCCTCTGAATGTCACCATCACATACAAACAAGCTTGCAGGCAACTGTATTTTTATATTAAGTATGGCTTCAGTAAGAAAGCTTTTTCTTTACATTTACTTTTTACATTAGCACGTGCTTGTGTTACACCTTTAGAATAATTAAAATATTTTATAATGTTTTTAAAGTTTTCAAAACTATCCCTAAAGACTTTTCCCTTAAAATACTATATAAGTGGAGCATGGATGCACGCCTGGCCTGGGGTAGGGTACATGTATCTCGCGCGAAGAGCTTCACAGACGCAGTAGACAAGGTCTACAAGTAAATATTTTTTAAATAACACTACTTTTATTCTCTTTTCGCCATCTGCTGGTCAAATTACTGAAATGCATCGCGTTTAAAGGATAAAATCTTATTATTTGTACATTTCATGTAACTTTGGCACGCTTGTCTTTTAAGACATGAGAAATATGTTAGCATTTTTTAAGAAGTAACAAACATTACATTCAAAAGAATGATACGTTCAGCCAGGAATCCATTAAAGGTTTCACTATGATGGCTATCAGCTATGCTGACAGAGCACTTTCTTTGTGTCAGACATGATATTGTTCTGTCCTTTACTCTTGTTGGGTTGCCTGCTAACTGGAGGACCATGTCCGCAGAGCACCTCACCGTAAATTCTGTCTCTGCTAAAGTGTGCCACTGCTTCTTGGCTAACTACTAAAGATGCTGCCATTTATTTATTTATGTATTCAGATTCAAAATGGATTTTCTACATCTGCTGTCAGGGGTTTGCTGACGAAAAGCTAATGAAATTATATTTACAAAATTACAATAAATATTTTTTTACAGTAAAACACTTATTGGGTTAACATGATTACCTTTGTGTCATGTGACCGTTAATTAATTTAAGAGAACCATGTGAATATACATTACATTTTTAAAATAGTACTTTGGGAGTACTTCAGGTAAATATTTTATACTTGATTACAGTCCAATCACTGCTACTTCTTCACTTTAAATTCAGGCTCAATAACTTATTTTTATTATTATATTTTAACTTTGTTTCTTTGATATGTGTCACATGTCTGCCCTACAATGCAGCCAAATCCGCAAAGATCCAGTCGTTCAGCATGTTGCCTTGATAGCTTCAGAATCCTAAAGTGATCCTATAGTAAATGATCCAGCCAGTATTTTTATCACAAATACAATACTTATGAAATAAACATTATACAGTACTATACTTACATGACTTTATTTTATCAGTTGATCAATTAAGATTTAAATATCATCTGAAAGGGGGGAAATAATATATTGTTACCTGACTGGTTAGTTTGGCTTAACATCACTCAGATTCTTGCTTATACGTTTAATAATTTAGTTCAATTAGATTACACAAACAAAAAAATCTCGTGGCTCTTTTATGTATAATATTCTCGTTACACGTTTTGTTGTAACACGTGTTGAGTTATTAGACAGCTGAAGACGGTCAACTAAATGTCCCTGTTCTTCTCGCTCGTTTTTAAATAGCGTATAATATTCTTTCTTAATTAGTCACACTTATTTTTCATTAATTTTATATAAATATATATATATATATATATATATATATAGCCTATATATATATACACACACACACACACATATATGTTGTCTAATAACTCAACACGTGCTCACGTGCTACTTCTGTAAACAAAAGTATGTACAAAACAAACCTTGCGACTTTACAAGTAAACGTTGCATCATTTGCATTGTAATTATATTTTATTAGTAATGACATGCACCGCCCACGAACTTTCATTGGATAACAATACACGTGATTATAATTCTGGAGAAAATGATTGGCCAGGACCGCTGATCAATAATTCATGAGGAGAAGAAAACGCACATGACTCATTTGCTTAACATTTTAAAACTTAACATTTAAACGTGCACAGTGACAGATGGTCAGACTTTAGTGTACTTTATTATCAGCTTAGCGTGGTATTGTGATACCAATAATATGTAGCGGTACCTGTTTATCTCGACGCAGCAAGTTTTAACCTAGTGGCGAGCGACGTTACAGTCTGAATGTGTTTGTGCTGTATCAGCTTACAATTGTCCCCCCCCCAAAATCCGTATCGTTTTAAAGTTGTTTTAGCTTGATTTTAAAGACTGCTGCCTCAGAGATGGCATCAGCAACGACGACGGATCCGGGTTTTAATCCCGGAGCTATGGGGTTACCGGAGTCTGTGGTCCCCGCTAGCATGTTTGCTCCATCGCGGGGATGCGGCGAGGATGACGGGGCGGAGGACTTCGAAGACGGGGAGATGTTCAACGGCGAGGCCGTGGATCTCTGTATTGACTTCTCCAGCAAGGTAGGCCTCAAAATAGAGTCAGCCTAGTCGTAGTAAAAGAATGCGTTTACAAGAATTACATCGTTTGTATTGTGACTACACGTAGAAATTTTGAACAATTTTAATCATGTTAATTAATTTTCATTACTGTTTGATATTTTCAATGTTTTGCGAGCTGACCAGTGAGTGTTTTCATCTGTAGACCTAGTCTAAGCTAACCCGGCTATCTTTAGCGACATTAAAAAAAACAAACAAAACAAATTTCTTATCGTCTGTATCATATGCACCTGTCGTAGTGCAATATTAAAACACGGCTTTCCGATTTATCCAAATGTGTGAGGGTTTAGCTGTAAAGCAAACTGATTATAGACTGCAAATCTGTATTAATTCCAATGAATGAAATATGGACAGTTTGTCAGTTGTAAAGAAATGACAACCTCACAACACAATGTCTGATGAAATATCAGCGCAACACAGAGGGATTTCCCTTTAGAAAGGAGGGTGACACGGAGGAGATTCAGCCATAAGAGAACGAGGAAGTCCATTTTTATGACAACTTGTTTGTTTGTTTGTTTGTTTATGTTCCCAAAGGTTTAGCACCATGTAAACAATGAACAACATTTTCTACCTTGCAATAAATTAACTAAAATAACACATCATATTATATTTCAGCTAGTTTATTTTTATTTTGGTTTAACTTAATGTACTAAAATCTAACTCTACAACTGAAGGCCAATAAATAAATAGACATGGTAGAAGTCCTATACAAATGACAAAAATATACAACATAATTACTAAAAATGTAACTAATACGTAATTACAGATTTTAAACAACAAATTGATGTTCTTTATTTCACCATATATAACAAATAGTATAATTTAAATAGTCTTTGGCATCTATTCCAGATTAACTAATAACTATTTATTAGTTCTGGTGCTTATTTCTTAGTTACTAACATCTATTAAAAAAATATTTCCTTGTTGAAAGAACAATTGTTCTTTCTAGTAGTAATTTTAATTGAACTCTGATGTCTCAATGTGATCTCTTCTGACTAATCGTGACACATGACAAAAGATTAGTGAGATGAAGTGTTACCATGCAATATATCTGCATCTGTTTGTTTGTGTTAATGATTATTTCTGGGCATGGTTACCAATACCTAAGAAATAAGTACCAGTACCTACTTCCTAATAGTACAAATATAACATGTAGTCTTTCAGTTATTATGACATACCGTAAGTACATGTGTTATATTTAAAGAAGAATTAGAGAAATGTTGTCTTAAATAGTTAGAATATGTATGTCACCACACGACCTGCCTTGACACGTCAGCTATTCATGTTCTAGTTTAGGTCTACACATCCATCAGTGCTCAACTTTAATGGATGTGGGAACCAGGACAGATGACTCTGTGTGTTTTCTGCTGTAGCAGCTGCCTTATCATTCACCAGACAGTGTCGTACTGAGGGGAGGATCTGTTTTTGTGTGGCTGGAGCTGAGAACCGTTTTGCATGAAGCTTCGTCACTTTGGCATGTGTAATATTACCCCTCATAACAACTGATGTAACATGCAGTAAAGCCAGGCAACTCTGTCCGTCAAGTCTATTGATGACTTCTTTTCTATTTACACTGGTGTTGAGTCAGACTGAGCCTTTGTACTGCACTTATGACTGCAACAAAACAAACAGAAGGAATGTCGTTCCACAGTCGTTGTGTATTTATTATGATTCTTTTCTGTTATGTAACCTAGCTAGCCCTGGTCAGTCCCAATGGGGAACAGTATGATTTACTACTACGGCAGCTGCGTGAGAGGATGGACGAGGGCTGCGGGGAGACCATTTATGTCTTGGGGGTGGGTTCAGGTGAGAAACCGAGATGAGAGCCCTGAGACTCATTTTATTTTTATTTTGAAGAATACCCACCAGCTTGTCTCTCACACTCTTTCAGATGGAGGTGACTATGGTTTAAATGAGAGCGATATGCAGGCGTCTGTGGCCACGGTACGGTCCATGTGTGAGCAGATAGAGGCAGACCTCATCCTGTTGAGAGAGCGCACCGAAGCTGGTGGCCAGGTCAGAGATTACCTTATCCGCCGTCGGGTGGGAGAAGCTGACTTCCTGGAGGTTAGGTGAGTGATGAGGAAAGTGACGGTTCAGTTTAACCAAAAGAAACTTTTAAAAATAAAATAAAACGAGGTAGCTTGGAGAATGTCCAGGTTGAATGCTGACAGTGCAGTAAATCAAGACGAGACAATACAAGGATGTACACAACCTTTCAAAAGTGAATGAAAAGGAGACCGATTAAATGTGAAGACTTTTTGAACTTTTGAACTTTCTATTCATTAAAGGGACTTTATAATGGTTTTCACAATATTTTTTCAGCATTCACTCAGCATATTAGAATGATTTATGAGGGGTAATGTGACACTGAAGACTGGAGTAATTTTTTCAAAGATCTGTTCAAATAGGTTACAGGTATTTAAATTAATATTTCACAGTTTTACAGTGTTTTAAAAAACACTGAGACATTTTAATGGTAATGTATCAATGATTCGTATAATCATATGAAGTGTAGCACATCAGTAGGGCATTTTAATGTCTTGTCTTCCAAGGTCTTTTACCTTATTGACTGTTATAACCATTTTGCATTACTAACTCAAAGTGATGGTGTTTGCTCAGGGTGGCTGTGGTGGGGAATGTGGATGCTGGGAAGAGCACTCTGCTAGGTGTGCTGACTCACGGAGAGCTGGATAATGGACGTGGCTTTGCACGACAGAAGCTCTTCAGGCACAAGCATGAAATGGAGAGTGGCCGCACCAGCAGCGTGGGCAATGACATCCTGGGATTTGATCAAGAAGGCCAGGTAGTCAACAAACCTGACAGTCACGGAGGCAGCCTGGATTGGACCAAGATCTGCGAGAAGTCTTCAAAAGTCATTACCTTTATTGACCTTGCTGGCCATGAGAAGTACTTGAAGACGACTGTGTTTGGAATGACCGGCCATCTGCCTGATTTCTGCATGTTGATGGTAAGTGTAGGGGGCAGGGCTCATTAACCACATTAGAACTGGCTAGACATTTTTAATAGTCTACAACTACTTCAACAAGCACAGCAAATACTGGTTAAAATGGGCGATTTTAATTCATTAACTTTAAAAACATTCTGATTAAAATTGATTTTATAGACATTTCCTTGAGATGTAAGTTTGGGCTAAAATGTGTGGCATAATTTTGGGTTTGTAACCGAGTGCTCTAATGATCGTTGACGTCTTTATTTTCCTCTCTTGCACAGATTGGGAGTAATGCAGGAATTGTTGGTATGACCAAAGAACACCTGGGCTTGGCGTTAGCTCTCAATGTTCCTGTGTTTGTGGTGGTTACAAAGATTGACATGTGTCCAGCTAATATTCTTCAAGGTGAACCCCACTGCTTAATTGACTGTAAATTATGGAAAGCTGTAGCCTTCCTAACAAACACTAATGCAACACTGTTTTTTCAGAGACCTTGAAGCTCCTGCAGAAGATTTTAAAGTCTCCTGGGTGCAGAAAGATCCCCGTCCTAGTCCAAAACAAAGATGACGTCATCGTCACAGCATCCAATTTCAGCTCTGAGAGGTGATGCCCCACAACGCACATTTTTGCTTATCGCTGATTTTTAACCTAGTTGTTCTCACATATATTTGTTGTTTTGTAGAATATGCCCCATCTTCCAGATCTCTAACGTCACAGGAGAAAACATGGACCTGCTGAAGATGTTCCTGAACCTGCTGTCCTCCAGAAGCTCGTTCAAAGACCACGAGCCTGCCGAGTTCCAGATAGACGACACCTATTCAGTACCAGTAAGCTTGCTTTCTGTCTCCGCTTATATTTGTGTGTGTCCCCTCTCTTAACAGTCCAACTGTTTTTGGTCAGGGCGTAGGAACAGTAGTGTCTGGGACCACGTTACGAGGCCTTATTCGACTCAATGACACTCTGCTTCTTGGACCAGACCCTTTGGGCACTTTTCTTCCCATCACTGTCAAATCCATTCACCGCAAGAGGATGCCTGTGAAAGAGGTCCGCGGTGGACAGACGGCCTCTTTTGCTCTGAAAAAAGTATGTGGTGTGGGCTTTAAACTATGAAATGTGTAGGAGCCAAATGAACTCTTTCCCCGTCAGCAACACCAACACAAAGTTGCCAGCCCCAAACAGCATTCTTTGTCATTTTCTCTCAAATTTATAACTGGATTTATTTGTTCATGACCTGGATCTCGTATATCGTGCTGTCTATTACAACATTCCTCCTCATTTCTCTGTCCTTCAGATCAAGCGCTCATCAATAAGGAAGGGCATGGTGATGGTGTCACCACGATTAAACCCGCAGGCATATTGGGAGTTTGAGGCGGAGATACTAGTTTTACATCACCCGACGACCATCTCGCCTAGATATCAAGCAATGGGTGAGATAGCATGCACTTGCACGCTCTTACATGCAAATGTGTGCGATTTAACTCTTAACTGTTTCTCTCCTTGTCTCTTCCTTCCCACAGTGCACTGCGGTAGCATCAGACAAACGGCCACAATCCTCTCTATGACCAGCGACTGCTTACGCACAGGAGACAAAGCCACCGTACACTTCCGCTTCATTAAAACCCCAGAGTACCTGCACACAGACCAGAGGCTGGTGTTCAGAGAGGGAAGAACTAAAGCTGTGGGCACCATCACAAAGGTCAGCTTCGTGGGGTGTAGCTTACAAACAAATGCATGCAAGTGTTTCATTTAGTACCGTTAACTCATTAATTCAAAAATGTAATAATAATAAAGTTTTTAATGCAAATGATTAATTTGTTACAGTTTGACCACAGCTTCCTGCTGTCATCGCAGCGCTAAAGGTTATTTGTGTGACAAGGGTACAGCGAACCAGGGATGCTAGGGTCATCGTTTTCTCGCACAGTTTGACTACTTTTGAAAATGCAGTGGTTTTTGGGTTACTTTTATAATGTACCGCTGCCGCCGAAAGTGTATATAGACAAATAAAAATGAAAACTATATTATCGGACGATATGGGCTTTAAATTAAAAAATCAGCATCAGCCTGATTTGAGAAGTGATGTCGACATGTCTCGCTGATGTGATCTGGGTGCTAGTGATTAGATCACGTCAGCATTGTGGCTCATTCTTGAAGTTTTGTCTGATTAGATAGGATTGCTGCGTGTGTTTAATCTGTGAAGACTGTACAGAATGATGCGTTCGGTGTGAGAGAGTAAACCGTAATGGCACGGGTCCTAATGCTTTCGGTAAGGAGTACTAATACTGTAGGTGGCGCTGTTGGCTTACTTCTACTACCCTTCACAAATAACATTTAGGCTGTGTTTCTGATTAAATAGAACAGTAATTGAAGTCATAAAATAATGAGTATGTTTTGATTTAATGTGCAGGAAAAACTTGTAAATTATATTTTATATAGATTTATGTTTATTAGTGAATAATGTGTATATATATAGTTTTTTAAACAAATCACAAGCTCTTAAAGATCTTATAATTTTTACAACTCATTTACATACTGAGTTGTGTACATTTACAAATGTTAAACCTTATAATGAAATGTTAACACTGCTTCTTTCTGGTGGAAATTGAGGCAATTGATAAATAGTTGTAGTTTTTACAGCTTCAAAGTACTGTCGAAAAACCTCCATTATTGTTTATTTAATTCAAGCAAATAAGTTATTTTGTAAAAAAAACTAAACAAAAAAAATCCTTATTTCTGCACAGGAGACATGGTTGTTTCCAAATAAAATGAGCTGAAAAATATCTGCATATTGGATATTGGCAATAATCCAATATCATGCATCCCTACAAACAACAGGAGTTTCAGCCAGAGCTTACACGTCAAGGCTTTTACACACAGAAACATGACAACAACCACTATAAGATAATAAACATGCAGTTATGAAAGAGTATGATTTGTATTTTCTTGAGATTTAAATTAGTTTTTTTTATTATAATAAATGTGTAACATCTGAAATGCTAGTTTGTACATCCATACAAAAAGGCTGCAAGCAGCACATTTTAACAACAGTAAGTGACTAATCTCCACAGATGATCCCAGAAGGAAGTTATTACAGACACTCGATGGTGGTCTAAAGTGAGTTTTGTGTAAAGGTGTACTATTAATCTCAAAATGGTCTAATTTATCATGATGCTAATGTTAGCTCTAATGCAGCTGCAGAACAGGTGCAGTTCTTCATGGTGCATTTTTTGTCGTAAAACTGCATGTAAGGTCACAAGAAAATGTTCTGTTGTATTTATTTAGAAATCTGTTTGATAATAGTTAATAGATGTGGCTTGATCAACATTTTATTGCCAGAGTAAAAGCTGATAATGGCTGAATAAAAACCAAATAGTGATAATTATTGTGTCAGACCTGGCAGAGGTGTGAAAAGTTCTCCCTTAAACTAGTTTGTCATGCATTTCTTTATAGTATTTTAAGAGTTCATGACTGTTTTCATTGACGGGACACTTTTGTTCTGTTGGCTTGCAGTTGCTTCTGTCGACAAATAATCAGCCGTCAAACTCTAAACCTCCGCAAATCAAGATGCAGTCAACAAAGAAAGCCCCGGCTAGAAGAGAGGATGGAGTGGCCCCGTCCAGCGAGGAGAGCGCTAGCACAGGGTCGCCAGCTGTCCCGCAAAACCTACCGCAACAGGTAATAACAACAGACGAGGGGAGGAACACTAAAAATCATCTGCGTTCTGTTCAGGTTGTTGAGTAGGCTACGGGTAATTTGTTCTTTCCTGCTGTGTTTTGTCTGATCTGTGTGGTCTAACAGCTTTCTATCGCTTTTTTCCCCTTCACCCGTTTTCATCCTCACATGAAAAATGTCCTTTTCTTCACCTGCATCATGCTCTTCTGTTGTGCTCCGTTTTTGCTTTCGTTTACCTTTTTGTTTCACACTTCTTACTGCTTCAGACAGAAATGGACGAAGACCCTCAAAACAAAGAGAACAAGGTAAAACGAGGGACCGCAAATGACTGCTAATTAACCCCCCCCTCCCTCACAGGAACTGTGCTGTTTATAGAGTCTCAACATCCTGAAAGCACAGTGCATGATGCATCTTTTACCCAAATTATAATGTGGCGAGGAAACGAGTGCAGCTTGTGACCGAGGGTGTTGTGTTTAATATTCACTAGTTTGGGAGTTGTCTCGCTGCACAGGATAATGAACGCTGCGCCTAAATGCAGTTACAGAGTGACTGGCAGATTTATAGAAATCTGTATGACTGATGACTATTTAGAAAACTAATTGATAGAATTTTTATTTGAGTTTTGTTGAAATTAGAATTTTAGGCTTTTTTTTTTTTTTAATTTCTGTGTGTCAGCTATCGATGTAATTTTAATGGAATATATGAATATCATCTCAATGGTTAACATTTAAAATTATTTGAAATTGATCCATCTAGAATTTAAACGAACAGAATTCGAATCGTTGTCATTTTTATAACTGCATGGAACATTTGAAGTGTATAAATTTATATTGTAATCATTTAGATTTAATCAAACTTAATATTTATTAATACATTTCAGAATTAAATATTAGCTTTTATTAATATTTTGAAAATTTTTTCCCCCATTTTTTTTGTTTTCGTTTAAATTTTATTCATTGTATTGAGAGTTTATTTTTTTTAGTTCTATAGTTTTAATGGTACATCAATTGAATTGCCTTAGCAACTAATCAAAATAATATTTAATTTAATATTTAATTTCAGTTTATCAGTTTAACTACATTCCTACTTACGGTGTAATTATTCTGTGGTGCTGCTTATTACCATTACTATATTTTATATTACTATTTTATAAAATGCTAATATAATAATAGATTTAACTATTAAAAGTATAATGAAATGTACTCTTTTACTATGAATTTCTTTCTAGTATTATAGATTTTGTTTTGTTGCAGTGTGACGTGATAATATCAGGGACAAAGTCAGTGTTTCAGGGTCAACAATCACCTTATACCTTTCTCTCTGCATTCTTCTTGAAGCCAAAGTCTGGAGGCAGAAGACGAGGAGGTCAGCGACACAAAGGCAAACCTCAAAACAACTCCACAGTGACCCTCGCTGGTGCGGTCGGGGGCTGCTAAAACTCCCCTTCAAGAGTCCAGCTCACCCTCCATGATTTACTTTGGCCTTTTACCTGCCCGCATGGACCAGACCACTTCCATGACCAGGCTTAAGAGCTCACAGAACCAACATGCACATTGTTTTGTGAATTTTAATTTATTATAAGAGGTGCGTGTGTTCGTAGACTGTATATACCGTAGATATTGAGACTATAGGACACATTCTGCATAGTGGTTCGGTTCTGGCTGTTCAGAAGGATAAACTTGAAGTCTGTTTCTTCTTGCTCTGTGACCGTCATTCTTATCACATTTTTAGGATAATCCCATTGGAAATGTAAAGCTCTGGCGGCTGAGCTCTTCATTATGTAGCTAACTGTTTTTAAGGGACTTTTAACA